>CM056193.1:2945000-3272197 GCA_029692085.1 Gymnothorax javanicus
TTGTTCAGTCAGGAGGTAGAACTGAGCAGTTCCACTTCCTGGCTGAGTTCACTGATGGGAGAAACTGGTGGCCGGACTTTAACCTCTTGAACCCGAACGCCCCCGGTACCCCGTTTCCTAATTGAATTATCATCATGCGGTATATCCACTTTACGCAAAGAAAGTCGGCAAAAAGGCCATGTTGACCATTTTCACCTCAACCGAACACAATTCAAGCACCAAGCAAGTAAATAAGCATGTAGCAAAACAGGATAGAATAATATCAGCGCTCATTCGTTAGCATTTCTACTGAATTTGGGCTAGGCATACAAACAATACATCAAATGAAAGAGGAAAGTTCGCAGAATCCAATGATATAAGCCTTGTCGTTTTAAACCGACACCACACTCAAAGAACAGCAGGTATACATTTTACATTCTACAGAGATGAGTAAATATTTTTCTTACCTTTGATATCGGCATGGTCCGCATCGGTTATTTTCTGCCTGAATGCTGTTTCCGCGCAGAGCTGTCTGAACTTCGACTTGTCCCAGAAAACTCGCTTCTTGTCAGCTTCTGTTGGGTTGTTACCCAGAACTACTTGAGTATATAGTAGCTGGAAGCCGCCTTTATAGCCTCATCTTTGAATTCTTAAGATCTGCGCACATTATCCGTTTCGACGAACGGTTGGAAGCATACGTTTGTTTTCAAGGTGTGGGCCTATAATTTATGCCAAATACTGATCTGACACTATTAAAAACTAAATAGATGTGATCTTTAATATTTCAATTTAAATTCAATGAAATTTAATCGCATTTTATCCATCAGAGACTTTTTTGACTGACCCAGTTCTGGAGGCTACTGGACCGTGACCTGGCCCAAATCCAGAAACCTCCATTATATTCATGGGCAATTTAATGAGACCAAAATCACAGGAGCTAGCTAGATAATGCTTTGAAAATGCCTTGTAGGATCGACAATGTCATACAAGACATCAAAGCACTCCGTATACTAAATATTAAAAATCTCCGGGATGCTACAAGCGAATTAGGGTACAGTGGGGTAAGACGCCCCTGAGGGTAAGATGCCCTTTGCTTATAATTCAATTTCAGCTGTGCCCAGGGAAATCCTGAGCAACAGATGAGTCAACAGTGCAAGTGACATGTGAGAACTCAAAGTATTTGTGTTTTTACTGTCTTTTTTATAAAAAATGACCAAATGAATCATTCTGCCACAAGTATTTGAATGCTCCAGGAGTCTGCAGGACATGTCAGTGTAACTCTCTGATGCCTTCTCTATGTATAAAAGGGGGTCCTGAGTGGTGATAATAGGAGAAATTGGGGTTAATGAACCAAAACCAATACGGTAGTGCTGGGAGTAAGATGCCCTTTTTGGTTTGGGGTAAGATGCCCCACATCTTACCCCCACAGGAAGGCATCTCACCCCATTTTGAGTCGTATTCATTCTGTTTTATGAGGTATTTTCTGAAAAATTATGTTCGATTTAGAGGAAATATATATCAGACATGATGATTTTTATAAAGAACTTGGGAATGGAAAGATAAGGGTATCCATACATGTTAAAAGTAGGGCCATATGGAGTTACACAATAATGAATCATATATGCATCAATGAGGGCCTAAAAAGAAATATATTGGGTGAAATGCATTGTGGTCACTCTTAGTTTTAGACTTTTCATGGATACTCATATACGTTCCATACTGCTCCATGTTTATCTAATGTGGTGCCTCATATTTTTTAGTAGTCCGCAAGATTTAACCATCTATTCCTTGATGCATTTAATGCCAACAGTGCCTTGCCGTCACTTGTGCCTTAGTGTTCAGTCAGTCAATAAAAAGTTAAGTTTAGGAGAATGTACCCCTTTCTTTTCTCATTTCTCTAGCGAGGAAATTTCTAAAAAGATGTTGATCTTTTGTATGATGTGTACCTGCCAATTAAGACAGTTATAATATGATAATTACTCACGTGAAATGCAGTAAAACCAGTATGTATTAGGCTTTACAAGTTATTCTAGATAACATAAAACATGGGGGGCATCTTACTCCGTCCAGATGGGGTGTCTTATCTTAAACTGCTGTGCCTTATTGGAAAATTTCTATAATAAATCCGCAATTTTATATCTAACATTTTGCGTCTTACAGTCTGTCTAATTTCCCGTGCTGAAAAAAACTATTCTCGTCCATTAACAATCAACTGTTCCCTTGGATTGCGTCCGTAGACCAAAGGCCGTGTGTTCTTGACTTGAGAGCAATCAGAGGCTGTTTTTCACTGGCAACCATGCTTATTTAAAGCTCTGCTGTGGGTTTCCCGATAATGTTGGATCTCAGGATTAATGAATGTGTCAAAGAGATTCTTAAGCAACGAACATTCTCTCATGTACGTGACATTCTCGTTACGTGGGTTTCCCCGAACTCAATCGTTAGACGGGGCCTAAAGAGGAACTTGGTAAAGAGTTTCTTAGCCAAGCGCGTCCTCGCTAAAGCATTGGTAGTTGATGAATCGATGCTGTGAGATTAAACGTCCCCCGTTTTAACCAGTCAACACTGAAATACAATATTTTAAAAACACATTGTCATCATCATTACTATAACTTCATTGATTTAGTGTCTTTTTTAATTAAATTAGCCTACAGAAATATTACAGCGAAAGATTACAAGAATAGAAATGATTAAGAAAAGGCTAAATAATGACTCATTTCACCTTTGTCTACTCATTTCACAGTTATACAGTCCAGAGCCTGATTGCTCCAATAAATTGGCATGAGGCAACGTGGTGTCTGACTATCTCTCATGGAGGGGAAAAGGACAGGAAAGTTAGCATTCACAAAGGAAGAGATCCTCCTCTTGCTTGATGAAATTGAACATAAGAAAGATTTACTGTTTTCCAAGTCGAAGTATGTTTATTAAGAAATATTTGTATATTTTTTTTTACTCCCTCTTTTATGGGCTAATTTGCATCAAAAACGCATGCGTATTGAGTGCTCTGCAGGAAATGAGGGCTGTGATGATGACCCTTGTAGGATGGGCGCTGCGTAAAGAGTGAGCACCAGGGAGCATCTGCAGGTGCCCCCTTCAGAACCACACCAAAGACGTTATGTGCACCCCTGAATATAAGTGAAATTAAATGAGTTTTACAGTTTGGTACCTGAGAAATCTGAAATTGCACACTGTCAATTAGGAGAGGCAACCTAGATATTCCCAAAATAAAACCTCTCTAATTTTGCTCTGATTCAGTTGATTAGAATAAACTTTGGCATTGATAATGGTGAGATTCTGTGCTGTAATTTTTTAGAGGTTTCAGACGGCAACTGAATAATTTTAAGAGAGATAAAAGTAAAACTTTGTTTGGTGCAAAAAAGATGTTTCATTTATGCTGTGTTCCATCTTCATTTACTGACTCGGTGACATATACACTGATTTTTACACCATGACAAAAATCTCCAAGGTGTTACCTTTATTATGATACCAAGATTATTCAGATCGACCTAGTCTTTGCAGAGATATACTCATTTCATTTTGGGCATGTCATTTTCGAGCCAGAGGCTCAGGGCTTAAGAGGTTAACTAACTGACTGAAAGACATTTTGCCCCTGGCTTTAACTCACAATTAAATGCAATTGACACATATTTTGACACATCTTTATCTGCACAGGCACAACTTGGTGAGTCAGAATCTTGAAATCAACTTTCCATACATGATGGGGAAAAAAAGAATATTTCAGATACATGTACAGTATCGGTGAAGTTGAACTCAAGGTAACTCATTTGTTATCGCTATGCCATAGGCAGGTGGTAAGTTCAGGCAAGACATCAGTTGGGCAAAGCATAACTATATTATGGCCCGCCCACTTCTCTGGATTTTTTTAGGACACAGGAAGTTACACAATTCTCCTGGCTGTCAGTTCAGAGGAACCTGTGCAACCTGTTTGCATTTCCTCTTGCAGGGCAGCTGTCAATCACATCAATTCAGCCGATGTGAGGGCTGCAGTAGATTGGTGGGGAGCCAGTGGGTGGGGGTGGGAAGGGTGGGGCCTGTGAAGTGATGCAATGGCTGATGGGAAATGCAGTATAATCAGTGAGACAATGTGTAGATTCTTATTTCAAAATGTTAGATGTTAGTTATCTACTGGAGATTGTTTAAAAAAATAAATGTTTTATTTTCATGATGATAAAGAGGAAATATAGCTAATAATATAACATGTAGCCTGACATGCATAGAATCCATCTATGTATCTGGAAAAGTGGACGAGATAACAGCGCCACATACTGAGTCAGGATTTTGTACAGTCTCTGCATCACAGTGAGTCTGGAGGAGCTAACAGCGCCACCTGCTGAGTCAGGATTCGGTGCCATCACCATAAAGCAATTTACAGTTAGTCTCTACATTGCAGTCTCTGCTTCGCTGTTAGTTTTAGCATTGCAGTTAGCCTTGACATCACATTTAGGCAGTGCATCACACTTATTCTCCACACCAATCAATTAATCAATCAATTTAGTAAAACATCAATCAGAGCTTTTTCCTTTGGAGGCAGACATGGTTCCACCTCTACTGAAACAGAGCAGCAGAGGCCTTCTAAATCCACACAGTTATGGGGTGTGAATGTAAATTAATGAGAGTGGATTGGAATACAAGAAGAGGGATCAGGGGGATCAGACATTGTGCGTATATGTAGTCAGTATAGCAAAGCCTGTATTTAAGCAGCAAATCCACAAGGGCCTATCATTTTCACAAGCAGAATTTGCAATGCTCAGAATCTGCCACAGCTTAAGCTGCCTGGAAGCAGCGCACACATCGGAGATTGTATTACCTGTTTGTAATCAATAAGATTAAATTTAAGTGCAAAATCTTTTGCTTCCGAGTGAATGAACTGGCCCTTATGGGAGTGTTATGGCGAGATGTGGCCAGAAGAGGGCAGCACACTCATTGAGAGAGATTACGCTCGCTTGCGCTTGCAGGTGCCAGGATGCTGATGTATGAATAATTGATGCTTTTGTTTCTGCGCGGTGAAAGACACCATGCTATAACTACCAATTTTTTTTTTTTTTATTTTTTTTTTGCGGTGAGATATCGGATGACAATGCTGCCATTCATAAGGCGATACTGCAGGGACACGCCCAGGGTTTAGACGGCCCAGTCGCGCTCTCATGTCCACCCTGTGGGGAGAAGGTTCATGGGATAGCTTTGGCCACACCCACCATTAGAGCACGCCATGGACTTCCACTTGTTCCCACATATACAAACACGCCACACCAGTGGTCACAGAGCCCAGTGTCTGCAACGCCAAAACCATGAGCTCTGTCCAAGTCTCCTGGTCTTATGTCAAGGCTTACATGTTTTTATGTCAAATATAGCTCTGATAGACTCAAACTGAGTTCTGCTCATTTCAAGATTTTCCCAACAGGAAAGGAAATTCAACTTGTTGAGCGAATAGTGTTTTAAAGTTTGCTAATATTTTTCTCTTCTGAGGGGAGAATGAGAATTTGGCATCATTATTGAATTAAAGCATTTCTCAGTGCTGCTAAACCTGCACAGAACAAAAAGACACGTTAATTGCTGCAACGGTAACTTTGGAAAACTGAGACAAATCAATTCGGTAACTGTGGAGCACTGAGACAAATCTATTGCTACTATGACAACTGTGAAATTCATGAGTAGCTCGTAACTACAGTGGTGACTGAGGAACTGTGTGCTCATGTGCCTTCTGTAATTTCAACGTTTTAACGGGTCACTTCAATTTAGAATTAATCTTTCACCTACAAAATAGAGGATTTGAAGTTGACTTTTGTTGATTTGGGAGTGTAAAATATTGAAATAACAGCATGGCACAAACAGGTCACATAGTGTGATACAATGAGAGCTTTTCCGTTCAGCCACTGACCCCTGAAGATATTGGCTGGGTCTTCTTGCTTTCAGCACTTTTCTTTTGTTACCTGTTTTACAAAGCTGAAATAGGACAGATTTCTCAATAATCATTTTGGGTATTTTTCAGACTCATATATTTCTGTGTATTTTAAAGTCAATCTGAAAGTGAGCATCTAAATTCAAAAAAGTGAATGGCCTTGTCATTGCATCCCTAAAGAGCAAAGTCCTTTGTCATTGTGCAGTACAGTTAGATTTTTTTTTTTTTGTGATTTACAGAACCTGTTCACACTAGAAACGTATTTGTTTGAACTGGACCAAACACTTATTCCAGTCGAGCATTCCGCTAGAATCCATACACTGACTGTTTGCGCCTAAATTGCTTCTGCCCCTTTAAGAGGACAGATACTGCCTTTGTCACAGGATATAATGGAGAGCTCTTTGTGTGAAAACATATTGTATCTGTTTGAATGGTTCAGCTAACACACCTGGTCCCTGGTGTGCACAGTGCTGCTCTCTAGCTTAAGCATTAGCGCCCTGCCTCCAGGCTGAGTCTTGTTCAGAGCCTATAAAAAAACCCTTAACAGATCAGGTTCTGCTTATATCTTATCTCTGTAAGAAAACCCTGAACAGATCTGGTCCTTCATATATCTCACCTCCTAACAAAAACCCTTAACAGCCCCGGTCCTGCTTATATCTCATCTCCTTAAAAAAACCCTTAATGCATCTGGTCCTGCTTGTATCGCACCTGCTTAAGAAAACCCTTAACAGCCCTGGTACTGCTCACATCTCACCTCCTTAACAAAACCCTTAACAGCCCTGGTACTGCTCGCATCGCATCTCCTTAAGAAAACCCTTAACAGCCCCGGTACTGCTCGCATCTCACCTCCTTAAGAAAACCCTTAACAGCCCCGGTCCTGCTTATATCTCATCTCCTTAAGAAAACCCTTAATGCATCTGGTCCTGCTTGTATCGCACCTGCTTAAGAAAACCCTTAACAGCCCCGGTACTGCTCACATCTCACCTCCTTAACAAAACCCTTAACAGCCCTGGTACTGCTCACATCGCATCTCCTTAAGAAAACCCTTAACAGCCCTGGTACTGCTCACATCTCACCTCCTTAAGAAAACCCTTAACAGCCCTGGTACTGCTCACATCTCACCTCCTTAAGAAAACCCTTAACAGCCCTGGTACTGCTCACATCTCACCTCCTTAAGAAAACCCTTAACAGCCCTGGTACTGCTCACATCTCACCTCCTTAAGAAAACCCTTAACAGCCCTGGTTCTGGTTATATCTCACCTCCTTAAGAAAACCCTTAACAGCCCCAGTACTGCTCACATCTCAGCTCCTTAAGAAAACCCTTCACAGCCCCAGTACTGCTCATATCTCAGCTCCTTAAGAAAACCCTTAACAGCCCCGGTACTGCTCACATCTCAGCTCCTTAAGAAAACCCTTAACAGCCCTGGTACTGCTCACATCTCACCTCCTTAAGAAAACCCTTAACAGCCCTGGTTCTGGTTATATCTCACCTCCTTAAGAAAACTCTTAACAGCCCCGGTACTGCTCACATCTCACCTCCGTAAGAAAACCCTTAACAGCCCCAGTACTGCTCATATCTCAGCTCCTTAAGAAAACCCTTAACAGCCCCGGTACTGCTCACATCTCAGCTCCTTAAGAAAACCCTTAACAGCTCTGGTCCTGCTTATATCTCATCTCCTTAAGAAAACCCTTAACATCCCTGGTACTGCTCATATCTCACCTCCTTCAGAAAACCCTTAACAGCCCCGGTACTGCTCACATCTCACCTCCTTAAGAAAACCCTTAACAGCCCTGTCACTGCTCACATCTCACCTCCTTAATAAAACCTTTAACAGCCCCAGTACTGCTCATATCTCACCTCCTTAAGAAAATCCTTAACAGCCTCGGTACTGTTCACATCTCACCTTATTAAGAAAACCGTTAACAGCCCCGGTACTGCTCAGATCTCACCTCCTTAAGAAAACCCTTTACAGCCCTGGTACTGATCATATCTCACTTCCTTATGAAAACCCTTAACAGCCCCGGTACTGCTCAGATCTCACCTCCTTAAGAATACCCTTAACAGCCCTGGCACTGCTCACATGTCACCTCCTTAAGAAAACCCTTAACAACCCTGGCACTACTCACATCTCACCTCCTAAAGAAAACCCTTAACAGCCCTGTCACTGCTCACATCTCACCTCCTTAAGAAAACCCATAACAGCCCCGGTACTGCTCTCATCTCACCTCCTTAAGAAAACCCTTAACAGCCCCGGTCCTGCTTATATCGCACCTACTTAAGAAAACCCTTAACAGCCCCGGTACTGCTCACATCTCACCTCCTTAACAAAACCCTTAACAGCCCTGGTACTGCTCAGATCTCACCTCCTTAAGAAAACCCTTAACAGCCCCGGTACTGCTCACATCTCACCTCCTTAAGAAAACCCTTTACAGCCCGGTACTGCTCACATCTCACCTCCTTAAGAAAACCCTTAACAGCCCCGGTACTGCTCACATCTCACCTCCATAAATGAACCATTTACAGCCCCGGTATTGCTCATTTCTCACCTCCTTAAGAAATCCCTTAACAGTCCCGGTGCTGCTCATTTCCTACCTTATTAAGAAAATCCTTAACAGCCCCGGTACTGCTCATATCTCACCTCCTTAAGAAAATCCTTAACAGTCCCGGAACTGCTCACATTTCACCTCCTTAAGAATGCCCGAAACAGCCCCGATTACTGCTCATATCTCACCTCATTGAGAAAACCCTTAACAGCCCTGGTACTGCTCATATCTCACCTCATTATGAATACCCTTAACAGCCCCGGTACTGCTCACATCTCACCTACTTAAGAAAACCCTTAACAGCCCCGGTACTGCTCAGATCTCGCCTCCTTAAGAAAATCCTTTACAGCCCTGGTACTGATCATATCTCACCTCCTTATGAAAACCCGTAACAGCCCCGGTACTGCACACCTTTGACCTCCTTAAGAAAACCCTTAATACCAAGACTGCTCACATCTCACCTCCTTAAGAAAACCCTTAACAGCCCCGGTGCTGCTCACATCTCACCTCCTTTAGAAAACCCTTAACAGCCCCGGTACTGCTCACATCTCACCTCCTTAAGAAAACCCTTAACAGCCCTGGCACTGCTCACATCTCACCTCCCTAATAAAACGCTTAACAGCCCCGGTACTGCTCACATCTCACCTCCTTAAGAAAACCCTTAACAGCCCTGGTACTGCTCACATCTCACCTCTTTAAGAAAATCCTTAACAGCTCTGGCACTGCTCACATATCACCTCCGTAAGTAAACCCTTAACAGCTCTAGTCCTGCTTATATCTCATCTCCTTAAGAATACCCTTAACAGCCCTGGTCCTGCTCACATCTCGCCTCCTAAAGAAAACCCTTAACAGCCCCGGTACTGCTCACATCTCACCTCCTTATGAAAACCCTCAACAGCCCCTGTCCTGCTCACATCTCACCTCTTTAAGAAAACCCGTAACAGCCCCGGTACTGCTCACATCTCACCTCCTTAAGAATACCCTTAACAGCCCCGTACCTGCTCACATCTCAGCTCCTTAAGAAAACCCTTAACATCCCCGGTACTGCTCACATCTCAGCTCCTTAAGAAAAACCTTAACAGCCCGGTGCTGCTCACATCTCACCTCCTTTAGAAAACCCTTAACAGCCCGGTACTGCTCACATCTCACCTCCTTAAGAAAACCCTTAACAGCCCTGGCACTGCTCACATCTCACCTCCCTAATAAAACCTTCACTGCTCACATCTCACCTCCTTAAGAAAACCCTTAACAGCCCTGGTACTGCTCACATCTCACCTCTTTAAGAAAAATCCTTAACAGCTCTGGCACTGCTCACATATCACCTCCGTAAGTAAACCCTTAACAGCTCTAGTCCTGCTTATATCTCATCTCCTTAAGAATACCCTTAACAGCCCTGGTCCTGCTCACATCTCGCCTCCTAAAGAAAACCCTTAACAGCCCCTGTCCTGCTCACATCTCACCTCTTTAAGAAAACCCGTAACAGCCCCGGTACTGCTCACATCTCACCTCCTTAAGAATACCCTTAACAGCCCCGTACCTGCTCACATCTCAGCTCCTTAAGAAAACCCTTAACATCCCGGTACTGCTCACATCTCATAAGAAAACCCTAACAGCCCGGGACTGCTCACATCTCAGGTCCTTAAGAAAACCCTTAACAGCCCCGGTCCTGCTTATATCGCTCCTCCTAAAAAAACCCTAACAGCCCCGGTACTGCTCACATCTCACCTCCTTAAGAAAACCCTTAACAGCCCTGGTCCTGCTTATATCGCTCCTCCTTAAGAAAACCCTTAACAGCCCCGGTACTGCTCACATCTCACTTCCTTAAGAAAACCTTTAACAGCCCCGGTACTGCTCAGATCTCACTTCCTTAAGAAAACTCTTAACAGCCCCGGTACTGCTCACATCTCACCTCCTTAAGAAAACCCTTAACAGCCCGATACGGCTCACATCTCACGTCCTTAAGAAAACCCTTAACAGCCCCGGTACTGCTCACATCTCACCTCCTTAAGAAAACCCTTAACAGCCCCAGTACTGCTCACATCTCACCTCCTTTAAGAAACCATTTCCAGCCCCGGTATTGCTCATATCTCACCTCCTTAAGAAAATCCTTAACAGTCCCGGTACTGCTCACATCTCACCTCCTTAAGAATACCCTTAACAGTCCCGGTACTGCTCATGTCTCACCTCATTAAGAAAACCCTTAACAGCCCTGGTACTGCTCACATCTCACCTCCTTAAGAAAACCCTTAACAGCCCTGGCACTGCTCACATTTCACCTCCTTATAAAAACCCTTAACAGCCCCAGTACTGCTCATATCTCACTTCCTTGAGAAAAAACAGCCCGGTACTGTTCACATCTCACCTATTTAAAAAACCCTTAACAGCCCCGGTATTGCTCATATCTCACCTCCTTAAGAAAATCCTTAAAAGTCCTGGTACTGCTCATATCTCACCTCCTTAAGAATACCCTTAACAGCCCCGATACTGCTCATGTCTCACCTCGTTAAGAAAACCCTTTACAGCCCTGGTACTGCTCATATCTCACCTCATTATGAAAACCCTTAACAGCCCCGGCACTGCTCACATCTCACCTCCTTTAGAAAACCCTTAACAGCTCCGGTACTGCTCACATCTCCTCCTAAGAAAACCCTAACAGCCTTGGCACTGCTCACATCTCAACTCCTTAATAAAACCCTAAACAGCCCCGGTACTGCTCACATCTCACCTCCTTAAGAAAACCCTTAATTGCCCTGGCACTGCTCACATCTCATCTCCTTTCGAAAACCCTTAACAGCTCCGGTACTGCTCACATCTCACCTCCTTAAGAAAACCCTTAACAGCCCTGGCACTGCTCACATTTCACCTCCTTAATAAAACCCTTAACAGCCCCAGTACTGCTCATATCTCACTTCCTTGAGAAAATCCTTAACAGCCCCGGTACTGTTCACATCTCACCTATTTAAAAAAACCCTTAACAGCCCCGGTATTGCTCATGTCTCACCTCCTTAAGAAAATCCTTAACAGTCCTGGTACTGCTCATATCTCACCTCCTTAAGAATACGCTTAACAGCCCCGGTACTGCTCATGTCTCACCTCCTTAAGAAAACCATTTACAGCCCTGGTACTGCTCATATCTCACCTCATTATGAAAACCCTTAACAGCCCCGGCACTGCTCACTTCTCACCTCCTTTAGAAAACCCTTAACAGCTCCGGTACTGCTCACATCTCCCCTCCTTAAGAAAACCCTTAACAGCCTTGGCACTGCTCACATCTCACCTCCTTAATAAAACCCTTAACAGCCCCGGTACTGCTCACATCTCACCTCCTTAAGAAAACCCTTAATTGCCCTGGCACTGCTCACATCTCACCTCCTTAAGAAAACCCTTAACAGCCCCAGCACTGCTCACATCTCACCTCCTTAATAAAACCCTTAACAGCCCCGGTACTGCTCACATCTCAAGTCCTGAAGAAAACCCTTAACAGCCCTGGCACTGCTCACATCTCACCTCTTTCAGAAAACCCTTAACAGCCCTGGCACTGCTCACATCTGACCTCCTTAATAAAACCTTTAACAGCCCCGGTTACTGCTCATATCTCACCTCATTAAGAAAACCCTTAACAGCCCTGGTACTGCTCATATCTCACCTCATTATGAATACCCTTAACAGCCCCGTTACTGCTCACATCTCACCTACTTAAGAAAACCCTTAACAGCCCCTGCTCAGATCAGCCTCCTTAAGAAAAATTCTTTTTCAGCCCTGGTACTGATCATATCTCACCTCCTTATGAAAACCCGTAACAGGCCCGGTACTGCTCACCTTTGACCTCCTTAAGAAAACCCTTAATAGCCCTCGCACTGCTCACATCTCACCTCCTTAAGAAAACCCTTAACAGCCCCGGTGCTGCTCACATCTCACCTCCTTAAGAAAACCCTTAATAGCCCTGAGACTGCTCACATCTCACCTCCTTTAGAAAACCCTTAACAGCCCCGGTACTGCTCACATCTCACCTCCCTAATAAAACGCTTAACAGCCCCGGTACTGCTCACATCTCACCTCCTTAAGAAAACCCTTAACAACCCTGGTACTGCTCACATCTCACCTCTTTAAGAAAATCCTTAACAGCCCTGGCACTGCTCACATATCACCTCCGTAAGTAAACCCTTAACAGCTCTAGTCCTGCTTATATCTCATCTCCTTAAGAATACCCTTAACAGCCCTGGTCCTGCTCACATCTCACCTCCTAAAGAAAACCCTTAACAGCCCCGGTACTGCTCACATCTCACCTCCTTATGAAAACCCTCAACAGCCCCTCTCCTGCTCACATCTCACCTCTTTAAGAAAATCCTTAACAGCCCTGGCACTGCTCACATATCACCTCCGTAAGTAAACCCTTAACAGCTCTAGTCCTGCTTATATCTCATCTCCTTAAGAATACCCTTAACAGCCCTGGTCCTGCTCACATCTCGCCTCCTAAAGAAAACCCTTAACAGCCCCGGTACTGCTCACATCTCACCTCCTTATGAAAACCCTCAACAGCCCCTGTCCTGCTCACATCTCACCTCTTTAAGAAAACCCGTAACAGCCCCGGTACTGCTCACATCTCACCTCCTTAAGAATACCCTTAACAGCCCCGTACCTGCTCACATCTCAGCTCCTTAAGAAAACCCTTAACATCCCCGGTACTGCTCACATCTCAGCTCCTTAAGAAAACCCTTAACAGCCCCGGTGCTGCTCACATCTCACCTCCTTTAGAAAACCCTTAACAGCCCCGGTACTGCTCACATCTCACCTCCTTAAGAAAACCCTTAACAGCCCTGGCACTGCTCACATCTCACCTCCCTAATAAAAACGCTTTAACAGCCCCGGTACTGCTCACATCTCACCTCCTTAAGAAAACCCTTAACAGCCCTGGTACTGCTCACATCTCACCTCTTTAAGAAAATCCTTAACAGCTCTGGCACTGCTCACATATCACCTCCGTAAGTAAACCCTTAACAGCTCTAGTCCTGCTTATATCTCATCTCCTTAAGAATACCCTTAACAGCCCTGGTCCTGCTCACATCTCGCCTCCTAAAGAAAACCCCTTAACAGCCCGGTACTGCTCACATCTCACCTCCTTTGAAAACCCTCAACAGCCCCTGTCCTGCTCACATCTCACCTCTTTAAGAAAACCCGTAACAGCCCCGGTACTGCTCACATCTCACCTCCTTAAGAATACCCTTAACAGCCCCGTACCTGCTCACATCTCAGCTCCTTAAGAAAACCCTTAACATCCCCGGTACTGCTCACATCTCAGCTCCTTAAGAAAACCCTTAACAGCCCCGGGACTGCTCACATCTCAGGTCCTTAAGAAAACCCTTAACAGCCCCGGTCCTGCTTATATCGCTCCTCCTAAAGAAAACCCTTAACAGCCCCGGTACTGCTCACATCTCACCTCCTTAAGAAAACCCTTAACAGCCCTGGTCCTGCTTATATCGCTCCTCCTTAAGAAAACCCTTAACAGCCCCGGTACTGCTCACATCTCACTTCCTTAAGAAAACCTTTAACAGCCCCGGTACTGCTCAGATCTCACTTCCTTAAGAAAACTCTTAACAGCCCCGGTACTGCTCACATCTCACCTCCTTAAGAAAACCCTTAACAGCCCGACACGGCTCACATCTCACGTCCTAAGAAAACCCTTAACAACTGCTCACATCTCACCTCCTTAAAAACCCTTAACAGCCCCAGTACTGCTCACATCTCACCTCCTTTAAGAAACCATTTCCAGCCCCGGTATTGCTCATATCTCACCTCCTTAAGAAAATCCTTAACAGTCCCGGTACTGCTCACATCTCACCTCCTTAAGAATACCCTTAACAGTCCCGGTACTGCTCATGTCTCACCTCATTAAGAAAACCCTTAACAGCCCTGGTACTGCTCACATCTCACCTCCTTAAGAAAACCCTTAACAGCCCTGGCACTGCTCACATTTCACCTCCTTAATAAAACCCTTAACAGCCCCAGTACTGCTCATATCTCACTTCCTTGAGAAAATCCTTAACAGCCCCGGTACTGTTCACATCTCACCTATTTAAAAAAACCCTTAACAGCCCCGGTATTGCTCATATCTCACCTCCTTAAGAAAATCCTTAAAAGTCCTGGTACTGCTCATATCTCACCTCCTTAAGAATACCCTTAACAGCCCCGATACTGCTCATGTCTCACCTCCTTAAGAAAACCCTTTACAGCCCTGGTACTGCTCATATCTCACCTCATTATGAAAACCCTTAACAGCCCCGGCACTGCTCACATCTCACCTCCTTTAGAAAACCCTTAACAGCTCCGGTACTGCTCACATCTCCCCTCCTTAAGAAAACCCTTAACAGCCTTGGCACTGCTCACATCTCACCTCCTTAATAAAACCCTAAACAGCCCCGGTACTGCTCACATCTCACCTCCTTAAGAAAACCCTTAATTGCCCTGGCACTGCTCACATCTCATCTCCTTTCGAAAACCCTTAACAGCCCCGGTACTGCTCACATCTCACCTCCTTAAGAAAACCCTTAATTGCCCTGGCACTGCTCACATCTCACCTCCTTTCGAAAACCCTTAACAGCCCCAGCACTGCTCACATCTCACCTCCTTAATAAAACCCTTAACAGCCCCGGTACTGCTCACATCTCAAGTCCTGAAGAAAACCCTTAACAGCCCTGGCACTGCTCACATCTCACCTCTTTCAGAAAACCCTTAACAGCCCTGGCACTGCTCACATCTGACCTCCTTAATAAAACCTTTAACAGCCCCGGTTACTGCTCATATCTCACCTCATTAAGAAAACCCTTAACAGCCCTGGTACTGCTCATATCTCACCTCATTATGAATACCCTTAACAGCCCCGTTACTGCTCACATCTCACCTACTTAAGAAAACCCTTAACAGCCCCGGTACTGCTCAGATCTCGCCTCCTTAAGAAAATTCTTTTCAGCCCTGGTACTGATCATATCTCACCTCCTTATGAAAACCCGTAACAGGCCCGGTACTGCTCACCTTTGACCTCCTTAAGAAAACCCTTAATAGCCCTCGCACTGCTCACATCTCACCTCCTTAAGAAAACCCTTAACAGCCCGGTGCTGCTCACATCTCACCTCCTTAAGAAAAACCCTTAATAGCCCTGAGACTGCTCACATCTCACCTCCTTTAGAAAACCCTTAACAGCCCCGGTACTGCTCACATCTCACCTCCCTAATAAAACGCTTAACAGCCCCGGTACTGCTCACATCTCACCTCCTTAAGAAAACCCTTAACAACCCTGGTACTGCTCACATCTCACCTCTTTAAGAAAATCCTTAACAGCCCTGGCACTGCTCACATATCACCTCCGTAAGTAAACCCTTAACAGCTCTAGTCCTGCTTATATCTCATCTCCTTAAGAATACCCTTAACAGCCCTGGTCCTGCTCACATCTCACCTCCTAAAGAAAACCCTTAACAGCCCCGGTACTGCTCACATCTCACCTCCTTATGAAAACCCTCAACAGCCCCGGTCCTGCTCACATCTCACCTCTTTAAGAATACCCTTACAGCCCCGGTACTGCTCACATCTCACCTCCTTAAGAAAACCCGTAACAGCCTTGGTACTGCTCACATCTCAGCTCCTTAAGAAAACCCTGAACAGCCCCGGTACTGCTCACATCTCACCTCCTTAAGAATACCCTTAACAGCCCCGTACCTGCTCACATCTCAGCTCCTTAAGAAAACCCTTAACAGCCCCGGTACTGCTCACATCTCAGCTCCTTAAGAAAACCCTTTACAGCCCCGGTACTGCTCACATCTCAGCTCCTTAAGAAAACCCTGAACAGCCCCGGTACTGCTCACATCTCACATCCTTAAGAAAACCCTTAACAGCCCTGGTCCTGCTTATATCGCTCCTCCTTAAGAAAACCCTTAACGGCCCCGGTACTGCTCACATCTCACTTCTTTAAGAAAACCCTTAACAGCCCTGGTCCTGCTTATATCGCTCCTCCTTAAGAAAACCCTTAACAGCCCCGGTACTGCTCACATCTCACTTCTTTAAGAAAACCCTTAACAGCCCCGGTACTGCTCAGATCTCACCTCCTTAAGAAAACCCTTAACAGCCCCGGTACTGCTCACATCTCACCTCCTTAAGAAAACCCTTAACAGCCCCAGTACTGCTCAGATCTCACCTCCTTAAAGAAACCAATACCAGCCCCGGTATTGCTCATATCTCACCTCCTTAAGAAAATCCTTAACAGTCCCGGTACTGCTCACATCTCACCTCCTTAAGAATACCCTTAACAGTCCCGGTACTGCTCATATCTCACCTCATTAAGAAAACCCTTAACAGCCCTGGTACTGCTCATATCTCACCTCCTTATAAAAACCCTTACCAGTCCCGGCACTGCTCACATCTCACCTTCTTAAGAAAACCCTTAACAGCCCTGGCACTGCTCACATTTCACCTCCTTAATAAAATCCTTAACAGCCCCAGTACTGCTCATATCTCACTTCCTTGAGAAAATCCGTAACAGCCCCGGTACTGTTCACATCTCACCTATTTAAAAAAACCCTTAACAGCCCCTGTACTGCTCATGTCTCACCTCCTTAAGAAAACCCTTTACAGCCCTGGTACTGCTCATATCTCACCTCATTATGAAAACCCTTAACAGCCCCGGCACTGCTCACATCTCACCTCCTTTAGAAAACCCTTAACAGCTCCGGTACTGCTCACATCTCCCCTCCTTAATAAAACCCTTAATTGCCCTGGCACTGCTCACATCTCACCTCCTTTCGAAAACCCTTAACAGCCCCAGCACTGCTCACATCTCACCTCCTTAATAAAACCCTTAACAGCCCCGGTACTGCTCACATCTCAAGTCCTTAAGAAAACCCTTAACAGCCCTGGTACTGCTCACATCTCACCTCTTTAAGAAAACCCTTAACAGCCCTGGCACTGCTCACATCTCACCTCCTGAATGAAACCTTTAACAGCCCCAGTTCTGCTCATATCTCACCTCCTTAAGAAAATCCTTAACTGCCCCCGTACTGTTCACATCTCACCTACTTAAGAAAACCCTTAACAGCCCCGGTACTGCTCAGATATCACCTCCTTAAGAAAACCCTTTTCAGCCCTGGCACTGCTCACATCTCACCCCCTTAATAAAACCCTTAACAGCCCCAGTACTGCTCAAATCTCACCTCCTTAAGAACATCCTTAACAGCCCCGGTAATGTTCACATAGCACCTACTTAAGAAAACCCTTAACAGCCCCGGTACTGCTCAGATCTCACATCCTTAAGAAAACCCTTTACAGCCCTGGTATTGATCATATCTCACCTCCTTAAGAAAACCCTTCACAGCTCCGGTACTGCTCACATCTCACCTACTTAATAAAACCCTTGACTGCCCCGGTACTGCTCAGATCTCACCTACTTAATAAAACCCTTGACTGCCCCGGTACTGCTCAGATCTCACCTCCTTCAGAAAACCCTTTACAGCCCTGGTACTGATCATATCTCAGCTCCTTAAGAAAACCCTTAACAGCCCTGGCACTGCTCACATCTCACCTCCTTAAAAAAACCCTTAACAGCCCCGGTACTGCTCTCATCTCAGCTCCTTAAGAAAACCCTTAACAGCCCTGGCTCTGCTCACATCTCACCTCCTTAAAAAACCCTTAACAGCCCCAGTACTGCTCACTTCTCACCTCCATAAGAAAACCCTTCACTGCCCTGGCACTGCTCACATCTCACCTCCTTAATAAAACCCTTAACAGCCTCAGTACTGCTCACATCTCACCTCCTTTAGAAAACCCTTAACAGCCCCGGTACTGCCCACATCTCACCTCTTTAAGAAAACCCTTAACAGCCCTGGCTCTGCTCACATCTCACCTCCTTAAAAAAACCCTTAACAGCCCCAGTACTGCTCACTTCTCACCTCCATAAGAAAACCCTTAACAGCCCTGGCACTGCTCACATCTCACCTCCTTAATAAAACCCTTAACAGCCCCAATATTGCGCATATCTCACCTCCTTAAGAAAATCCTTTACAGCCTCGGTACTGTTCACATCTCAGCTACTTAAGAAAACCCTTTACAGTCCATGTACTGCTCAGATCCCACGTCCTTAAGAAAACCCTTTACAGCCCTGGTTCGGCTCACATCTCACCTCCTTAATAAACCCTTAACAGCCCTGGCACTGCTCACATCTCACCTCCTTAATAAAACCCTTAACAGCCCCAGTACTGCTCATATCTCACCTCCTTAAGAAAACCCTTAACAGCCCCAGTACTGCTCACATCTCACCTCCTAAGAAAACCCTTAACAGCCCCAGTACTGCTCATATCTCACCTCTTTAAGAAAACCCTTTACAGCCCCAGTACTGCTCTCATCTCACCTCCTAAGAAAACCCTTAACAGCCCCGGTCCTGCTCATTTCTCACCTCCTTAAGAAAACCCTTAACAGCCCCGGTATTGCTCACATATCACCTCCTTAAGAAAACCCTTAACAGCCCTGGTACTGCTCACATCTCACCTCCTTAAGAAAACCCTTAACAGCCCCGGTACTGCTCATATCTCACCTCCTTAAGAAAACGCTTAACAGCCCTGGCACTGCTCACATCTCACCTCCTTAATAAAACGCTTAACAGCCCTGGCACTGCTCACATCTCACCTCCTTAATAAAACCCTTAACACCCCTTGCACTGCTCACATCTCACCTCCTTAATAAAACCCTTAACAGCCCTGGCACTGCTCACATTTCACCTCCTTAATAAAACCCTTAACAGCCCCAGTACTGCTCATATCTCACCTCCTTAAGAAAATCCTTAACAGTCCCGGTACTGCTCACATCTCACCTCCTTAAGAATACCCTTAACAGCCCCAGTACTGCTCATATCTCACCTCCTTAAGAAAATCCTTAACAGTCCCGGTACTGCTCACATCTCACCTCCTTAAGAATACCCTTAACAGCCCCGGTACTGCTCATATTTCACCTCCTTAATAAAACCCTTAACAGCCTCGGTACTGCTCACATCTCACCTCCTTAAGAAAACCCTTAACAGCCCCGGTACTGCTCACATCTCACCTCTTTAAGAAAACCCTTAACAGCCCTGGAACTGTTCACATCTCGCCTACTTAATAAAACCCTCAACAGCCCCAGTACTGCGCATATCTCACCTCCTTAAGAAAATCCTTAACAGCCTCAGTACTGTTCACATCTCAGTTACTTAAGAAAACCCTTAACCGTCCCGGTACTGCTCAGATCTCACATCCTTAAGAAAACCCTTTACAGCCCTGGTACTGCTCACATCTCACCTCCTTAATAAAACCCTTAACAGCCCTGGCACTGCTCATATCTCACCTCCTTAATAAAACCCTTAACAGCCCTAGTACTGCTCATAACTCACCTCCTTAAGAAAACCCTTAACAGCCCTGGTACTGCTCACATCTCACCTCCTAAGAAAACCCTTAACAGCCCCGGTCCTGCTTATATCTTACCTCCTTAAGTAAACCCTTAACAGCCCCGGTATTGCTCACATCTCACCTCCTTAAGAAAACCCTTTACAGCCCTGGTACTGCTCATATCTCACCTCTTAAGAAAACCCTTAACAGCACCGGTACTGCTCATATCTCACCTCATTAAGAAAACCCTTAACAGCCCTGGTACTGCTCATATCTCACCTCCTTAAGAAAACCCTTAACAGCCCTGGCACTGCTCATATCTCACCTCCTTAATAAAACCCTTAACAGCCCCAGAACTGCTCATATCTCACCTCCTTAAGAAAATCCTTTACAGCCCCGGTACTGTTCACATATCACCTACTTAAGAAAACCCTTAATAGCCCCGGTACTGCTCAGATCTCACCTCCTTAAGAAAACCTTTTACAGCCCTGGTACTGCTCATATCTCACCTCCTTCAGAAAACCCTTAACAGCACCAGTACTGCTCACATCTCACCTACTTAAGAAAACCCTTGACTGCCCCGGTACTGCTCAGATCTCACCTCCTTAAGAAAACCCTTTACAGCCCTGGTACTGATCATATCTCACCTCCTTAAGAAAACCCTTAACAGCTCCGGTGCTGCTCACATCTCACCTACTTAAGAAAACCCTTGACTGCCCCGGTACTGCTCAGATCTCACCTCCTTCAGAAAACCCTTAACAGCCCCGGTACTGCTCATATCTGACCTCCTTTAGAAAACCCTTAACTGCACCAGTACTGCTCACATCTCACCTCCTTAATAAAATCCTTAACAGTCCCGGTTCTGCTTACACATCACCTCCTTAAGAATACCTTTAACAGCCCCGGTACTGCTCATATCTCACCTCATTAAGGAAACCCTTAACAGCCCTGGTACTGCTCATATCTCACCTCCTTAAGAAAACCCTTAACAGTCCCGGTACTGCTCACATCTCACCTCCTTAAGAAAACCTAAACAGCCCCGGTACTGCTCACATCTCACCTACGTAAGAAAACATTTCACTGCACTTGCTCTGTTTTTATCTCACCACCTTATGACCTTGTTCCCTGCCAGACCCTAAAGCCCGATTGATATCCACTCATCATTAAGATCATTTCAGTCCATTTAGCTCATTTTAAAGGCATAAGGATACTGGAGGTAGGAGACTACCAAAGACATCTTGAGCAAGGAAACCTGAGAGCCAGTCAGTGCGTCCATTTACACGACATTAGAAAAAAATCTATTTATTGTGTTAGTCCGACTAAAATCAGACTTTTTAAATACATTTAAAGATGTTAGTTCGACTGCAATTGCACTAAATTGAATTTCTCAAAGTCAGACTAACTCCCAGATATGCGGTTACGAGTCAAATTACTCCTCCATGTATCGCTTGAATCGAACTGAAGTGGTCTATGCGCATCGCTCATACTCCATAATTCCAAGACGATTGAAGGTGTGCGCAAGTACCGTTTGACGCCGTCCACGTGAGCAGAACATGCGTGCACACGGCCCCTTCAGAAAACGTATTTTTTGCCCATCAACAGGAGTAGGAACTCTTCACTTCTGACTCTGGGCACCTGCCTCTGTGTCATTTTTTGGCACTTTATTTCAAAACTGGATTTTTCTGTAGGAGCCGTGTGCACACATGTGTTGCTCACATAGACGGCGTCGAACGGAACTTATGCTCACCCTCAGATCTCTCAGACCCCTCGCTTCATGAGCAGTTTGGGTTGTTGTCCAGAATCTGTCATGTACAGGCTGTTACCAGATGTGGCGCTCTTGAGCCGCCATCGTCACTCGTGACTGCCCTAAGCGGGGTCGGTCAGTGACAGTGCCTGTGTTCCATTCTCGGATAGACAGCCGACTGATTGTTGAACGGTGACAGTGCAAATAACGCGCCACCTCTCGGCGGCTGAGACCTGCCCGTAACATGCCAATAGCTTTTTTTCTCTCTCCTGTGCCACAAGCCGTTCCATTTTCTTGATGCAGTAGCATTTTTTTTTTTTTTTTTTTTTTTTTTGTTGGCTTTATGTAGGATGTTGACCACACCCAAAAGAACAAGTCAAGTGTCACTGTACACATCACAAACAGCTCAATGTTTGTTATTACTGAAGTGCTTGGCGCGTTCACGTGGCGCGCATCAGGATTACAATACCACGTGCTTTTCTTTATTTTCACTCGTGCCTCACTAGATAAGCAATAAAAATCAATCGAGTCTTCGATTTGCCGCAAATACAGTACATACCTCACCTGTGCGTTTTTAATGGCGCTACGTATGTTTACTGAGATATATGTTGCCAGTGCGTTGCCAATGTTGCCAATGCGAACGCAAAACCAATGCGTTCAGTACTAATTTCCCCCGCTGTATGTTATAACTTGAATTTTTTGTTAACGGCATTCTAAACACAGTAATCTGGTGTTACAAATTCAGTCGTCAAAGGGTTAAATGATCTGCCGATAGCGCTAGGCTTATTGCGGTGAGATGAATGCAGCAGGTGAATATTGCCCTGAGAGAGAGAGACAGAGAGAGGAGAGAGAGAGAGAGAGAGAGAGCACGTCTGTTTTGGAAATTTTCCAGATGGGGAGGAATGAAAACTCAGAATGAGGAGGCCGTACAAGTGATGAAAGGGACTGTTTTAAGATCACTAAAAGGACTCACGGAATCCGGGGGGATTGGCAGAAATTAGCCAATTGACTGCTTCGGCTTGTTTCGTTGATACCCTGTAATGATTTGAGTGGTGGGGTGACCGACAATGTGAGTTTCCTGGCCATGTCGAGAAAAGAATGGACCATGATGTCTTTATTGTAAAGAGATTTTCTTAAACTTTACACAGATCCTTTTTATTTCGTACCTGGTCAGCAAATACAGTGCTGTACTCCCATGCTGCAGAAGACGTATAAAGTTCACGCGAACGCAGGAGTCGTGTCTCACAGTGCTTTGCATAACGTTTGACTAGATTTTATTTTCCACGTTCTGTGGTGTTCATGTTCAAAAATATGTTCATACGCAAACTCAGTCTTGATTTCAGTATCATTTACATTGTTTTCAATGGTTTTGTTTGTATTTTGCGCAATTTGTTAAATACGCATTAGTATTTCGCCCAGATTCCAATGGGGTTTCCTGACTGAAGTTACTTTCGCTTCATAATGTTAATGCGGGAGAAAGGTGTGGTCGTTTCTACGCCATAGCTGTTATACATAAATAATGCAGATATATGTGAGACGTGTGAACGTTGTTATTGCCCAACTACCTGCGCACGCAATGCGGAGCTCGAGACTGACTTTAACTCCGACTGAAGCACCCGTTCATCGGCGAACGGATCATGACTGACGATTTTACGGTAGGCTAGAGATTTTTATCTTCTAAGCCTGCGGTGATAAGGGTCATTTAACACATGCAATTCTAATTTTATGATCCACCTAACCGTTACTGAGCGCGCCGCGACTCGTGGTGATGTAGAACTGGGAAACATCTGGTCTTTTTCTTGTTTCGCCTTGGGTCCGGTTCCTCCTGGACGGATTAGGACCGCTGAAAGGGCACTTAGAGAGAACGTGGCTATGGTTATTATTGTCGTGATGCCGCGTTTGCTGCTGAATTGGAACGTTTTTTATGTCTTGTTTGAACTTGAACATGAGAAGGTGTGTAACTTTTACGTTCTCAGGAAGCCTGCTAATTTAGCTGAGAAGCTGCGATACCTAAATATGAGAAAGTGATTACTTCATAACAGTGTTCAGGAATTCAGCTGAGTCGGTTTGGTGTCACTTTATTTGAGCGAATATTTAACCTACACGTTGCATTGTCCACTTTTTGGTTTCATGTACTTGGACATGCGAATTTTATTCGCCCTTGAAAACCTGGCCGCGCTTGATGTAACTTTAGACGGCCCGGCCTCTACGTCACTGCTCCAGGTGTGCCAACCAACCCACGCTTCCCGAGAGGCTTGTGCGCGAGTTATAGACGGAGCCGCGCGCGCCCCGGGCCGGTTATTCCAATGCGACTCCCTGTACCCAGCGCTCGCGCCGAGCACGACGGAGTCATTAATGCGGATCTACGAAAACTGAACAACAAATTAACTGACTGAATTCCACTACTGACCTCCGGAAGTTAGAGCTTGTGGTAATTGCGGCAGCAGAGGAGTCTTTGGTTGTAAGTTGTTTGTTGTTGTTGTTGTTGTTGTGTTATTTTAATTTGCGGCTCTGTCGCAAGGAAGAGGTTGTTTACAGGCGGTTCTGGTAAGTTATAGTTTTATTGATAGATTGTCCTGATTCAGTCTCAGGGCAGAAATGATAACCTGCTCATAGGGCCTCATGCGACACTGTAAATGCAACATTCGCGAACATTTACGTCTCAATACTATTATTAACGAAATAAAGGGAGTATGTTTTTAAGGCCTTCATATGATAGAAGCGATATACGTCGGAGACAGAAATAGGCTAAATTCCATTCTTATTTTGGAATGAATTTATTGGATTTTTACCTTTTATCCTGCAGTTATTTACAAGATTCTTGTGTGAGGTACAAGAGGCAGCACAGTTCATTCTGCATAGTTTTGAATGTGTATTTGCAAGATGCAAAGCACACACTGATGATGTGTTTCTTACAAAAGCTTTCTTTTGTTTTTGTGTTTGATTGAAACACAGTGGTGGTTTTAGAACTCCTATCCAAGTGAATCATTCTGCAGTTCCAGTAATTGAAATACCTTTGGATATCCGTGGGGGAGGGAGGGAGAGAGAGATCTTGGCAGCTGCCAGAAGCCGATTATCTCTAACTTCGTTCCTTAGAGACCTTTTGATTATTATATAGTGTTCCTTGGAGACAGTATCAGCTCTGTCATGTCTGCTTAGTGTGTCCATAAACTATTGTTTATTTTTTATTTTTTTCATTTGCCTGAGCAGACCTTGGAGGAAAGTATTGTGGCCCAAGCAGATTGTATAGATTTGTCAGAATTGTCTTAGTTTTGAATGAATTTCAATGGGGAATTGTGCTTCAGCAGTGTAAGCGTAATAACCTGCAGTACCTCTGGTAACCACTGAGGGCCACCACCAGGGGGCGTGTCGCTCCCGGGTTCCCTGGCTCTGATATGTCCAGGGGCAATTCCGCCAATTAGTAAACCTATAGGTGGAATTTTCAAAATAGTGCTACACATCTCTGTAATACATCATTTTAAAGGTTTATTGCCCTATTTTTCAAAACCAATGAGTAAACCTGAGTGGAAGATGTATATTTATATAAATATCAGTGTTTTTGTAAGATGGAATAAAAGAGTCTGGATATCCCTGATTGATGCATACTGAAATAATTGTATTTTTTTCTATCTAAGAATATCATTGTTGCAAATTTTTGTTGGAGTGATTTTTAAATAAGGCCCTAGTATTTATTGCATTGATAAAAAAGATCAGTTCGATTTAAAATAAAAAATTAATTTGCATACTAGGTATACACACTTTTCACATGTACATCCGACACCAAAAATGATTCTTTATAACTGTACCATCAATATGCACTGTCAAACTAACTTGATATCCTTGATTGAATGTGTATATAATGTCTTTATTATAATGGAGTAGTTTATTGTCATCAGGTATTTGCAACAAGCTGGGAATACTGGTGTCAAGTTTTGTACGTCCGACACCGTGTACGTCCGACACCACAGTTTCCAATGGTTTAAAGCTCATTTATTCTGTAATTGCTAACAAGAATGGTTATTACTTTCATGCCACCAGTTCTGGAATTGGAGGAAAGCATTTCATGGGGATAGGAAGAGGAATAGGAACTGATCAGCTGCCATCTGATAGCTGGAATAGGAACTATGTTGTGCGATTGTATCTTCTTTTTGCCATCACCTTTGTACTGGAGGGAAATTTGATTTGAAGTTTAATTTTGAAATTCCACAAATTCTAAGACACTGGACTTGAAAAAAGGTGAGTACAAGAAAGTGAATGTGTCCAAATTGATGGTTATAAATCATGGTATATGAACATCTGGTAGCTTTGTGGAACTCTAGGTCATTCGGGGCTTCGGGGCGCGTCCTCCAATCGCGTATCGCAACTCGGCTGGATTGCGCTACGGTAGTCAAAATGGGTGTATTGCTTTTTCTGCTACACGTTTTGGTTTCATCCTTGTTGGGAAGTCTTATTTTGATGGCATAGTTCACACATTGGCACACAAGTGCCATTTTGAAATTTTCGATTTGATAAACGGGAACCAGCTGAATTTTTCACGCAAACATTTTGTTTGAATTTGTGCTCACGAAAGCAACGATCGTTTTATTGAATGCAAGTTAAATAATCATTGAAGCCTGTAATATATTCATTTTTATATATTTCCCCATCAGTGTGCTGAATGTGAGCGATTGATTGATAAAGTAGTGAGTGATAGTAGAGTCTCATCACAGCACTCCTTTCTAAGCCTCGCTTATCCAGAAGTAAAAATGCGGTTTTGCTGACTTAGGGTGCGCATGTTATGGCTGCTCATGTAAAAACAAAACTCTGTCTACTACCAGTGGCATTACCAAAATGCAGGTTAACACTCAACCTATTTCTAAGTGAGAATCGGGAAATTGGTTGAATTAATTTACTGAGGAAAGTGTTATGCATTCAATATAGGCATGGGCAACGCTCTGCATAAACTCTAATGGAATGCGTAACAGCTGAACTGGGGCGGTAAACAAGCCTCAGAAAACTTATAAAAAAAATGATGTAAATACCATTTTCATACAAAAAGAACACCATGGTTTGATTAAAAGCAACCTTTTCAATAGGATACCCGCATTTCATACATGAACTCTGCGTATTACGGCCAATAACGCGATTTGAACAGAGCCGTTATTCGCCCGTTGGATGAATGCGTGACCTCAATTTGCGCCGTGTTTACAAACTTTCAAGTGCACGGCGTGGCAAAAATATCCATTTTGGAGGTAGATTTCAAACAGCCCGCGCTGACGTGATATCCCAGCTACGGCCCTTATTGCCTTACAGCCATCTAATTTGAGAAATTACGAGTCTGTTCGACAGAAGTTGTTGAAGTTCGTCGCGAGTTCGCCGTGACTTCTTCTCAACAATAGCAAGAAAGGTGAGTGTATTTTTTACTATTACCTACATAGTTAGTTGACAGAATATCCTGTGACCCTATTTGTGAAGTTTCAGTAAAATATACCAAGGAATAAACCAGCGCCAGGCGTTCAAAACCTACCAGTGTTCTGACGAATTTTGCTACCTATCAAAATATGCCACCTCGCGAACACCGGTCACAAGATTCATTCACTTATACCCTTCAATTCGAGACTGCGAGGATGGAAATCTAAATAATCAATTAGGAAAAATTCTCGGCTCTCGGTAATTCTGTATATCGTTTAAACATTTTGTTAATCGGATTATGAAAGAAGACTGAAAATAAGCGCCCGCTTTTTGTTTGGGTGTAAAAGCGCGTATTTAAAGGAGAATAACATTGTGTATTGATTAAGCATTGAACTCTGCATAAGTCGAACTGTTTTAATATTTGTTGATGACATTGCTTCGCTTCCTGGAAGCAAGTACGCGCAAATCTGCTGTCTAGTGAGCATTTCAGGTTCGATGTACTGAGTAATAACGCCATGAAACTTAAACTGGCCCGTCATTCTGCCGAATAGTCTTACTAAACTAGTTAATCGTCTGATTGCTAATCAAGCAAAGGGAGGTTTCTGCCTCGCCAAACTAACCTCCGACTGCACGTCACTGTGTTTTACTATGAATTATTCGCAGTAGCTCATTGAAACTATCATGGGAGGAGGGTATATGGACATTATAGAAACAGTGTAAAGTTTTTTTTTTTTTTAAATCACCACGGGTTATTGAAGGGGAACGTTTAAGTAGCAGTGGGAGGGCAAACAACTGCCGGCATCAGCGACTTCACTGCATTTTATATAGTAATGGGCGAGTAGCGTTAGTGTTTGCCCTCCCACTGATAATTTTGACATTTTTGCAGGCCGTTGATCCAAAAAAAACTTCACAGGCAACCCATTCATACCATTTTTTAATATCAATGCAAAACCTAATGTTTGTTGAACATAATTGGGTGAAATTCAATGCATTTTCCATTAAAAAGGGCCTAGGGGGCGCTGCTGTACTTCAGAAAAGGGGTTGATGACTTTAACATCAATTATTTCTGTTAGGGTACCCTAATGGATAATTTGGCCAGGTTTATTCCTGAGTAGACTGCATTTTCGAAAATGCCCTCAGGCTTCACCCCCCAATTTTCACAATGGGTTTTGTTGATAAATGCCGAAATCAGCCATTTTTGGGACCCTGTGGCTCTGAGACCCTTTCCTGTAAAGGCGTTGGACTTGTGGCAAACTCTTCACCTGTGTCTTCTGTACTTACCTGCAAAAAATCAATTGAAAATAATAAAAACTTTTTTCTCGGCAACTCAAGAAATGTTGTCATTTTATTCATTTGTATTGCCCATGCCTATTCAATAGGGCAAACTGAATATTTGATACCAGTTGTGTTTAATTCCCGCAGTGTTATTAATTTGTTCAGTTACTTTACTTATCAGCCAACTTGCCAAGTTTTGAGGTTGTGTTTTGTTCATTATATGGGGATCGAGTTGGCTTAAAATTACATTCAGACCCTGTATGTCCGACACCAAAAAAGGTTTTTATACATGTTATTTTTTTAGTCACCTACTCATAAACCCACTTGCAGAGGTTTGAATGTGGTATTTGGTTCATTAAGATATGATAAAGTTTAAAATATGTTTGTCGGAGACGAGGATCCAGCTGATGTAAAATTACCTTCTGACCTCGTGCGTCCGACACCAACAATGGTTTGATATGTTACTTTTTTAGTTACTTTACTCATAAATGTACTTGTGGGGGTTTGAAGTTGTGGTATTTTGTTCATTTTAGTTTTAAAAGTTTAAAATAAGTTTGTTAGAGATGAAGATCCAGTTGGATTTTAAATTACATTCAGACGCCGTACGTCCGACACCAAAAAATGTACGTCCGACACAGAGTTTAATGGTACATTACATGCTCATAATAAAACATTTGAATTCCTTTATGTAATCCTGTTTTAGTGTACTGTCTTGGGGAATCAGTCATGGATTAATAATTGGAAAAAGTTTAAACACTTCACAGAGATCCTAAAACACATCATGTACGTGTCATTAAAGCCATTTGTCTGAGTACATCCGACACTGAGGTATTCTGGAGTAACATCTCCTACACTGTGATGAGGAGCTGTACCCCTGCACACCAGATGACTGCCAGAACCAGGATGTGTAATCTGCCCAAATGACAGCTATCTCCTCACTTCACTGAGCTCTTTATTGACCTATGAAGTGTCTGAAATGTACGTCCGACACCACGGAACTGCCCCCAGGCTGCATTGTTAATCTCTTGCTTCTCTTCTTTGCCCTGGCAGAATTCGGAGGACAAACCGGGCGTGCTGGTGCGAATCGGCAGCTTCTTCAACAAACGGCGGAAGAGCAGCAAGAGTCACTCCA
The DNA here is from genome assembly GCA_029692085.1 of Gymnothorax javanicus. Classification (NCBI taxonomy): domain Eukaryota; kingdom Metazoa; phylum Chordata; class Actinopteri; order Anguilliformes; family Muraenidae; genus Gymnothorax; species Gymnothorax javanicus. The sequence continues at coordinate 2,974,379 of CM056193.1, forward strand.
AAGAAGAGGACGAGACATCCCCAACGAGCGAGACATCCCCAACGAGTGCCGAGGCGGAGGGGTCTGGCGCGCCCGCGGAGAACCTGCAGGACGAGCGGCGGGACATCGAGGAGTCATCGCTCGAGCCTCGCCCCCAGAAGCTGCAGGACAGCCCCAGTTCGCGGAGCGTAGCATCGCTGCTGGACGGCGAGGGCATCCCATTTGCCGACAGCAGCGGCAGCAGTGGGCGTAGCAGCGTGAAAGAGGCGGGGTCTCAGGAGAGGGAGGGGGGCAGGGTTAGGCAGGAGGCAGAGGTGAAATCCCCGGATGTAGTTTTGGGGAGTGTGTGTAGGAAGCTGCAGGCTTACCTGGAAGAAACGAGTGCGAGCGTCGCTGAGGGGGAGGGGCAGGGGGAGAGTGAGGGGCAGAGCCTGAGCCCTGACAGACAGGTCAAGCGGAACTTTGAGGTGGTTAGCAAGGCGCGGCCAGCCAGCCGGGACTCCTCCCCCTCTTCAGAGCCCAAAATCTTTGTGAAAACCACTGCCGTCGGTTCGTCGTGCTGCGACGAGAGCGAGCCGCAGGTGTGGGTGAAAGCCGATCAAGAGGAGCTCAGCTCGGGAGAGGTCACGCCCACTAATGGTTATTTCACCCCACCAGCCCTGCCCACTCAGATCGACGCCCCTGTGAGCCCCCACCTGCTCAGGGAGGAGACACACCTGGGCAAGTCTGAGGACGAGCCGACGCCCACGCCTGAGCCAGGGGGCGTGGACTCCCTCTCTGTGGAGACAGACATGACGGAGCCTGGAGGAGCCAAGCGCAGGAGCATCAAGCTCTCTCAGACCCAGCGAGCCTTCGCCAAAAACCTGAGCCTCAACACAGAGCCCTCCGGCCCTCCGGACCGCGGCACTCAGAGGATCGAGGTCAAAGTGTGAGTAAAACTCCGCCCTCTAACCGCCCAATGCTACGCCCTAACCACACCCTAACCCTGCCCCCTCAACCCTCAATCCTAACCCCGCCCCCCTCAAGTCTAACCCCACCCCACACACACTAACTCTGCCCCACCCCCAAACCACACCCTCAATGATAACCCCGCCCCCTCAACCCTAACCCCGCCCGATACACGCTAACTCTGCCCCCAATCGGAACATCTTCATGTGTTTCCTCCTCGCTCCCTGACCGTCAGCATAGATGCGGAGCTCAATGGCAGGCTGCCAAGAAAGGAATATTCCCCTACCAATGAAGTCGTATGATTCAGACATACAAGCAGCGTACAGGAAAGCCAAAGTGAGAAGAAAATAGTTCCAACATCTGTACCGTTTCCTGACAGTACCACATGAATTATGCATGTTTGGAGATGTACTAGCAAAAAATAAATAAATATTTAATTATCTGAGTGTTAATACTGACAGACATATGTTATTTACAATATGTGTAAACAGGAGCCAAGTGAAGAAAATATGACATGCAAAACTGTAGTGACAAACCGTAAACAAATCACCCGGAAATGTCACAGTTACCGGAGTGTGCCTTGAAAGAAGTGCCGGTTGTGTGCGTTCGCGACCAGACCATAGGGCTAAAAATAACTAGACAAAACCAATGGCGACCTCCCATTGGGGTACGAGGGGTTATGGAAAATTTTGGATTGACAGCTCGTAGTTATGATTGCCCTGCCCCCTCCACCATAACCCCACCTCCAACCAAAACCCTGCCTCCTTAACTAGAGCCCCGCCTCATCAACACTAACACCACACCCAAACCTAGCCACCCCCAATTATAACTCTGTCTCCTCCACCCTAACCTCGCCTCCAAACCAAAACCCCGCCCACTTAACCCTAACCCCGCCCCCTCAACACTGCCCCCCCCCACCCAGCCATAACCCTGCCCCTCCGCCCCCTAATCCGCTCACAGGGCACATCTGCTGCGGCAGCTTCAGAGCTCAGTACTTTGATCTGTGGAGAGAAAGAGCAACTGTAACATGAGCTCTCTCTCTCTGTTGCTCTCTCTCTCTTTCCCTCTCTCTCTCTTTGTCTCTCTCTTTCCTTCTCCCTCTCTCTCTCTCTGTTGCTCTCTCTCTCTCTTTCCCTCTCTCTCTCTTAGTCTCTCTCTTTCCTTCTCCCTCTCTCTCTCTCTGTTGCTCTCTCTCTCTTTCCCTCTCTCTCTTAGTCTCTCTCTCTTTCCTTCTCCCTCTCTCTCTCTCTGTTGCTCTCTCTCTCTCTTTCCCTCTCTCTCTCTTAGTCTCTCTCTTTCCTTCTCCCTCTCTCTCTCTCTCCCTCTCTCTCTTAGTCTCTCTCTTTCCTTCTCCCTCTCTCTCTCTTTCCCTCTCTCTCTCTGTTGCTCTCTCTCTCTTTGTCACTCTTTCCCTCTCCCTCTCTCTCTTTGTCTCTCTCTTTCTCTCTCCCTCTCTCTCTTTGTCGCTCTCTCCCTCTCTCTCTCTTTCCCTCTCCCTCTCACTCTTTGTCGCTCTCTCTCCCTCTCTCTCTCCCCCTCACGCTCCCTCTCTCACTCTCTCTCTCTTTCTCTTTCCTGCTGCTCAGTCGCTGTGCTCCTCTTGCACACTCTATGTCTCCCTCTCTCTCCCACATACGTACGTAGACAAACACATCCACACTCATACTGTACATGTGCACTGTTTACATACACATACACGTTCAGCATACGCTCATAAACACATAAAAACACACACCTACAGCTCACACACATGCTCACACACACTCACACTCATTTCTAGACCTGCACATGCACTCAGAAATATTGAGTCATTGTGGTTGTAAATTCCTTGGCACAGCTCTGGGAATCCATTGCCACCGAATGCCTTCCCTGCCCCTGTGTTCAGAGCCGCAGTTTCCCTGCCCCTGTGTTCAGAGGCGCAGTTCCCCTGCCCCTGTGTTCAGCGCCGCAGTTTCCCTGCCCCTGTGTTCAGAGCCGCACTTTCCCTGCCCCTGTGTTCAGAGCCGCAGTTTCCCTGCCCCTGTGTTCAGAGGCGCAGTTCCCCTGCCCCTGTGTTCAGCGCCGCAGTTTCCCTGCCCCTTTGTTCAGAGCCGCACTTTCCCTGCCCGTGTTCAGAGGCACAGTTCCCCTGCCCCTGTGTTCAGCGCCGCAGTTTCCCTGCCCCTGTGTTCAGAGGCGCTGTTCCCCTGCCCCTGTGTTCAGAGCTACAGTTTCCCTGCCCCTGTGTTCAGCGCCGCAGTTTCCCTGCCCCTGTGTTCAGTGCCGCAGTTTCCCTGCCCCTGTGTTCAGAGCCGCACTTTCCCTGCCCCTGTGTTCAGAGGCGCAGTTCCCCTGCCCCTGTGTTCAGAGGCGCTGTTCCCCTGCCCCTGTGTTCAGCGCCGCAGTTTCCCTGCCCCTGTGTTCAGAGCTACAGTTTCCCTGCCCCTGTGTTCAGAGCCGCAGTTTTCAGCGCAGCCCCGCAGTCATGGGTGTGTGTTCGGCACAGGGAAGCCTGTGTGCACAAAGGGTGCCTTTGGCTCTGTGGCAGCTTTCTCTTCCGGGAGGCTGACGTCTGTACCAGCGCTGTTCTTCCTGTGCTCAGTATTTTCACTGTTCTCAGTGTTCTTCGTGTTCTCATTGTCCTCAGTGCCTTCAGTGTCCTGCAGTGTTCTGTTCATTATGTTTTGTGTCCTTTAAGTTCTCAGTGCTCCCAGTATCTTTAGTGTCCCCAGTGTTCTCAACATCTTCAGTGTCCTCAGTGTCCTCAGTGCTCTCAGTGCTCATCTGAAGAGCACAGGCCCCTCCTCTCAGTGCTCATCTGAAGCGCACAGGCCCCTCCCCTCAGTGGCTCAGGCCCCTCCCCTCAGTGGCTCAGGCCCGTCCCCTCAGTGGCTCAGGCCCCTCCCCTCAGTGGCTCAGGCCCCTCCTCTCAGTGGCTCAGGCCCCTCCCCTCAGTGACTCAGGCCCCTCCCCTCAGTGGCTCAGGCACCTCCCTTCTGTGGCTCAGGCCCCTCCTCTCAGTGGCTCAGGCCCCTCCTCTCAGTGGCTCAAGCCCCTCCCCTCAGTGGCTCAGGCCCCTGTCTTCAGTGGCTCAGGCCCCTCCTCTCAGTGGCTCAGGCCACTCCTCTCAGTGGCTCAGGCCCCTCCCCTCAGTGGCTCAGGCCCCCTCCTCTCAGTGGCTCAGGCCCCTCCCCTCAGTGGCTCACTCCCCTGCCTTCAGTGGCTCAGGCCCCTCCCCTCAGTGGCTCAGGCCCCTGCCCTCAGTGGCTCAGGCTCCTCCTCTCAGTGGACCAAGCCCCTCCTCTAAGTGGCTCAGGCCCCTCCTCTCAGTGGCTCAGGCCCCTCCCTTCAGTGACTCAGGCACAGTGGCTCAGGCCCTCCTGTAGCTCCCCCCCCCCCCCCTTTCAGTGGCTCAGGCCCCTCCCCTCAGTGGCTCAGGCCCCTGCCTTCAGTGGCTCAGGCCCCTCCTCTCAGTGGCTCAGGCCCCTCCTCTGTAAAGTCCAGCCGTCAGAAATGTGTTTTTCTGCCCCTAGAGCTCAGCTGATTTCTCTCACTCTTCTCTCCTCCTGGCTGCAGAACTGAACTGTGGTAACGAACACATGCAGGAGGCTGCATGGAAACTCTGGCCGGACTTTTACTGTCTGACCTGGAGTTCCCTGCTTTGCCTCTGGGGTAGCGGTGTGATGCAATGCAGGCGGGGTCGGGGTTCAGCTCTCCCAGAATCTCTCAGGTTTCCCTCTCCTGCTCATTCCCTCCTCTGGAAAAATCCTCTCAGTCTGAGCCCTCCCTGCGCAGCAGATGTACCTCCTCTGGGTCTTAGTCAATTGCTTAGCTTTTTTCTTGCTTTTTATAACTCCGGTGATACTGTTTCTGCACCAATGTGTCAGAATTGGAGCATGTGGCGTCCCTCCAGGCAGCAGGTAAACAATGATTTACAGTTTTAAACCGCTTGGATTCAAAGGGCTCTTTACTGAGTGGCTTAGTCAGTAAACGTTTTGTGTTTTACGGGCTGAAAAATGTTGGGAAAGAGTCAATGTTTCTTTATTGTTAACCACTAATCGATTTTGTGTGTGTGTGTGCGCGTGCATGTGTGTGCAGGCATGCGCGCGTGTATGGGTGTGTGTGTGTGTGTGTGTGTGTGTGTGTGTGTGTTGCGTGAGCGTCTGTGTTTGGCTGGAGCTGCGTGAGTCCGTCTGCATGTAGGCGTGTTCCTGCCTGTGTGTGGGATTGTTTAAAAAAACCAGCGTATTATTGGCTGTTACTTATGTGCTCCCAGAGCCAATGGTGTGTACAGTATGGTAATATCTGGGCTCTGATACGCAGAGGGATGAAGGACAGGATCTCAGTAGTCTTGCTGTGCTCTGTGCAGAGGGGTAAACAGGAGCTGGAAAGCTAATATTTGTCCTGGAAATAAAGAAAACCCGTCCCTCCCCATGACCCAGATATCCCGAGCGCTCTTCACACCACAGTCAGCCTTCTACCAGCCCCTCCCTCGCCCCACCCCTGGCCTGCCCTGCTGCTCTCTGACACGCAGTCATAGTCCGCTGGCTTTCCGGAAGTTTCTTACTTTTCAGCTCCATTAAAATCGGACTCAAAACAAAACTTGAAAACCGTTGGTGAATGATTGGCAGAAATAGTTTCACTGAAGGAGTTCAGTCGGTTGAGCGTGTTGTTGTGAGAGGCACACTGCCCTTGCACGTGCTGTGTGTATTTTTAGACTGCGTTGTGTAGAACATAATAAGAGGGTGATTGTCTCTCTTATTTTTGCTCGCAATTTCTGTATCTGGTCATGCAGGGGACTTTACTGAAAAAGAGCTCTATTAAACTGGTGTTATTCAGAGAGTGTAATTTATTTGAAGATGTTTATTAGATGTACTTTGTAGACGTGTGTTCTCTAGTGCACAAGCCTGGTTTGTATCTGCCTGCTGTTCCTCCGAATACATATCTATTCATTTGCAGCAAACAACAGAAAAGATCTTGTCTTATTTTTAATGGTCTCGATTCTAATTAATTCAGCTACTAAATGAATGATGATATTGGTCTGTCTCTCCTCTTCCTGTGTAGACCAGCGATGAAGAGGGGGAGCGTGGAGGGGAAGCGGCCATCGCCACAGCCGGCCAGCCCGGCAGAGAAGGGCGTGGCCATTGAACCGAGCAAAGACAACACAACCCCGCCCACTGCCACGCCCACTGGCTCCTCCAGTCCAGGCTCTGCTGGGTCCCCACAGCGTACTCCTGCGCCGAGAGGGGCTGGCGCTAAATCGAAGGGTCCGGCAGAAAGTCGAGCAGTAAATGGTGCGGAGGCTAGGAAAGTGGAGGGCGTAGCCCAATCACCAACATCCCCGGAGGAAGCAGATAAAACCCTTGACGCCCTCAAGTCCAAAATCCCAAAGAAGGTGAGTGGTGAGGTGAAGCCCAAACCAGCGGAGGAGGTGAAGCCAAAAGCTGTGCCGGTGTCCCCTCCCATGGTGGCTGGGGTCGAGCCACAGATCACTTTGACTAGGTCGGAACGGGTCCAGCTGCTAACGAACCAAAGCTGCAATTGAAAGAACCCAAGGAGAACAGCCCTACATCTGGGAGCAAACTGCCCAAAGCTGCGGACGGTGCGAGGAAACCCCCGGCAGCAAAAACCAAGATTGCCACCGTTTCGCCTACCGCTCTGCAGACTCCCTCAAAATCTGGAGACACCGCGGGGAGGAAGCCAACTGCTGACTTGCAGACAGGCCTTACTAAAGATCCAGCAGAATTGCAAGTAGGAACCAGGCTGCCCCGGCCCTCTCCAGCACAGCCCGCCAAACAGCCACCCAATGGAGAAGCTGTCATGGACTCAGTATCGCCGTCTCAGCCAGACAAAAAGGAGAGGAAACCCAGCGGCAAAGAATCACCCACAAAAGTGCTGAAGACGCAGGTTGATAGCAAGCTGGTGAGAGACAACAAGGCCGACGGGAAGTCGGCTAAACCTTCGGGAGAGACCCCGCTGAAAACGGCGGGGAGAGATGGTAGCGTCAGTGGGGCGCAGGGCGGGAGCAAACTGCCTGCGCCAAATAACAAGAGTCCCCCAAAACCGAGACATAGACCTCTACCCCAGCCGCCAATCAAGAAGCAGGCAGGAAACGTTGCTGACAGTCAGACAGCGAAAGAGAATGACAGTGCTGCTCCTGAGGGCTCTGGAAAGGGAAGGTCCATGGGAGACCTGCCCCAAACTGAGGCCCAGAGTGAAACTGCTGAGGCAGAGGGGTCCGTGCCCAGTCCACGAGGTCAAGCTACTGCCACATCTACCCCAGTATCCACTGAAACACCTACAGTCACATCTGCAGACACATCTTCAGTCACACCTACCCCAACACCTACTGACGCACTTACAGTCAAACCTACTGACACACATGCAGTTACACCTACAGTCACACTTACCAACAGACCTACCGTCACAACTGCCCCAAAACCTGCTGATAAACCTGCAGTCACGCCCACTGACAAACCTGCTGTCACACCTACTGACACTCCTACAGTCACACCTGCCCCAGTGCCAGCTGACAAACCTACAATTACACCTACCAACACACCTACAGTCACACCTGCCCAAGCACCCGCTGACAAACTTACAGTCACACCTACTGACACACCTACAGTCACACCTGCCCCAGTACCAGCTGACAACCCTGCAGTCACAGATACCGACACACCTACAGTCACACCTGCCCAAGCGCCCGCTGACAAACCTACAGTTACACCTACTGACGAACCTGCAGTCAAACTAACCCCTCCACCCGCTGACAAGTTTACAGTCACACCTACTGACGCTCCTACAGTCTCACCTGCCCCAGCACCTGCTGACAAACCTGTGAGCACATCTACCCCAACACCTGCCAAATCTACTGTCACACTTGCCCCTGCAGCTGATAAACCTACAGCCACACCAGAGGAGTCTGATCTGGGCCAGATAGGTGAAGCAACTTCACAAGCATCCAAGGAACAGACCCCCATCCAGGAGAATGAGTCTATCAGGGTGGAGAGGCCTTCAGAAATCAGAGATGTTGCTGTATCAGAGGGCAAAGGGGAAGGACAGGCCAAGCAGGAGATTCTACAAAGTGAAACTGATCAGCCACAGCCAGTTTCACCCATAAGCACATCAACCCCGCCGCCTTGCACCCAAGCTCCTTCGACAGATATATCAGCCACCCAACCTCCCCCGACAGTGACATTAGTCCCAACCATTGCTACCCAAAGTACTCCTTCGTCTTCTCAATCTGAGCCCATTCCTGCCCTAGCCCCATCCACAACTGCAAAAGCCTCACCCACCACTGGGGCAGGGAGGCAGCAGGGTCTTGTCCCAGCAGCCCCATCCATGGAGGACCTGGAGAAGGAGAAGGAAATCTCAGCAAGCAAACTGAAAAAAACAAAAGGAGCCTCCATCAAGAATGCACAAACAGCCCCAAAGCAGCCGTCTCTGGCCTGCGATGAGTCTGAGACCGGTTCTCAGGATGGGAGTCTGGCATCAGTTTCCGACCCGCTTAAAGCCACAAAACTGTTGCTGGAGGGTTCGGCCATTCCGGAGCAGCCTCTGTTGAACAAAATCCTAAGTCCAACTCGTGAGCAACCTGGGAAGCAGGAGGAGCCCTCCAGTTGGCTGGACATTGACCAGAAATCCAGCAGGAAGCCCAGCCGCAGTTCAAGAGGTCGGGGTCGGGGTGGGCGTAGGGAAAGGAGGCTGGTCTCCTCCACCAGTGAGGATGACTCTGAGGAACCTTCTGCAGAGTTCCAGGAGTTCATCAGGAAGGTGAAGTACATGGGACTCCCGTTCCAGCTGCCCATGAAGAAACAGGGGCAAAGCCAACTCAAGTCCTTCTTCAGTCTGCCTTCCATCAAGGAGGACCGCTTTGAGAAGCCCTTCGACCCTGCCAAGTTCCACTTTGGCACCAGCAAGAACAAGGGTCCCAAAGACCCTTCCCCAGCCATGATCATTAAGCAGAAGAACGCAGAGGCCAAGAAGAGGGCCCAGCCCAAACGGTCCAGCTCAGAGAAAAGCATGCTGTTCAAAGCACTGAAGTCCTCTGATCGCCGCGGGGAGGCCCAGGGTTTCTGGGAGAATGAGCAGGAGGAGGATGAGGACGAGTCAGAGGAAGAAGAGGGGGAAAGGAATGAGCTGGAGACAGTTTCAGAACGTCTGGGGAGGAGTTCTGTGCTCTCGAGTCTCATGGACTTCTCCAAGACGTCCCGGAGGCCAAACCAAGAGCTGGCAGCTTTATCAGCTAAAGCACAAGAACCATCCGCACACTCGAACCCGCCTTCTCTCGATAAGCAGCAGCCACCACAGCTCTCACTGCCAGCAGGGCTGAGTGAGGCTGGCCGTGTGGCTGTGCCCGGTATAACAGATGAGCAAATGATGGTTGACTCCTCCCCCACCTTTGCCCAGGATGCTCCTCCAATACCTTCCTTTGCTGAGGTGAAACTCCCTGACTTTCTGGAGAACTTCTTGTCCCAGAATGGGGTGGAAGAGAGGAATGTGTCAGTCCATCAGCACGACTCTGCCGCGGCGGGGGCCCTCAGTGCGGACGAGGGCGGCATCGCCCCCACCTCACCAGTTGTACCCAAGTCCCCTAGGGTGGCTCCTCCAACACCTATCCCCCCGGCGATGTACCCCAAGGTAAGCATGTAAATCAGGGCTGTGGAACCCCAGTCTGTCTGTGTCTGTCTCTGAACACTAGTTGTGCTAATAATCATAGTTTAATTAATCCACACATCTATGCAGTCATCTACGCAACGCATTCTGTTCATGGTCATAAGATGCTTTAGAAGGTTGTGATGGCATCCTTAAGATGAAATTATGATGTAATGTGCAACATAGCCAGCTTGGTAGTATAAGGTTTTATGCTACATCTCAAGCGTTGTGAATCATTTGGCTCGTTGATGGAGAGGAGAGATGGAGAATCTTGTGTAGCTTTGTGGCTATTTGTTGCTTTGTTTTTCTGGCCAGTAAAGTCGGGTTAAAATGGCAGGGCTGATCACCCACGCCCATTTCTCCCTCCTCCTCTCCATGTTATCCTCCATCTCTACCCCCCCACCTCTTGCTTTCTCTCTCTTAACCTCTCTCTCGCTCCACTTTCTTCATCCCTCGCTCTCAGTATTTAAGTGGCTGAACAGGCCTGGTCAGGACAGGCAGCTGTTTTAACTGAACTCGTTCGGCACCCTGTCGCTGTTTCATTGGTGGACGAGAGAGCAGCTCATCCGAACAATGGCAGGAATTTTAGTGCCGGGGGCTGTGGTGCTGACAGCAGCCTCTAGAGTCCAGCCTAATCCTGGCCTCGTACCCCGGAGCCCCGCTAAACAGCTCCTGCTCTCTGGAGCACCGCCAGCCGGGCTGGAAAATTCCTGTTCATGAAGTAAACTTATTTCCATTATTTTCTTCTAGCCAACTGGGTACGCTAAAGTACATAATCATGCGGTATAACAGCCCCAGTGTTCTCTGGGTACGCTAAAGTACATAATCATGCGGTATAACAGCCCCAGTGTTCTCTGGGTACGCTAAAGTACATAATCATGCGGTATAACAGCCCCAGTGTTCTCTGGGTACGCTAAAGTACATAATCATGAGGTATAACAGCCCCAGTGTTCTCTGGCACGCTAAAGTACATAATCATGCGGTATAACAGCCCCAGTGTTCTCTGGATGCACGCTAAATTACATAATCATGAGGTATAACAGCCCCAGTGTTCTCTGGGTACGCTAAAGTACATAATCATGCGGTATAACAGCCTCAGTGTTCTCTGGGTACACTAAAGTACATAATCATGCGGTATAACAGCCCCAGTGTTCTCTGGGTACGCTAAAGTACATAATCATGCGGTATAACAGCCCCAGTGTTCTCTGGGTACGCTAAAGTACATAATCATGCGGTATAACAGCCCCAGTGTTCTCTGGGTACGCTAAAGTACATAATCATGCGGTATAACAGCCCCAGTGTTCTCTGGGTACGCTAAATTACATAATCATGCGATATAACAGCCCCAGTGTTCTAAGTGCGCTAAAGTACATAATCATGCGGTATAGCAGCCCCAGTGTTCTCTGGGTACGCTAAATTACATAATCATGCGATATAACAGCCCCAGTGTTCTCTGGCACGCTTAAAGTACATAGTCATGCGGTATAACAGCCCCAGTGTTCTCTGGGCACGCTAAAGTACATAATCATGCGGTATAACAGCCCCAGTGTTCTCTGGGTACGCTTAAAGTACATAATCATGCGATATAACAGCCCCAGTGTTCTCTGGGTACGCTAAAAGTACATAATCATGCGGTATAGCAGCCCCAGTGTTCTCTGGGTACGCTAAAAGTACATAATCATGCGGTATAACAGCCCCAGTGTTCTCTGGACGCTAAAGTACATAATCATGCGATATAACAGCCCCAGTGTTCTCTGGGTACGCTAAAATTACATAATCATGCGGTATAACAGCCCCAGTGTTCTCTGGCACGCGCTAAAGTACATAATCATGCGGTATAACAGCCCCAGTGTTCTCTGGGTACGCTAAAGTACATAATCATGCGGTATAACAGCCCCAGTGTTCTCTGGGTACGCTAAAGTACATAATCATGCGGTATAGCAGCCCCAGTGTTCTCTGGGTACGCTAAAGTACATAATCATGCGGTATAACAGCCCCAGTGTTCTCTGGGTACGCTAAAGTACATAATCATGCGGTATAACAGCCCCAGTGTTCTCTGGGTACGCTAAAGTACATAATCATGCGGTATAACAGCCCCAGTGTTCTCTGGGGTACGCTAAAGTACATAATCATGCGGTATAACAGCCCCAGTGTTCTCTGGGGCACGCTAAATTACATAATCATGCGGTATAACAGCCCCAGTGTTCTCTGCTTGGGCACGCTAAAGTACATAATCATGCGGTATAGCAGCCCCAGTGTTCTCTGGGTGCGCTAAATTACATAATCATGCGGTATAACAGCCCCAGTGTTCTCTGGGCACGCTAAAGTACATAATCATGCGGTATAACAGCCCCAGTGTTCTCTGGGTACGCTTAAAGTACATAATCATGCGGTATAACAGCCCCAGTGTTCTCTGGGCACGCTAAAGTACATAATCATGCGGTATAACAGCCCCAGTGTTCTCTGGGTGCGCTAAAGTACATAATCATGCGGTATAACAGCCCCAGTGTTCTCTGGTACGCGCTAAAGTACATAATCATGCGGTATAACAGCCCCAGTGTTCTCTGGGTGCGCTTAAATTACATAATCATGCGGTATAACAGCCCCAGTGTTCTCTGGGCACGCTAAAAATACATAATCATGCGGTATAACAGCCCCAGTGTTCTCTGGGTACGCTAAAGTACATAATCATGCGATATAACAGCCCCAGTGTTCTCTGGCACGCTAAAGTACATAATCATGGGTATAACAGCCCCAGTGTTCTCTGGGTACGCTAAAGTACATAATCATGCGATATAACAGCCCCAGTGTTCTCTCTGGGCACGCTAAAGTACATAATCATGCGGTATAACAGCCCCAGTGTTCTCTGGGTACACTAAATTACATAATCATGCGATATAACAGCCCCAGTGTTCTCTGGGCACGCTAAAAGTACATAATCATGCGGTATAACAGCCCCAGTGTTCTCTGGGGCACGCTAAATTACATAATCATGCGGTATAACAGCCCCAGTGTTCTCTGGGCACGCTAAAGTACATAATCATGCGGTATAACAGCCCCAGTGTTCTCTGGCACGCTAATTACATAATCATGCGGTATAACAGCCCCAGTGTTCTCTGGGCACGCTAAATTACATAATCATGCGGTATAACAGCCCCAGTGTTCTCTGGGTACGCTAAAAGTACATAATCATGCGGTATAACAGCCCCAGTGTTCTCTCTGGGCACGCTAAAGTACATAATCATGCGGTATAACAGCCCCAGTGTTCTCTGGGCGCTAAATTACATAATCATGCGGTATAACAGCCCCAGTGTTCTCTGGGTACGGCTAAATTACATAATCATGCGGTATAACAGCCCCAGTGTTCTCTGGGTACGCTTAAATTACATAATCATGCGGTATAACAGCCCCAGTGTTCTCTGGGCACGCTAAATTACATAATCATGCGGTATAACAGCCCCAGTGTTCTCTGGGTACGCTAAATTACATAATCATGCGGTATAACAGCCCCAGTGTTCTCTGGCACGCGCTAAAGTACATAATCATGCGATATAACAGCCCCAGTGTTCTCTGGGTACGCTAAATTACATAATCATGCGGTATAACAGCCCCAGTGTTCTCTGGGCACGCTAAATTACATAATCATGCGGTATAACAGCCCCAGTGTTCTCTGGTACGCTTAAAGTACATAATCATGCGGTATAACAGCCCCAGTGTTCTCTGGGTACGCTAAATTACATAATCATGCGGTATAACAGCCCCAGTGTTCTCTGGGTACGCTAAATTACATAATCATGCGGTATAACAGCCCCAGTGTTCTCTGGGTACGCTAAAGTACATAATCATGCGGTATAACAGCCTCAGTGTTCTCTGGAGGGTACGCTAAAGTACATAATCATGCGGTATAACAGCCCCAGTGTTCTCTGGCACGCGCTAAAGTACATAATCATGCGGTATAACAGCCCCAGTGTTCTCTGGGTACGCTAAAGTACATAATCATGCGGTATAACAGCCCCAGTGTTCTCTGGGTGCGCTAAAGTACATAATCATGCGGTATAACAGCCCCAGTGTTCTCTGGTACGCTAAAGTACATAATCATGATATAACAGCCCCAGTGTTCTCTGGGTACGCTAAATTACATAATCATGCGGTATAACAGCCCCAGTGTTCTCTGGGTGCTTAAAGTACATAATCATGCGGTATAACAGCCCCAGTGTTCTCTGGCACGCGCTAAAGTACATAATCATGCGGTATAACAGCCCCAGTGTTTCTCTGGGCACGCTAAATTACATAATCATGCGGTATAACAGCCCCAGTGTTCTCTGGGCACGCTAAATTACATAATCATGCGGTATAACAGCCCCAGTGTTCTCTGGGTACGCAGCTAAAGTACATAATCATGCGGTATAACAGCCCCAGTGTTCTCTGGGTACGCTAAAGTACATAATCATGCGGTATAACAGCCCCAGTGTTCTCTGGGCACGCTAAAGTACATAATCATGCGGTATAACAGCCCCAGTGTTCTCTGGAGTGCGCTAAATTACATAATCATGCGGTATAACAGCCCCAGTGTTCTCTGGGCACGCTAAATTACATAATCATGCGGTATAACAGCCCCAGTGTTCTCTGGGCACGCTAAATTACATAATCATGCGGTATAACAGCCCCAGTGTTCTCTGGGTACGCTAAATTACATAATCATGCGGTATAACAGCCCCAGTGTTCTCTGGGTACGCTAAAGTACATAATCATGCGGTATAACAGCCCCAGTGTTCTCTGGGTACGCTAAAGTACATAATCATGCGGTATAACAGCCCCAGTGTTCTCTGGGTACGCTAAAGTACATAATCATGCGGTATAACAGCCCCAGTGTTCTCTGGGTGCACGCTAAAAGTACATAATCATGCGGTATAACAGCCCCAGTGTTCTCTGGGTACGCTAAAGTACATAATCATGCGGTATAACAGCCCCAGTGTTCTCTGGGTACGCTAAATTACATAATCATGCGGTATAACAGCCCCAGTGTTCTCTGGGTACGCTAAAGTACATAATCATGCGGTATAACAGCCCCAGTGTTCTCTGGACGCTAAATTACATAATCATGCGGTATAACAGCCCCAGTGTTCTCTGGGCACGCTTAAATTACATAATCATGCGGTATAACAGCCTCAGTGTTCTCTGGCACGCTAAAGTACATAATCATGCGGTATAACAGCCCCAGTGTTCTCTGGGCACGCTAAAGTACATAATCATGCGATATAACAGCCCCAGTGTTCTCTGGGCACGCTAAAGTACATAATCATGCGGTATAACAGCCCCAGTGTTCTCTGGGTACGCTAAAGTACATAATCATGCGGTATAACAGCCCCAGTGTTCTCTGGGTACGCTAAAGTACATAATCATGCGGTATAACAGCCCCAGTGTTCTCTGGGTGCGCTAAACATACATAATCATGCGGTATAACAGCCCAGTGTTCTCTGGGTGCGCTAAAGTACATAATCATGCGATATAACAGCCCCAGTGTTCTCTGGGTACGCTAAAGTACATAATCATGCGATATAACAGCCCCAGTGTTCTCTGGGTACGCTAAAGTACATAATCATGCGATATAACAGCCCCAGTGTTCTCTGGGTACGCTAAAGTACATAATCATGCGATATAACAGCCCCAGTGTTCTCTGGCACGCTAAAAGTACATAATCATGCGGTATAACAGCCCCAGTGTTCTCACGCTAAAGTACATAAGCGGTATAACAGCCCCAGGCGCTAAAATTACATAATCATGCGGTATAACAGCCCCAGTGTTCTCTGGCACGCTAAATTACATAATCATGCGGTATAACAGCCCCAGTGTTCTGGTGCGCTAAAGTACATAATCATTGTATAACAGCCCCAGTGTTCTCTGGATTTTAAAGTACATAATCATGCGGTATAACAGCCCCAGTGTTCTCCCAAGCTAAAGTACATAATCATGCGGTATAACAGCCCCAGTGTTCTCCCAAGAGCAGGTTTGTAGAACTAGGCTCACTGAGTAGTGAACCTTGCTCTTTGAGGTTAAGGGTGGTAGAGTTGCATTGTACTTCATGACTTGCTGTGATTTTGAACATAAAATGTGTTGGGTGGGTGTAGTGTGTGTTCTCACTGAAAGTTTGTTCTTTCACTCAGTCTTAACAGAAAACCAGCTATGAATTTTCAGGTTTAAAAGTATTTTGCGATTTTTCTTCAACTGAAAACAGGTAATTTGCTCTGAATACCTGTGGTGAGTTTGGGTGCAGTACATGGCTGTTTACAGTGTACACTTGCGTTTTTACACTTTAAGCGAGCGGTTTGGAGCGCAGTCCTTATAAGGGAGTACAGTGCGACGGACCACAGCGGGATCTCAGAGTTTGCTGCAAGATTGTGCTGAAACATTGCCATGTCGCTGAGTTTTTTTTTCGGTCTAAAACAAATCTGCCAGTAGAACTTCTGGAATCTATTGTCCTGGTATTTCCGCAAATTTTGACCTGGTGGTTTTGTTTGCCAATTCTGTTTGCTTGACTTCATCTGTTTGTGTAACTCTGCTGGCCAATGTTTGTCAACTTGGCTGAAATGTTACAAGCTCACATCTCACAGCTTTAACGTAACCTAACATGAGTGGCGAGGACCGGCCATTCAGCCCAACTAGGCCCATCATTTTCCTATCTCTAAAGTGAATCTAGCACTTCAGGTACTCAATGACTGAATGGTATCCAGCACTAAATCAAACCTGTTCTTGAAAACTCCCAAGGTTTCTGCCTCAACGATATGGCCAGACAAGCTATTCCATCCTCAGATTACTCTGCGCGATAAAATATTTCCAAATATCAGTGCTAAATTTACTTTTGGCCAACTTCCATTTGTGACCCTGAGTTCTACTAACAGAACTTGGCCTAAGTAATCCTGCATAGTTAATCCCTTTAACATTTTTAAAGACCTCAATCAGATCACCCGAAGTCTCCTTTTCCGAAGACTAAAGAGATTAAGGATCTTCAGCCTCTTCTCATAGCTTTCATCTTTTTTACTTGGAATTAAGTTTGTGGCTCGACTTTAAACTTTTTTTAAAGCCTCTATATCTTTCTTAAAGTATGGTCCCCAGAACTGTACACAATATTGTAAATGTGGTATGACAAATGTGTTGTACAAGAGAAATACAACCTCCTTAGATTTATTCTCAATACTTGGCAATATATCCCAGCATCCTGTTGGCCTGTTTGACTAAGGTACAGTGGTTAGAACCTCAAGGGTTTAGTCAACAATCGCTCCCAGATCTTTTTCATGTGGAGCACATTCCAGTTTTAAACCTCCCATGAAGTAATCCTGTCTAATGTTTTTATTACCTACATGTACAACTTTACATTTCGCTACATTAAATTTCATTTGCCACATTTCTGCCCAATTCTGGACTCTATCTAAATCATCCTGAATCACTTTAGTGGACTCTAAACTATTTGCCAAACCTCCCAATTTAGCATCATCCGCAAATTTAACCAATTTGCTCTCAATATTCCTATCAAGGTCATTAATGTAGATGAGGAACAGCAGGGGTCCCAACACCGATCCCTGAGGGACGCCACTCCCCACTATACCTAGCTCAGATGAGATACCACTGACCACCACTCTTTGTGTTCTGTCTTGTAACCAGTTTTGAATCCACTCCAGAATACTTCCTGTAACTCCAATGGAGCTCGTTTTAGAAATGAGTCTCTTTTGCAGTACTGTATCAAATGCTTTCTGAAAATCCAAGTATATGATGTCATAAGCCCTGCTCTGATCATAAGTCTTGGTGGCCTCTTCAAAAAATTCCAGAAGGTTTGTCAGGCATGACCTCCCCTTACGGAAACCATGTTGGCTATCCTTCAAGATATTATTACGTAGAAGAAATAATTCCAGCTCATGTTTTATGATATATTCAAGTATTTTGCATGCAATGCAAGTTATTTGCGAATAAGATTGCGAATACAAGCGGCTGAAATGAGCTTTCTCCGTGGGGTGGCTGGGCTGACCCTTAGAGATAGGGTGAGGAGCTCAGACATCCAGGAGAGGCTCAGAGTAGAACCGCTGCTCCTCTGTGTCGAGAGGAGTCAGTTGAGGTGGTTCGGGCATCTTGTCCTGATGCCTCCTGGACGCCTCCCTTTAGAGGGTTTGCAGGCAGGTCCAACTGGGAGGAGCCCTGAGGCAGACCCAGGACACGCTGGAGGGATTATATCTCCCGGCTGGCCTGGGAACAGCTAGGATCCCCAGGTAGAGCTGGAGGAAGTGGCTGGGGAGGGGGAGCCTGGTCCTCTCTGCTTAGTCTGTTACCCCCATGACCCGGCTCCGGATAAGCAGCAGAATATGGATGGATGGATGACAAGTTAAACTGACTGGCCTGTAATTTCCTGGCTCAGTACGGTCCCCTTTCTTATATATTGGTATTATATTGCCCTGCTTCCAATCATTTGGTATTTCTCCAGTTTCTAAAGACTGTCTGAAGATGGCAGAGAGCGGTTTAAAGATGATCTCACTAACTTCCCTGAGCACTCTAGGATATAAGCCATCAGGACCCGCTGCCTTATCTGCCTTTACTTTATGCAACTTGTCTAATACTTCATTATCCCTAACCTCAATTTCCGCTAAATAATCTTCAGTATTGGAAATGCCCTCTGGCCTAATAAAAATCCGCTCTGAGGTAAAATTTTCAACAACGTAACTATTTAAGGCATCAGCAATATCCTTATTCTCGTACAGCAGTGATCCATCTTTACTCTTTATACTCTGAAACTCTCAGCGGGAACTTTTTCATGTTTCTCCTCTTATTCTGTGTAATTTTTAACCATCATGACTGGGTCCTTAAGCAATTCAGGCCAGACTATGGCAGGTTTCTCCTACTCATGAACTTTTATAGCAGTGACCCTGTAAATAAGTATTTCATACAAATAAAATAAGATACATAGTAAGAGCCGAACTGAAGCACGGTTCCTGTGCGCTGTTGGGCTGTCGGGTCTAACCCCACTCTGTGGTCTCCTGCAGGTGCCGGATGAGAAGGGGTTCCACAAACGACCCGGAAAGGTGAGGTGGATGGAGAGGGGTTCAGTCCTGTGAGATAATTCTTAAAGGGGAAATGTCCTGGATTTCACTCATTCTCCGTGTGTCTGTCTGTAGCTGGTGTTGCATAAACAGGCGCAGTTTAAGGGCACAGCGCTGGAAATTTACCGTGATCTGGAGGACTGCAGCTGGTGGAAGCTCTCCTCGGTCATCTCTGTCCGTGTGGTCAGGGGCTGGTGAGTCTGCCCGCTGCGCATCTCATTAACTCATTTACACAAGTCGATCAGTGAGCAATAAATAACGACGGGAAAATGCAGAAAACAAATTGCACTGGTCAGCAGTGGAATGCAGCCCGACTCAAAGCGGAGTTAACCTCGGCGGTGCGTGCCTGCATTCGTGTGAAGACTGGCATGTCATTGTTTATGGTTCTGATAGCATTCTTACCACCACTCATATCGGCTTAGCCAAAATACTTCAGTTTTGTGTTTTCGTTCAAAAATTGCATTTATATGGAGACTATTTGCTTCCTCCACTATTAACTTACATCACTTAGAAACGGCTGAAATGTTTCTAGCTTTAGGCAGGAGTTTGGTCCTGAGTGCTACGCCCCTATGCTGCCGTAAGCGCGGTCACTCGTTGCACCGTGTCGTTGCTCCACTTGCATGGCTGTTGTTGCGTTGTTCATTCTCCCATGCTCATAATCTCCCCTCTCTCCCTCCAAAGATTATAGCACTTTTATCTGGAAACTCAAATGTGATGCTTCTGTCTATTTTAGCTTTCACTTATGATGTTTGTAACTTCATAACTCGAAGTTTCAGACAAAATTAGTCGGGAATTCAAACATGGTCAATTGATATGAAGTGTCTGAGGCTAATGTTTGGAGTGACATTATAGGTGCGTCAAAAGGCTTACATGTTTGGAATTTATTCCTATGGTGTGTAATTGTAGGAAAATAATGCACAGTTTTAGAACATCCTTCAACTGCTCAGAATTGAGTTGTTAAAATACTCATTGTTTAAAGGCAATTAATAAATCCTCCAGTCACTTTTTTTTAGTTCAGTTTCAGCTAACCCTTCCACAAGCCTCTCAACTGACTCTGAGTGCAGTCAGGACCCGCGTCCACCTGTCAGACTTTGGCTTGATGTGTTGATCACGTGACTGCACTCGGGCGGGATGATTTGCTCATTAGAGGAAGTGAGCTGATGCGCTGTTTCCCCGCCCCTCGCTCCAGCTGGATCCTGTACGAGCTGCCGGGCTACAGCGGCCGCTCCCTCGCCCTGGAGGAGGGCTCTGTGGAGCTGGAGGACATTTGGGGGGAGAAATCGTTTTCAGGGGGACAGGGTGACGCGCCCGACACCACCCCCATCGTCATCGGATCCATTCGCCTAGCAGTCAGGGTAAGTCTCTCTTTCTCTCTCTTTCCCCCTCTCTATCTCTACCTCTCTTTCACTCTCTTCCTCTCCCCTCTACCTCTCCCTCTCTCTTTCTGCCTCTCCCCCTCTGTTTTGATTTTTTTATTAATTTCCATTACTGTTTTATATGCTTGTTACGGTATAATCTTGGATGCTTTAATGTTCTGGTGCACATGGCTGACTGCTGTGGTGTGATTGGTTCACTCTTGTGATGCTGTCCTGTGATTGGTTGATCCCAGGACTACAGTTTACCACAGATTGATCTGTTCACGGAGCCGATGGGCTTGGGGCATCGGTCAACCTTCTGCAACGACACACCGGATATGTGCACCTTCGGAATCCCGCCAAGCACCTCCTCTATCAGAGTGCATTCTGGGATGTGAGTACAGAGGGGGGCGCTGGGGTCCTCCTCGGCAGTGTTTCATGTTTACATATTCGCTCAGAGGCACACACACACACACACACACTCACTGTCACATGCACACTAACACTCGCACCTGTGTGCTTTTGGATAAGACCTACTCGACCAGCAGTTACCATAAACCAGCACCCTTAACAAGACACCCATTCATTTCTGTTTAGTATAAATATTTTGGGGATATCAGTGAGTTTATTAAAATGAGATCCAGAAGCATGTGTACAAACCCCAATTCCAATAAAGTTGGGATGTTGTGTAAAACGTGAATAAAGACTGAATGCAATGATATGCAAATCCTTTTCGACCAATATTCAATTGAGTACACTACTAAGACAAGATATTTAATGTTCAAACTGATAAAATTTTTAGTTTTTTTGGAAATATTCACTCATTTTGAATTTGATGCCTGCAACACCAAAAAAGCTGGGACTGGGGCATGTTTACCACTGTGTTACATCACCTTTCCTTTTAACAACACTAAATAAGCGTTTGGGAACTGAGGACACTAATTGTAGAAGCTTTGTAGGTGGAATTCTTTCCCATTCTTGCTTGATGTACAACTTCAGTTGCTCAACAGTCCGGGGTCTCCGTTGTCGTATTTTGCGCTTCATAATGCACCACACATTTTTTTTTTTTTTTTTTTTTTTTAAATAAATTTGGCATCTCCGATCCCACCCGAATCTGGAATACCCAATTGGTGAACTATGTACAAAGCTTGCTCGTGTCGACCCCTTGCTGCCAATTCAGGAGAGTGTAGACAGTTCACGGCTCTCCTCCAGCACGCAGCGCCTGTCAACCACCTTCTTATATACTCATTGGTTGAATCTTCGCAAGTTCAGAACGAGGGCGGAGGATACCCGGACATGACCAGGCTTAGAATCTTCCTGACGAGCGCCCGTCTGGCCAACAGGAGGCGCTTGAGCAACAAACAAGGCAACTATTGTAATCCCTTCCCGGCAGTCCCTTCCCAATTTGCAACCCTGTAGCCAGTTGTGCGCTACTTTGAAAAAGCTGCCGACCACTGCCGGCTGGTACGAAGCGGGGCTCGAACCCGCGACGTGATAGTCACTTCTGCTTCGCAACGCGATGCTTTACCAAGTGAGCTATCCGGCAGCCTGTCACACATTTTCAATAGGAGACAGGTCTGGACTGCAGGCAGGCCAGTCTATTACCTGCACTCTTTTACTACGAAGCCACGCAGTCGTAATATGTGCAGAATGTGGCTTGGCATTGTCTTGCTAAATAAACAGGGACATCCCTGAAAAAGACGTCGCTTGGATGGCTGTATATATTGCTCCAAAACCTGTATGTACCTTTCAGCATTAATGGTGCCTTCGCAGATGTGCAAGTTACCCATGCCATGGGCACTAACACATCCCCATACCATCACAGATGCTGGCTTTTGAACTTTGCGCTGACAACAATCTGGATGGTCCTTTTCCTCTTTAGCCCGGAGGACACGACATCCATGATTTCCAAAAACTATTTGAAATGTGGACTCGTCAAACCACAGCACGTTTTTCCACTTTATGTCAGTCCATCTCAGATGAGCTTGGGCCCAGAGAAGCCGGTGGCGTTTCTGGGTTTCGTTGATATATGGGTTTTGCTTTGCGTGGTAGTGTTTCAACTTGCACTTGTAGATGTCGCGACGAACTGTGTTAACTGACAATGGTTTTCCGAAGTGTTTCTGAGCCCACATAGTAATATTCTTTACAGAATGATGTCGGTTTTCAATGCATTGCCGTCTGAGGGGCCGACGGTCACGGGCATTCAATGTTGGTTTTCGGCCTTGCCGCATACATGTAGAGATTTCTCTGGATTCTCTGAATCTTTTGATGATATTATGGATTGTACATGATGAAATCCCTAAATTCCTTACAATTGCACGTTGAGAGATGTTTTTAAACTGTTGAACTATTTGCTCACGCAGTTGTTCACAAAGTGGTGAACCTCGCCCCATCCTTGCTTGTGAACGACTGAGCCTTTCGGGGATGCTCCTTTTGTACCTAATCATGACACTCACCTGTTTCCAATCAACCTGTTCACCTGTGGAATGTTCCAAACAGGTGTTTTTTGAGCATTGCTCAACTTTCACAGTCTTTAGTTGCCCCTGTCCCAGCTTTTTTGGAACGTGTTGCAGGCATCAAATTCAAATGAGTGAAAAACAATTGAAATTATCAGTTTGTACATTAAATATGTTGTCTTTGTAGTGTACTCAATTGAATATAGGTCAAAAAGGATTTGCAAATCATTGTATTCTGTTTTTTATTCACGTTTTACACAACGTCCCAACTTTGGAATTGGGGTTTGCATGCGGTCGCAGCCAACCAGACTATATAGTTAAGAACTGCATGTCAAAACATATACTGGGCAGATTAGAAAGAAATAAAGATAGTTAAAAAAGTGCCAGGATGTGGAAGTGCAAATGCAGATGTTGGTTGATGGTTCTTGCTTAGTTTTAAAGGATGCGGGGACATGCTTCTTTTGCTTTAGCCAATCAGGTCTCTCTTGCCTCTGTCAGGACAAAAATCATTATAAAACTCCATCCTACAGGCTGTCGGACCTGCTCATGAGGCCGTCCCTGTTGGCTCTTGTTGTTGAAATGCTTGTGCATATTTTGCGTGGCTTGTGTCCGATAAAGAGCAGTTGTGGAATAATCTGAGGTGAGGAGAAGTCTGGGTGTTTGAGCGCTGTTTCTCAAACCGTGCATGTTCTCATGACTTATGGGAAACATCCTGATTCCCGTGTGTGTGCGTCACTGACAGACATTCCCAGCATTCTCCAAATCCCTCACGATACTCGATCTCGACAGAGGGAACCTGACAATTGATAGCTTTTGATCAGTTGTGTGTACAGGTGTATGTGCATGATTATGTGTGTTTGTGTACATGTGTATGTCTGTGATAATGAATTCATACGTACATGATTGTGCGTGTTAGTATATGTGTGTGTTTGTGTGTGCATGTGTGTGGATGTGTGTGTATATGTGTGTCTGTGCATTTGAGTGTACATGTGTGTGCGCACGCGCGCGTGTGCGTGTGGGTTTATGTGTGCATGTGAGTGTGTATATGTTTGTATGTTTGCATGTATGCGTGTGTGAGTGTGTGTGTATATGCACGTCTAAGTGTCTTTGAGTGTATCTGTGTGCGCGTGTATGTGTGCTTCTGTATATGCATGTCTGTTTAAGTGTATGTATGTGTGTGTGTTTGTGTGTGTGCGTGAATGTGCGCGTATATGGGCATGTGTGAGTGTGTATGCTTGTGTGTGTGTCCGTGTCTGTGTGAATGTATGCGTGAGTGGGTGTGTGTGTGTGTGTGTGTGTGTGTGTGTGTTGATGTTTGTGCCTGTGTATGAGACGATGTGTTTGTGTATGTATGTGTGTGTCTGAGTGTGTATGCATGTGTGTTTATGTGTGTGCGGGTATATGTTTGTGTGTGTGTGCGTATGTGCGGGTATATGTTTGTGTGCGTGTGTGTGTGTGCGGGTATATGTTTGTGTGTGTGTGTGTGTGTGTGTGCATGTGTGTGTGTGTGTGTTTATGTGTCGGCGGGTATATGTTAATATCTGTCCTGTCCCGTCCTACAGTTGGCTGGTGTACAGTGAGCCCGGGTTTCAGGGGGGTGTGGCATTGCTGGAGGGGGGGGACTATCCCTGTCCTGACGCCTGGGGGTTCCTCAACCCGTTTGTGGGGTCCCTGCGTCCCCTCAGAATGGTGAGTCCCTCAGGAACTCCTGCACTACGAGCTTCTACACCCCCCAAACACAGTCTGAGCTTCTACACCCCCAAACACAGTCTGAGCTTCTACACCCCCCAAACACAGTCTGAGCTTCTACACCCCCAAACACAGTCTGAGCTTCTACACCCCCAAACACAGTCTGAGCTTCTACACCCCCCCAAACACAGTCTGAGCTTCTACACCCCCAAACACAGTCTGAGCTTCTACACCCCCCAAACACAGTCTGAGCTTCTACACCCCCAAACACAGTCTGAGCTTCTACACCCCCCAAACACAGTCTGAGCTTCTACACCCCCAAACACAGTCTGAGCTTCTACACCCCCAAACACAGTCTGAGCTTCTACACCCCCCAAACACAGTCTGAGCTTTACACCCCCAAACACAGTCTGAGCTTTTACACAGTCCCCCAAACACAGTCTGAGCTTCTACACCCCCCAAACACAGTCTGAGCTTTTACACCCCCAAACACAGTCTGAGCTTTTACACCCCCAAACACAGTCTGAGCTTCTACACCCCCAAACACAGTCTGAGCTTTTACACCCCCCAAACACAGTCTGAGCTTCTACACCCCCCAAACACAGTCTGAGCTTCTACACCCCCAAACACAGTCTGAGCTTTACACCCCCAAACACAGTCTGAGCTTCTACACCCCCAAACACAGTCTGAGCTTCTACACCCCCCCAAACACAGTCTGAGCTTCTACACCCCCCAAACACAGTCTGAGCTTCTACCCCCCCAAACACAGTCTGAGCTTCTACACCCCCAAACACAGTCTGAGCTTCTACACCCCCCAAACACAGTCTGAGCTTCTACACCCCCAAACACAGTCTGAGCTTCACCCCCCAAACACAGTCTGAGCTTCTACACCCCCAAACACAGTCTGAGCTTCTACACCCCCAAACACAGTCTGAGCTTCTACACCCCCCAAACACAGTCTGAGCTTCTACACCCCCAAACACAGTCTGAGCTTCTACACCCCCCCCAAACACCCCTTCTACACCCCCAAACACAGTCTGAGCTTCTACACCCCCCCAAACACAGTCTGAGCTTCTACAGCCCCCCAAACACAGTCTGAGCTTCTACACCCCCAAACACAGTCTGAGCTTCTACACCCCCAAACACAGTCTGAGCTTCTACACCCCCCCAAACACAGTCTGAGCTTCTACACCCCCAAACACAGTCTGAGCTTTTACACCCCCCAAACACAGTCTGAGCCTCTACACCCCCAAACACAGTCTGAGCTTTTACACCCCCAAACACAGTCTGAGCTTCTACACCCCCCAAACACAGTCTGAGCTTCTACACCCCCAAACACAGTCTGAGCTTTTACACCCCCAAACACAGTCTGAGCTTCTACACCCCCCAAACACAGTCTGAGCTTCTACACCCCCCAAACACAGTCTGAGCTTCTACACCCCCCAAACACAGTCTGAGCTTCTACACCCCCCCAAATACAGTCTGAGCTTCCACACCCCCCAAACACAGTCTGAGCTTCCAAATACAGTCTGAGCTTCCACACCCCCCAAACACAGTCTGAGCTTCTACACCCCCAAACACAGTCTGAGCTTCTACACCCCCAAACACAGTCTGAGCTTCTACACCCCCCCAAACACAGTCTGAGCTTTACACCCCCAAACACAGTCTGAGCTTCTACACCCCCAAACACAGTCTGAGCTTCTACACCCCCAAACACAGTCTGAGCTTCTACACCCCCAAACACAGTCTGAGCTTCTACACCCCCCAAACACAGTCTGAGCTTCTACACCCCCAAACACAGTCTGAGCTTCTACACCCCCCAAACAGTTTGTGTTATTACACCACCCGAACACTGTTTGCTCAGTGGTACTGCACAATCTAAGTATTGCGTTTGTATGTTGACAGTAACACTGTGTTGAAAGGATTCCTTTATGTTTTGCGGAATATGGGAGTCACTTCATGAAAGCTGACGGTTTTCCCCCTTTATTACATTATTATTACATTGGTTGCTCTCAAGCTAATTTGCTTGATCACAGAGCCAAAGTGCAAAGATAATACCTAGATTCTTTTGGACTCCATCACACCTTTTTGTGCTGTGCACGTCAGAGCCCCATTAATCATATAAAGCTGTTTTCCTGTTCTATTTTCCCATCTCTGACAGTGCATCGGAGATAAATGAACATCTCATTAGTTCCCGTTTTGACTGTTTCCTGATATGTTTTCCCTGTTTGCTTAAGGAATCAGCATTGTACTGTCGCTTGCGTAAGAATTTCTTATATTACCTGATACCTGCAAACATGTTGTACAAAGAATGGGGTTATGCATCTGTGTTTCTGTGCGACTGATTTCAATGTTGTTGGCAAATCCTCTCTTCTGCCTGTATGTATCATCCTGGGCTAAAGCTAGCTCTGATGTCTGCCACATCTGACACGTGTGTGTGTGTGTGTGTGTGTGTGTGTGTGTGTGTGTCTCTCTCCAGGGTGGCATTAGAGTGGAGTACCCCACAGAAGTGAAGGTAAGACCTGTCCGTGAAGCATTTGCCATCATTTTATTCTCTAAATCAGTCAGAAGTCTCTTTGAAATGATGGCTTTACTGGACTCCCTCTATGTTACTGTCTAAGGAATAAAATACAACTTCTGATAATAATAGTCTTATCCTGCATTTAGTTCCAGCTGCATGTATTTGTTAAATATGTCAGTTCTTCAGTGAGGAGGGAGAGCTAATGAATGAAATGAGCTTGCTGGGTGTAAGAAAAGCAGAGCTGGAGTTTCACTGTGATTTTACACCAGTGTAGAGAAGTACAGAGGGACACTGGGAGTTCTGCTGCTTTTACGGCAGGACAGGTCTGGGCCAGTGTTTGGTGTGTTGACCTCTGACCTGTGCCCCAGGCGGTGCTGTACGAGAGGCCGTTCTTCGAGGGCGAGAGTGAGGAGCTGACGGGAGAGGTGTTTGACCTGCGGCGGCTGGAGGGAGTTCCGGAGAATTCTGCGGAAGGAGCCTGCAAACTGGGCTCAGTGGGATCGATTAAGATAAAGGGCGGCCTGTGAGAGTCAGAACCCCGAAGCCGTTTCTCTGTGTCTCTCTTCACTCCTGTGTTAGTCCTGATGGACAACTAAACATCCTACCCTCTCTCTCTCTTAGATAGCTTTGACCTTTGACCTCATTATGTGAAATTTTCACCCCATTATCATGATCAGTCAAACTGTTTCACTCCATTCTACTGTATCTTAGTCTTCTCTGAAGTAAAGCAAGAGGACTTGACTTCACTATTAGGAAAAAAACAGGATTTTTACCCCTCCGTGCCAGTGAAAGCTGTCAAGTCAAGTCAAGTCAAATTTATTATCCCATGAGGGGAAATTAAGTTGCAGCCAGGTATTAAGAAACACACAACCAACACAGCCAGGTATTAAGAAACACACAACCAACGACACAGCACACAAAATAATAAATAGCAATGGAGACAGCATTACAACACAGATAGACAAAGGCCAGTACATGAAATAAAATACAGTGCAAGATCACTACATGGAGAGGCCAAGATAAGCAATAATCCAAAAGTCCAGTGGCTGATATCTCATGATATCACTGCAATGCATGCTGGGAATTTCTTCAAAATAATCGTGAATGTCCACTTCGACTCAAGAATGAACTAATTAGATTTTCTTGGTCAACGTTTAAAGGTCTAGGTCACAGTGACCTTAAGTACTATTCTCGTGAACGAAATGTCTGGAATTTCTGGAGTAAATTTCTTCAACTTTGGCACAAACACTTACATGGACTCGATTTTGGTGGGCAAAGGTCAGAGGTCAAGATTGCTGTTACCTGAATTGTGAACGTATGAGGAATTTGTTTTTTGTTTCTCTTCATGATTACATACATTGAAAAACATGCTGCAGAGCAACGACAACAAAACTGAGAGAAGGGATAGAGCAAGGAAGAGCACACTAGAAAATCACTGAAAGAAAAACTTGGCTTTCCACTGTCGCTCAGAAGATACACAGTTAGCCGTGCGGCAGTATTTCTAGTTATGTCTTTCTTCCGAAGGAAGGAGAGGCATTTTGTTTTTGTGCGGTTTCCTGTCCGCATTTGTCTTCACGTTGGCGTTCCCACTGTTTCTGGGCTGTAACTCAGAAATCGTTAAAACATCAAACCTTGCACACTCTTTCAACATTTAATGTAGATATGGCTTTTGCTATTTATCAAAGATTACTTTTTTAATTTTTCTTATTTCTATGGTAACAGTTTGGACTTATTCTCAAAACGGGGGGATGATTCCTTTCCGGGCTGTATCTCAGAAACTAATTAAGATATTTACCTCAGACATGTAGATGTGCCTTTTGCCATTTTCCTTCAAATTATTTAAAAATTATGTGTCCCCCCCCAACATATTGTTTTCGTACGGTTTCCCGTCCGCGTCCGGGTCGGCGTTCCTACTGTTTCCGGGCTGTAACTCGGAAACCAGTTAAGATATTTTCATCAAAACTTGCACTCTTTCAACATTGTATGTAGATGTGCCTTTTACTATTTTTGTTAAATATTATTTTCATTTACATATTATTGGTCCTGACATCATATCATCTAAGTTGCATGTGTTTACAGTTTTGTGCATGTCTTTGTTGTTCCACAGTTGGGTGGGTTATGACGGCCCCAGGTTCGAAGGGAGGCAGTATCTCCTGGAGGAGGGGGAGTATGTGGGCTGGTGGGACTGGGGGGGTAACATTAACTCTCTGGTGTCGCTGCGCCCTGTTCTGGCTGTGAGTCCTGTCACCACTGTCACTCCACATCACAATACTTTCTGTGATGTCACACATAGCTCTGTCTGTGACATCAGCTCATTCCACTGTATTACATTATGCAAGGTTTTCACTGTGACATCAGCTCATCCCTTTTTATGAAGCGCATATTCTGTGTAGAGATTGTGTAGTTTGTGTGTAGTTTGTATAGAATATGTGATGAGCATATAGACGTGTGTATTATGTGTAGAGATTTTGTAGTTTTTGTGTAGTTTGTATAAAATATGTGATGAGCAAATAAATGTGTGCATTCTGTGTAGAGATTGTGTAGTTTGTGTGTAGTTTGCATAGAATGTGTGATGAGCAAATAGACATGTGCATTCTGTGTAGAGATTGTGTAGTCTGTGTGTAGTTTGCATATAATGCGTGATGAGCATATAGATGAGTGTATTCTGTGTAGAGATTGTGTAGTTTGTGTGTAGTTTGCATATAATGCGTGATGAGCATATAGATGAGTGTATTCTGTGTAGAGATTGTGTAGTTTGTGTATAGTTTGTATAGAATGCATGATGAGCATAAAGACGAGCGTATTTTGTGTTAAGATTTTGTAGTTTTTGTGTAGTTTGTATTGAACGTGTGGTGAGCAAATAGACGTGTGCATTCTGTGTAGAGATTGCGTAGTTTTTGTGTAGTTTGTATTGAATTTGTGATGAGCAAATAGACATGTGCATTCTATGCAGAGATTGTGTAGTTTGTATAGAATGTGTGATGAGCATATAGACGTGTGTATTCTGTGTAGAGATTTTATAGTTTTTGTGTAGTTTGTATAGAATATGTGATGAGCAAAGAGATGTGTGCATTTTGCGTAGAGATTGTGTAGTTTGTGTGTAGTTTGCATAGAATGTGTGATGAGCAAATAGACATGTGCATTCTGTGTAGAGATTGTGTAGTCTGTGTGTAGTTTGAATAGAATGTGTGATAAGCATATAGACGTGTATTCTGTGTAGTTTTTGTGTAGTTTGTATAGAATGTGTGATGAGCACATAGGTGAGTTTATTCTGCGAAGTGATTGTGTAGTTTGTGTGTAGTTTGTATAGAATGTGTGATGAGCATATAGACAAGTGTATTCTGTGTAGAGATTTTGTAGATTGTGTGCAGTTTGTATAGACTGTGTGATGAGCATATGGATGTGTATTCTGTGTAGTTTGTATAGAATGTGTGATGAGCATATAGACGAGTGTATTCTATGTAGAGATTGTGTAGTTTGTGTTTAGTTTGAATTGAATGTGTGATGAGCATATAGTCGAGTGTATTCTGTGTAGAGATTGTGTAGTTTATGTGTAGTTTTTACAGAATGTGTGATGAGCATATAGACAAGTGTATTCTGTGTAGAGATTGTGTAGTTTATGTGTAGTTTGTATAGAATGTGTGATGAGTACATAGATGTGCATATTCTGTGGAGAGATTTTGTAGTTTTGGTATAGTTTGTATAGAATGTGTGATGAGTAAATAGATGTGCATATTCTGTGGAGAGATATTGTAGTTTTGGTGTAGTTTGTATAGAATGTGTGATGAGCATATAGACGAGTGTATTCCGTGTAGAGATTGTGTAGTTTGTGTGTAGTTTGTACAGAATATGTGATGAGCAAATAGATGAGTGTATTCAGTGTAGAGATTGTGTAGTTTGTGTGTAGTTTGTATAGAATGTGTGATGAGTATATAGATGTGCATATTCTGTGGAGAGATTTTGTAGTTTTGGTGTAGTTTGTATAGAATGTGTGATGAGCATATAGAGGAGTGTATTCTGTGTAGAGATTTTGTAGTTTGTGTGTAGTTTGTATAGAATGTGTGATGAGCACATAGTCGAGTGTATTTTGCATTGAGATTGTGGCCTGTATTGTCCTCCCCTTAGGATTTCCTGTCCCCGCGACTGAAGCTGTTTAGCGAGCGTAATTTTGAGGAGCGCGGGCTGAACGCTGACCTGCTGGGGCCTATCATCAACTTTGAAGAGACGGCGTTTGGCCTGAGGACGCAATCTGCCAATGTGCAGTCTGGAGTGTGAGTCAACGTTCTGTCGACCCTCAGCTGACAAACCTTTCACAAACGGTCTCTCAACCTTCCTCCAACTCTCTATTCACCTTCTCTCAGCTGTCATCTACGGTCATCTTCCAACCCCATGTCAACCTTCTATCAAC
The DNA here is from genome assembly GCA_029692085.1 of Gymnothorax javanicus. Taxonomy (NCBI): domain Eukaryota; kingdom Metazoa; phylum Chordata; class Actinopteri; order Anguilliformes; family Muraenidae; genus Gymnothorax; species Gymnothorax javanicus. The sequence continues at coordinate 3,005,455 of CM056193.1, forward strand.
TCTTTATCAACCTTTTGCCTACTGTCCATCAACCTCCTGCGAAATCTCTATCCACCCTCTACCTGTTAGTCTGCAGAACCAGCCGCATAATGAATGTTGTCTGCTTGAGGGCAAACTGCAGAAGTGCTTTAGGGGTTTTGGTTCATCTTCCTGTAAAAGATGGACGGACTCCTCGCAGTTTTTGATGCACGACTGATCCAGACAGCCTGCGGGACAGCTCTGCTCGAGTTTCGTGTTCAGAGAATACGATAGTGAGGAGAGGATTATTCGATGTAGGATTAAGAGCAAACTCTGCTCTTGACGGACAGCTTACGCTAGAGTTTGCCTGCAGTTGAGTAAACTGTTGCATTGTTCTGACGGTTAAGGGCGGGGATCTGTAGGTATGTTTACAGGAGTGTGTGTGCGCACGCCTATCTGCTCTGTGCCGCTGACAGGAAGGGTGAGGCTGTCTATTCCATTTAGGGAGACGGTTCAGTTTTTTCCTGTCAGTGAGACCGGTCATGTTACAGAGAGCCTGTTGAGACGCGCGCACACACAACCGCACACACACGCGCGCAGACTCACACTCAAATACACTCTTGCGAACACAACACTCTCACACACACACACACACACACACACACACACACGTGCGCGCGCATACATGCACACACATACATACTCAAATACATGTACTCGCACACACACACACACTCACACTCAAATACACTCACAAACACAAACTCACATAGAATCGTACTCAAATACACACACACACATGCACGCACACACGCATGTGCACATACACATAAATGCACACAGCACTGCTGATCTTCACAATGTACTGCTGAACCCCACATTCACAGCTGGGTTTTAGAAAGAATAGCCACAGTCCTCGTAGTCGCAGGTGGAAATTTAAATAAGCATCTTCACACCTGCTCTCTTAAGTGCTGTCAGCTGATGTTCGATCTCATCATAAGAAGCTGATTATTGCCCCCTTGAGTTCTGAGAGGGTGTGTCCTGTGGTGTATGCACTTCCATGATTGGCTGCTTTGACCCCTGCTTATCTTTGATTGGCTGCTCACACCCCTATGCCTGTTGTGATTTGCTGAACTCACCGTCGTGTGATTTGTTGAAATATGATTGGCTGTGTACACACCTGTGGGGCTGTGATTGGCTGCAATGACTCCTGCAGTGGGTAATAAGCTGATCTCCATACAGAACGACTGTTATTGGCTCCTCACACTCTAACGGCGAGTTCATTGGGACTCGGGATAGATTTTCAGCTTTGCGGCTCTCAGCAATGGCACATGGCCGTTAGGTTGCCAGAATCTATTTTCGACCAATTATTTCCATTCCTTATGCTTAAATTCTGCCTTTGTTTATTTTTACATATTTCAAATGTCTATTTGCTTTCACGTCGAAAAAAGTTCTCAATTTACACTAAATTGATATCTACGCTGCGTCAAATCCGAAGTCAAGTGAAGGTGAGATGAAAAGCCAACTTTGAGGATTAGTGTAGTCTGTGAGGCTCCTCTTTTCTCAAGTACTGTCAGCTGGGGGTGTTACGGAGAATCAATCAATTGAAGACCTGGGTGCAAGAAGTACTTTAGTCACAAAATAACACTTTTGAGATATTAAGGGTCAAAGTTTTGAAAACATGCTGCAGATAATTTTTTTAAAAGATAACATTCAGTGGTGCCTGCTGCTAGTCCCAGGGGTTATACAAAGTAGACAGACACGTTTTTGTGGAAAAATAATGCTTTATTACGAAAAAAACAAGAAAATCAGTTCCGGACTTTGGTACTTCTTACCATAAAATGCCGGGACTTCGGTACTTATTGCCATAAAATGCATGGACTTTGGTACTTTTACCACAAAAATGCCATTTTAATCATTTTCTGATTGCCAAACAGTCATTTTTGCTACGCTTGTCACATGACACATACTAGCAGCTGATTGGACAGTCATGGACTTAGGCACTTGTTCCTGATGACGTCAAGGACTTGAGTATTTCTTGCACAAAAATTCAGTAGATTCAGGGAAGACCGTATATCAGTATTGAGGACTTGAGTACTTATATTTGGAATTTTTTGGCTTTAAATGATGCACATGACACTCTACTTTATGGTAGTAGTGTCAGCTCATTTTTTGGAAAATGTTACTTAAGTACTTCTTGCACCCAGGTCTTCAATTGAACCAAAATTAGTGGCCAACTATTTTGCTAATCAATGAATCATTTGAAGCAAAAATGTCAACGCAAACATTTACTGGTTCCGACTTCTTAAATGTACAGGTTTTCTGCTTTTCTTTGTTATTTATCGTGGTAAATTAAAAGTCTTTGGGTTTTGGACTATTGTTGGAAAAAAGAATCAATTTCAAGACGTCACTTTGGGCCCTGGGAACTTGTGATGGGCCATTTTCGCAAATTTTTTTTGACATTTTACAATACAAACAAGTAATCGATAAGTTGTAAAAATAATCGGTAGGTTAATTAACAATGAAAATACTCATTAGCTGCAGTCCTACACTCAGCTCAGCATTTTAAAGGAAGCTGAACACCTAACCTAGCAGTGGCTGCCTGTGCTGAGCTCCCGGTTTCTCTGATAGGTGGGTGGCCTTTGAGAAAGCCAGCTTCTCAGGAGAGCTCTACGTCCTGGAGACAGGGCTCTACAGCACCCCCGAAGACTGGGGCGCATCGTCCTACCAGGTGGGCTCGGTGCAGCCCGTCTTCATGGTAAGAAAGGCTTCCGTTCTCATGGAGCATTATTATCTGCTCTGCGCTGTGTGAAGGCCATGAGTGCATTAAGACAGGTTCAAGAGAGCCTTTCAACAGCCATTTTCAAGTGATGTCTTTTGAACTGACCAGTTGTAAGTAACAGAACAAATAAGATTGAGCTTCAGTTAAATTTTTTTTGAGTTTTGAGATGCTTTTTTCTCTGTGGCATTTTTGCAGGATAATCTGCAGAACCAGGAGAAGTTCAAGGTGAGCACTGCCGTTTTTTTGTCCTCTAAACACATTATGGCACTTTCCACTGCACGGTACCGGCTCTACTGTACTCTACTTGGACTTGGTACCGGGTACTTTTTTGGGGTTGCGTTTCCATTAGAGGATAGTACCGCCTCCGTGGTGCCTGCTCGTCGTTGCGACGCAGCATGTCACTGCCGCAACGGCATCCTCAGTTATATCAAGTTTGCTTGTATTCCGTCGATTTTGTTAAATATTTGTGTTTAAATCAGGGGACGCGCACTACCGTCACCACGTTATGGCACTAAAGTCCGCGAGTGTTTAATTGTAATTTCTGTTTGACATTGTCCTGATGCATAGGATAGCAGCTGGTGTTGTGTCCGATTCGGTTGCACATTAAACACTTACTACCTAAAAACGCAAAATGATATCCTTAATGAAATCCATAAAAGGCATGGAGTATTCGTAGAAAAAGGCAATATATTCTCAAGGTATTTGTGTACCATCAGTATTCCATCATGTAACTACAACCCCTAGCAAAAAATATGGAATCACCACACACCGAGGATGTTAATGCACCTTTTTTCCTTCATAACAAAGAAGCTAATAACACATATGACCAAACAATTATTGTCTATTAGCATGACATTCAGGCTTCATGAAACATTTCACTTTGAAATTAAAGGAAAAACACACAGCAAATGCGCAAATCGCAGATGGCAGAGTATTAGAATTTATCGCTTTACGATGCGTCATCTCATCTATGATAACTTTAAGAGAAAAATGATTCGTCAACACCCGTTAAGTTGTTTTTCTGCGCGATTTTCTTAAAGCGGGGGTTGCGTCACATAACTTTCTCAAGGGGAGTTAGTTAGGGGAACAGAACCGGACACAATACCGTCTCTTTTTTTTAATTTCGCTTCGAACGAGGTCACAGGCAAAGAGAAACACATTTCATGAATGTAGCAGCTTTGGTGAGAGGCTGTGTTTGAAAGGTAAGGCAACACACAGTATATCGAACAAGTTGCCTAAAACAATATTAGTTCATGATCATAATAACTACGGTAATCTTGAGACTCGTCAATCTAACTCGAATGAGATGTCCTGAGGTCGACTTTCGCTGTGACAATTCTCTCTGACCAATCAGTGGGCTGCAATGTTGTCACGTCACATTTTAGTACCTACTAGTACCCGGTTGGCTGTTTTTGGAACCCCAGGAGAGCAGGTACCAGAAAAAGTACCTACTAGTACCTACTAGTACCAAGTACCAGGTACTTTTTCCTAATGGAAAAGCAAAAAAGGTGAGTAGATTAGAGCCAGTACCGCGTAGTGGAAAAGCGCCATTAGTCACAATGCTGGGTGGAGACTGTTGAAGTGTGATGCCCCAGTGTGCTCAGTGGGGGCGCTGTTTTGCAGAAGGATCGTGCTTCTTATTTAGGAGTCCCAGAGGAGGAGTTCCTCAGGTGTGCCTGTACGGTGCACTGTTGGAGTTTTGGGCCTCCCCATCTCTCCCCTTTTTTGAGGCATTGCGCTGCTGGTTTTGTCCAAACCATTGGCTGGATACACAGTCTATGGTCCAAACCAAGCATCAGTTTGGTAATGTTTATGTTTGCTGAAGTGCTGCTGTAACTTACTGGGGGCTCGTCTGGGATACAGAAGACCCCCACTGCGGGCAGGTGGGCTTTAGACAGTGTATGGCAGCAATCCTCAAATCAGTTTTTTATTCTTAAAATAACTAAGAGTATTCTTTGGGAATAAGGCTCTTTTTTCAAAAACGCAAGAAAATGCTATTGTGGGTTACTCATGTGTTCATTATGTGTTGATGTCAGTTACTCATGTGTTCATTGTGGTGATGCGTGTTAATCATGTGTTCATTGTTTGTTGATATTAGTTGCTCGTGTTCATCGTGGTGATGTTGGTTACTTATGTATTCATTAGGCAGGGTTCCCCCTGGGTTCTGAAAAATATTCTTCACTTTCTCCCTTGAGAAATGAAGTAAAAAAAAATATTCTTCACTTTATCATAGTCGTCATTTTTTATTAGTCACTCATGGACTTTATAAAACTTTGAAAAGCCTTCAAAGCGGACAAAGGGCAGCAGGAACAAGGTCAAACCTCAAACATTTGCGTTATAACAGGTCTCTCCATTATACTTTTGATTGTATATATAATTTTGGGTCCATTCAAGTCCACCCTCGTATAATGGGGACCCTGTGGACCATAAGCTAAATTTAAACCTCTTGAGCATTTAGCATTGAATTTATTCCAAAGTCTGGCAGTAGAAATCCCTTTAAACCCTTAATTTCTTTATTTTTTTCCTTAACATTTTTATCAGTGCGGCCATTTTTGGCATCTCAAAATTAAAAAGGGACACACCCTTTAAGGGCAATGGAGAGGCCTGACAAACATGCTAAATTGGACTTGAGATGAGCTCAGAATTTTGTGCTTTTGGAATCAGAATTAGTGGAATTGTCAAATGTTTATTTAACATGTTTAACTTTTAAGATTTCCATTAACTGATTCCAAATTGAACTTTAGGTGAGTTCAATGTTTTGTGCACAATTTACTGGAATCTTTAATGTAAATCTCAAATGTTTAGGGTTTCAAATGTTACACATCCCCGATAATCACTAATTCCGATGTCTCAGTACTGGCACCCTCATCCTCTTCTCTCTAGGGAGTGCTTTCTGGTTACTGTACTGTCCGAAACCACCATGTGATGCTAAGCTGGTGAACCCAAAGCCCCCCAGCGGTAGCAAGCGCCACAGGATTTACATAATTCAGTCAAACAATAATATATAATTGGCAAAACATCAATATTATCAATCATTATTCTTTAAAGACATCCATTTTTGATAACCAAGTCACTGTTCCTGTCAAAAAATCAAGTTATAAGCCAATATACAGAAATTTTAACAGTGGTGTTCATTCACTTATATTTGGCTAAAACATGTCACGGTAAATTCGCTGTTCATTTATTATTTTCCAAAGGCAACTGGCGAACGCAAGGTAAATTGCACCGAAGATTGCGCATATACTTTCAGCGTTGTTTAAATTCACTACACCACAACCTATAGCTTGGCCTGAACATATTTTAACAGCGATAAGTTCACAGACAACCAACCCAGCCGTGTAGGAACGGTTTGTGGTCAATACGAAGTTTTGATCAATATTGATGATGAATCAGATGTTGTGTAGCACTGTCTTGTGCCTTTAAAGCTAACATGGAAATACCATGTTTTGCATAACGTTAGCTCAGAGTCATACTGTGGTACGATTGGATTGCACGCATCAAGCGATTGTTAAGTCGAAGACGAATCAAACTAATATATGCTGTGTAAAGATGCGCTCATATCTGCTCATATCAATCACGTTTACGTGATTAGGGACTCATACAGAAAGTTACACACCTTGTTTTCCTAGTTCATTATGACGGGTGATTGAGTTTCAGCTTCCACCGTTTTACAGGTAAAATTAAACTCGGCGAATATAAACTCCGTCACATGACTGACTGCCTCATAACATCATTCGGCTTTTCAACTCCTCGGAGACCTGTCAGCCAATAAGACAGCATTTGGACGTATTTTCCCGTAAAACCCCGCACTGATTGGTCTTTCTTGGCTCTGTTCATTCAAGATAAAACATTACGGAAGCGCTGTCCTGTTTTACGGACATTCAGTAACATAGTAAACTGCTCAAAGTGAAGAACTATTTATTTATTTTATTTATTTATGTACTCATATAAACTATGTGGGGCTAAAGAAAACATCTTTGGGGCTACAGCCTCGAATGCTCTGGGCAGACGAAGCCACTATTTGCCATTGAATTTTTATTCGTCATTACACAAATACATTCGCCACTGTGACGACTGCTCATAATTTTCTCCTCGTCACCGATGAATTATTTTCGTCAATATGATGAGCAGCAGCGGGAACCCTGATTGGGGTGATGTGGGTTACTCATGTGCTCATCGGGTTGATGTGGGTTACTCATGCGTTCATCGGGGTGATGTGGGTTTCTCATGTGCTCATCGAGGTGATGTGGGTTTCTCATGTGTTCATCGAGGTGATGTGGGTTACTCATGTGCTCATCGAGGTGATGTGGGTTACTCATGTGCTGATTGGGGTGATGTGGGTTACTCATGTGCTCATCGGGGTGATGTGGGTTACTCATGTGTTCATCGGGGTGATGTGGGTTTCTCATGTGTTCATCGAGGTGATGTGGGTTACTCATGTGCTCATCGAGGTGATGTGGGTTACTCATGTGTTCATCGGGGTGATGTGGGTGACTCGTGCTCATCGGGGTGATGTGGGTTACTCATGTGCTCACCGAGGTGATGTGGGTTACTCATGCGCTCATCGGGGTGATGTGGTTATTCATGTCCTCATCGGGGTGATGCGGGTTACTCATGTGCTCATTGGGGTGATGTTGGTTACTCATGTGCTCATTGGGGTGATGTGGGTTACTTGTGTTCATCGGGGTGATGTGGGTTATTCATGTGTTCATTTGGGTGATGTGGGTTATTCATGTGTTCATTGGGGTGATGTGGGTTATTCATGTGTTCACTGGGGTGATGTGGGTTATTCATGTGTTCATCGGGGTGATGTGGGTTACTCATGTGCTCATTGGGATGATGTGGGTTACTCATGTGCTCATCGGAGTGATGCGGGTTACTCATGTGCTCATTGGGGTGATGTGGGTTACTCATGTGTTCATCGGGGTGATGTGGGTTACTCATGTGCTCATCGGGGTGATGTGGGTTACTCATGTGCTCATCGGGGTGATGTGGGTTACTCATGTGCTCATTGGGATGATGTGGGTTACTCATGTGCTCATCGGGGTGATGCGGGTTACTCATGTGCTCATTGGGGTGATGCGGGTTACTCATGTGCTCATCGGGGTGATGTGGGTTACTCATGTGTTCATCGGGGTGATGTTGGTTACTCATGTGCTCATTGGGGTGATGTTGGTTACTCATGTGTTCATTGGGGTGATGTTGGTTACTCGTGCTGATTGGGGTGATGTGGGTTACTCATGTGTTCATTGGGGTGATGTTGGTTACTCATGTGCTGATTGGGGTGATGTGGGTTACTCATGTGTTCATTGGGGTGATGTTGGTTACTCGTGCTGATTGGGGTGATGTGGGTTACTCATGTGTTCATTGGGGTGATGTTGGTTACTCATGTGCTCATTGGGGTGATGTTGGTTACTCATGTGTTCATTGGGGTGATGTTGGTTACTCGTGCTGATTGGGGTGATGTGGGTTACTCATGTGTTCATTGGGGTGATGTTGGTTACTCATGTGCTGATTGGGGTGATGTGGGTTACTCATGTGCTGATTGGGGTGATGTGGGTTACTCATGTGTTCATTGGGGTGATGTGGGTTACTCATGTGCTGATTGGGGTGATGTGGGTTACTCATGTGCTGATTGGGGTGATGTGGGTTACTCATGTGCTCATCGGGGTGATGTGGGTTACTCATGTGTTCATCGGGGTGATGTTGGTTACTCATGTGCTCATCGGGGTGATGCGGGTTACTCATGTGCTCATTGGGGTGATGTTGGTTACTCATGTGTTCATTGGGGTGATGTTGGTTACTCGTGCTGATTGGGGTGATGTGGGTTACTCATGTGTTCATTGGGGTGATGTTGGTTACTCATGTGCTGATTGGGGTGATGTGGGTTTCTCATGTGTTCATTGGGGTGATGTTGGTTACTCGTGCTGATTGGGGTGATGTGGGTTACTCATGTGTTCATTGGGGTGATGTTGGTTACTCATGTGCTCATTGGGGTGATGTTGGTTACTCATGTGTTCATTGGGGTGATGTTGGTTACTCGTGCTGATTGGGGTGATGTGGGTTACTCATGTGTTCATTGGGGTGATGTTGGTTACTCATGTGCTGATTGGGGTGATGTGGGTTACTCATGTGTTCATTGGGGTGATGTGGGTTACTCATGTGCTGATTGGGGTGATGTGGGTTACTCATGTGCTGATTGGGGTGATGTGGGTTACTCATGTGTTCATTGGGGTGATGTGGGTTACTCGTGCTGATTGGGGTGATGTGGGTTACTCATGTGCTGATTGGGGTGATGTGGGTTACTCATGTGTTCATTGGGGTGATGTGGGTTACTCATGTGCTGATTGGGGTGATGTGGGTTACTCATGTGTTCATTGGGGTGATGTGGGTTACTCATGTGCTGATTGGGGTGATGTGGGTTACTCATGTGCTGATTGGGGTGATGTGGGTTACTCATGTGTTCATTGGGGTGATGTGGGTTACTCATGTGCTGATTGGGGTGATGTGGGTTACTCATGTGCTGATTGGGGTGATGTGGGTTACTCATGTGCTGATTGGGGTGATGTGGGTTACTCATGTGCTGATTGGGGTGATGTGGGTTACTCATGTGTTCATTGGGGTGATGTGGGTTACTCATGTGCTGATTGGGGTGATGTGGGTTACTCATGTGTTCATTGGGGTGATGTGGGTTACTCATGTGCTGATTGGGGTGATGTGGGTTACTCATGTGTTCATTGGGGTGATGTGGGTTACTCATGTGTTCATTGGGGTGATGTGGGTTACTCATGTGCTGATTGGGGTGATGTGGGTTACTCATGTGTTCATTGGGGTGATGTGGGTTACTCATGTGCTGATTGGGGTGATGTGGGTTACTCATGTGCTGATTGGGGTGATGTGGGTTACTCATGTGCTGATTGGGGTGATGTGGGTTACTCATGTGCTGATTGGGGTGATGTGGGTTACTCGTGCTGATTGGGGTGATGTGGGTTACTCATGTGCTCATTGGGGTGATGTGGGTTACTCATGTGCTCATTGGGGTGATGTGGGTTACTCGTGCTCATCGGGGTGATGCGGGGCAATGTTTGCCTCTCTGTTTTGGGCTGCAGGTGCAGCTGTTTTCGGAGCCCGGGTTCGAGGGAATGGTGCAGGTGCTGCATGAGAGTGCACCTGTGCTGCCAGATGACTTCTCTGTTGGGTCCTGCAAAGTGCTGGCCGGAAAGTGCGTATGATGGGAACTCTACCTCTCTCTCATTTCACCTCTCGCGATCTCTCTCTTCGTCCCCTCTCTCCGTTTACCTCTCTCTGTATCGCTCTCCCTGAATCTCCCCCGAGCGGAGCCCAGCACGTGCTAACATCCTCCTCCCGTGAGAAAATGGCTGCTCTCAGTAATGATCCCACGCCTCCTTTACTTAGGCCTGCCCAGTAAGGACCAATGGAATGGAGTGTGTTTGTCAGCTGACCCCTCTCCAGCGCAGCGGATGAGAGCTTTGTTCCCATGGAGCCCCTGGCCTGATTGGGCCCTGTTCATTAGTCTGTGATGTGGAGCAGTTTGGAGTTTAGGGGTCAGTTTGACTTTAGTGTTCTGGGTCTGTGACCAGGGACGGGACAGACAAAAAAAAGTGAACAAGTATCCTCTGTGTTTCCTAAAGAATGAAGTTTATTTCTTTCCTGTGTGAAGTTTGAGTGTTCAATGTACGAGCTAACTGGGGCCGGTCTGAACTTTTTCATTCATGACAACCAGTTAAATCCAATTCTGAACGTCAGTTCAGAAACAGTCACCCTGAATTTGACCTTATCACTCTCAGTGCATAATTAATTCTGCTGTCATTATGCTGCAACGATGCCCCTGGTGCTAATGTGGCCCCTGGGGATTCTGTGGCCCCAGGCGCTGATGTGGCCCCAGGGGCTAATGTGAGGCCTGTGTGTGCTTTTGTAGCTGGGTGGCGTTCGTGGGGCCGCAGTTCACAGGGAACATGTACGTCCTGGAGGAGGGGGAGTACCCAGACCGCCCTGCAATGGGCCTCCCTCACGACTCTACAATCCTCTCACTGGAGACCGTCTGCTTTGTGAGTACAGCTCTTACAGTGTGTGTGTGTGTGTGTGTGTGTGTGTGTGTGTGTGTGTGAGAGTGCGTGTGTGTGTGCGTGTGTGTGAGAGTGAGTGTGTGCGTGAGTGTGTGTGTGCGTTTGTGTGTGTGTGTGTGTGTATGTGCATGTGTGTATGCGTGTGTGTGTGTGTGTGTGTGAGGGTGTGCCTGTGCTTGTGTGTGTTTGTGTGCGTGTGCGCGTGCCTGCATCTGTGTGTGTGTGTGTGTGTGTGTGTGTCCTGTCATTTAACAGTTTAACAGATGAGGAAACTCTGGGGTTCACTGTATTTACACTCGCGGAGCTGCAAGCGCAATGCTTTACAGAAGAACAGATAAATCCCTCCTCAGCACACAGGCTGGAGTCAGGCCTGAATGCTGCTCCACACACTTCCTGTACAAGCATTAGTCAGGAGTGAGCTCATTTTCAGCACTTCCTGTGCGAGCATCAGTCAGGAGTGAGCTCATTTTCAGCACTTCCTGTGCGAGCATCAGTCAGGAGTGCTCCCAGTTTCAGCACTTCCTGTGCGAGTGTCAGTCAGGAGTGAGCTCATTTTCAGCACTTCCTGTGCGAGCGTCAGTCAGGAGTGAGCTCATTTTCAGCATTTCCTGTGCGAGCGTCAGTCAGGAATGAGCTCATTTTCAGCACTTCCAGTGCGAGCGTCAGTCAGGAGTGAGCTCATTTTCAGCACTTCCAGTGCGAGCGTCAGTCAGGAGTGAGCTCATTTTCAGCACTTCCAGTCGGCGTCAGTCAGGAGTGAGCTCATTTTCACGGCTTCCGTGCGAGCATCAGTCAGGAGTGAGCTCATTTTCAGCATTTCCTGTTCGAGCGTCAGTCAGGAGTGCTCTCAGTTTCAGCATTTCCTGTTCGAGCGTCAGTCAGGAGTGAGCTCATTTTCAGCACTTCCTGTGCGAGCGTCAGTCAGGAGTGAGCTCATTTTCAGCACTTCCAGTGCGAGCGTCAGTCAGGAGTGAGCTCATTTTCACGGCTTCCCGTGCGAGCATCAGTCAGGAGTGAGCTCATTTTCAGCATTTCCTGTTCGAGCGTCAGTCAGGAGTGCTCTCAGTTTCAGCATTTCCTGTTCGGCGTCAGTCAGGGAGTGAGCTCATTTTCAGCACTTCCTGTGCGGCGTCAGTCAGGAGTGAGCTCATTTTCAGCACTTCCAGTGCGGCGTCAGTCAGGAGTGAGCTCATTTTTCACGGCTTCCGTGCGAGCATCAGTCAGGAGTGAGCTCATTTTCAGCATTTCCTGTTCGGCGTCAGTCAGGAGTGCTCTCAGTTTCAGCACTTCCTGTTCGAGCGTCAGTCAGGAGTGAGCTCATTTTCAGCACTTCCTGTGCGGCGTCAGTCAGGAGTGAGCTCATTTTCAGCACTTCAGTGCGGCGTCAGTCAGGAGTGAGCTCATTTTCACGGCTTCCCGTGCGAGCATCAGTCAGGAGTGAGCTCATTTTCAGCATTTCCTGTTCGAGCGTCAGTCAGGAGTGCTCTCAGTTTCAGCACTTCCTGTTCGGCATCAGTCAGGAGTGAGCTCATTTTCAGCACTTCCTGTGCGGCGTCAGTCAGGAGTGAGCTCATTTTCAGCACTTCCAGTGCGGCGTCAGTCAGGGGTGAGCTCATTTTCAGCACTTCCTGTGCGGCGTCAGTCAGGAGTGAGCTGATTTTCAGTACTTCCTGTGTGAGCGTCAGTCAGGAGTGAGCTCATTTTCACGGCTTCCCGTGCGAGCATCAGTCAGGAGTGAGCTCATTTTCAGCATTTCCTGTTCGAGCGTCAGTCAGGAGTGCTCTCAGTTTCAGCACTTCCTGTTTGAGCGTCAGTCAGGAGTGAGCTCATTTTCAGCACTTCCCGTGCGAGCATCAGTCAGGAGTGAGCTCATTTTCAGCACTTCCTGTGCGAGCGTCAGTCAGGAGTGCTCTCATTTTCAGCACTTCCTGTGCGAGCGTCAGTCAGGAGTGAGCTCATTTTCAGCACTTCCTGTGCAAGCATCAGTCAGGAGTGAGCTGATTTTTCAGTACTTCCTGTGTGAGCGTCAGTCAGGAGTGAGCTCATTTTCAGCACTTCCCGTGCGAGCATCAGTCAGGAGTGAGCTCATTTTCAGCACTTCCTGTGCCAAGGTCAGTCAGGACAGAGCTTATTTTCAGCCCTTCCTGTGTGAGCGTCAGTCAGGAGTGAGCTCATTTTCAGCACTTCCTGTGCGGCGTCAGTCAGGAGTGAGCTCATTTTCAGCACTTCCTGCGGAAGGCGTCAGTCAGGAGTGAGCTCAGTTTTAGCACTTCCTGTGCCAAGGTCAGTCAGGACAGAGCTTATTTTCAGCCCTTCCTGTGTGAACGTCAGTCAGGAGTGAGCTCATTTTCAGCACTTCCTGTGCGAGCGTCAGTCAGGAGTGAGCTCATTTTCAGCACTTCCTGTGGAAGCGTCAGTCAGGAGTGAGCTCAGTTTCAGCACTTCCTGTGTGAACGTCAGTTAGGAGTGAGCTCAGTTTTAGCACTTCCTGTGCCAAGGTCAGTCAGGACAGAGCTTATTTTCAGCCCTTCCTGTGTGAACGTCAGTCAGGAGTGAGCTCATTTTCAGCACTTCCTGTGCGAGCGTCAGTCAGGAGTGAGCTCAGTTTTAGCACTTCCTGTGCCAAGGTCAGTCAGGACAGAGCTTATTCTCAGCCCTTCCTGTGCGAGCGTCAGTCAGGAGTGAGCTGATTTTTAGCACTTCCTGTGCTATGTCTCCTCTTTTCTCTCTCCTTTTGTCTCTGCATCGATTTCCCCCTCTCTCTCTCCTCACCTGTCTTTCTCTCTCTCTCCATCTCCCTCAGGAGTTCTCTATTCCCTCCATCACGCTTTTCTCGAAGCCCAGTTTCCGGGGTCGGCGGTTGGTTCTTAAGGCCGCAGTGGTGAACCTGAAGCAGGCAGGCTCTGACGGACACATCCCCTCACTGCTGGTGGAGGGAGGAATGTGAGTAAACAGCCCAAAATCCTCTCCTGCTGTTTGTCCTGCTTTCCTCTCTGCCAATACTGTTACCCACAATCCTCTCTGTCTCTTAAGTTTACCAGGCTGTTCCCTTTCTCATTATTGTCGACCACAATCCTAACATAACATGATTGGCGAGAACAGGCCATTTTTTTCTCTTCCAAGTTGAGCACATTCCAATTTCAAGCCTCTCAAAGAGCAATTGTGACGAGTAATTTTATGTCCCACTCGTTTAACTTTTCATGTGGCAATGATGAATTTCATTTGCCAAGTTTTTGCCCGTTTCTGGATTCTCTCAAAATCATCTTGAATTACTTTAGCTGACAGCTAGTCAAACTACCCAATTTATTGTCATTGGCAAATTTCGCCAATTTGCTTTTCCATGTTCCTGTCAACGTCATTAATATAAACGAGGAAGAGCACGGGTCTCCGCATTGTTGCCTGTGGGACTCTGCATCCAACAGTACCTAGCTTGGATCCTCTATGTCTTCCTTATATGTCTCATAATTCTCTTTGCCATTATAAAGTATCCCTCAATATCTTCTGCCTGTGACCTTCATACACACTGTCTATGCATCCCAGAATACTTTTGCCTGTGCAAAACCAGAAACCTTGCCACTGATTGGTGCAAGGCAAGTACCCTGGCCAATCATGGGTAATTATATTGGTCTTTCAAGGGCAAAAGGATTTTGCATGTGCTAAAGGTCTTAGTAAATCAGGAGTGCTACCTTCACAATTCTGACCACAGTCACCTCTGCCTTAAATTGGGACTTTTTACAGCCCCTGTCATATTTCCATGTGGTTACAGATCTTTGCTAAAAGTGTGGTTATCTTTGGAAGATTCTGGCTTGCTCCTCATTGAATGTTCCTACTTCCGAATGGTGCTTTTAAGGTTGGCACTTTTAAGCTTGGCACTTATGATTTCCTGTTGGAGACTAGCTCTTCGACTTCGCGCTTAGCGTCCGTGGATTTCGAGTATTTCATTGTCCTTCATGTTTGACCAGTTTTCCTTTGACTTAAAATTTTCACCTTGCCCTTTTCTTGGTCTGATTGGATTTTTGTGCTTGACACTCAGCTTCGTCCTATATGACTCTGGTTCTTGCCTTTGCCCTGATCTGGTTCCCCGTCGAATTTTCCATGTTTGACCTCGGTTCATGCATTTGACTTCCTCTCTCGTCTCGCCCATCTGTACACTATCTTGTTTCTCTGGTTAGCGAGAGTGTTTCCTGCTGGTTCACCTGATCCTCCCACGGGGACACAGCTTTGTTATTTTGCTTTGTTATATGGAGAAAGCTCAAACTTAGTCTTACTGGACTTGATTGCAGCATTGGACACTGTGGATCACACCATTCTTCTTCATCGTAGGGAATCATGGGTTGGCCTCAAAGGGACTGCACTCAATTTACTATGCTCCTTCCTATCAAATAGAACATTTTTGGTTGTTGCTGGAAATTCCACTTCACCTGCCTCTAGTTTCAGCCATGGTGTTCCAAGGGTCAGTTTTAGGTCCATTACTTTTCTCTATATATGCTTCCCTTGGGTCAAATTATCAGTAAAAACAATGTTCGCTACCACTGTTATGTCAATGATACCCAGCTGTATGTTCCTTTGCATTCAACCAAAAATGACTGTTTTAATCAACTTACTCTCTGCCTTTCTGATATCAACTGTTGGACATCCCAAAATTTCCTAAAACTAAATGATGACAAAACAGAAATTATTCTGGTTGCAGCGCCCAATTCCTCAAACACCATATTAAGCTATCTTGGACTCCTTTCACAAAATGTAAAGCCAACTGCAAGGAATCTGGGTGTTATTTTTGACCCCAATCTTTGCTTTGGCACTCAAGTGAATAAAGTCGTTCAGACTTGATTTCTACAACTGGGATTCATTTCTAAAATTAAATCTTTTTTATCTTTCGAAGACATAAACAGGGTAATTCATGCCTTTGTGTTGTCACATTTGGATTTCTGTAATGCCATCTATACTGGTTTATCTCAGGCCTCCCTTCACCACCTTCAACTGGTCCAAAATGCGGCAGCACAACTAATCACTAGCTACAGAAAAAGAGATCATATAACCCCGATCCAGGCCTCCTTGCAGGCCCCTAAGTATATATTTGAACTTCTGAGCCCCTATGAGCCTAAACGTCATTTGAGATCAGCTAAATTGCATTTGCAAGTTGTGCCCAGAGTCCGATTAAAGACTAAGGGCTATCGGGTCTTTGCAGTTCGTGCCCCCTAACTCTGGAATGACCTACCAGCTGAAATCTGGCTTGATCAAACTGTCTCTTCTTACTCTCGTCTTAAAACATTCTTATTTTAAAAGGCTTTTATTAGCGGATGATTTAATTGTTTATATGATCTTGTCTTGAATGTATTTTAATGATTTGTGAAGCACTTTGGAACTTTGTTAAGAAAAGTGTGGCATAAATAAATAATAGACTTGCACTGATCACAATTTTTTTGGCCAATCCCAATTTCCAATTTGCAGAGTGCTTGGACGGCTGATACCGATTTTGGGTGATTCCGATTTAATTTTTTCCAAACCACTTTACAGTACACAAGATATTGCAAAATTTTCTTTCCTTTATTATGACATTTTAACCCAGATACAACCAGCTTTTCAA
The DNA here is from genome assembly GCA_029692085.1 of Gymnothorax javanicus. Classification (NCBI taxonomy): domain Eukaryota; kingdom Metazoa; phylum Chordata; class Actinopteri; order Anguilliformes; family Muraenidae; genus Gymnothorax; species Gymnothorax javanicus. The sequence continues at coordinate 3,021,869 of CM056193.1, forward strand.
TAATCATGTCAAACAAACAAACAAAGACAGTGACAGGTTAAGAAAAATTTTCCTTTTTGTTCGCATAACTTCAGGTGCAGTATTAAAATAAAGTAAAAAAGGCATACATAAATAAAAAAATCTTAGTGTATAGCATTTGTGGGTAATTTGTGGAATAGACAAAAAGTAAAAATATCCCCTGAGGCAAATTCTCAGGTCTTCTTCACATCTACTTAGTGCAGAGCTATGAACTTTCTTTTCATAACAACTAGAAAAAAGGTGCACATTTGAACAGTCTTTCATTGAACATTCATATTTGCCTTATAGTAATGTGTATTTTTTCTGTATGAAAACAGGTACATTAATTGGCCATGTAGGCCGAGAATAAATAACTGAAAATTAAAATAAATAGGCCTATAGCAGCATTAAGATATTTGACAGACCACACACATGACAGTGGGCTCAGAATGTAGAGAAATGTGAGTGCCAATATTGTTGTTATGGTCACACATGACTAGGCTATTTGTACATTAATGACAGGCTTGTTTTCTTTTGTTTTCTTTTTTTTGCAAACAGAAGAATTGCCGAGCATTGCTGACTAGTCGGTGCAAGTCTAATAGATAATGATGATAATAATAATTGTTATTTTCCCTTTTAATTTTGAAAGTGATCTGGGGAGGAAATTCGTTTTCATTGTGGGTACTCAATTTGTTCTCTGAATCTTCACTTGCGGATTGAGCGTATGGGAGTAAAGTGTTCAAAGCCGCCTTGGACAAAGCAAACTTTTGGAGAACAGCAGTGGGATCAGTTTAGCTTCGATCAGACAGTGTGAAGGGCTGGAGCTTCTTTTCGGCATGAAGCTTAATTCCATCACGGTTTTCCCTCCTCCTGCTCGTCCCTCTTTGATTCAGTTACCTGTTCTCACCTGACCCAGACTGGATCGTAACAGTTTTCATAAGTAAATGTGACTGGATGAGGCTTGTTTCTTTGAAGGAGGCCTATTTCAGTGATTGAAATTTGTCACTGCGAATGAGGCTTGTGTTAGCGGGTGAGGCTGTTTCAGTGAATGAGGCTTGTGTTAGCGGGTGAGGCTGTTTCAGTGAATGAGGCTTGTGTTAGCGGGTGAGGCTGTTTCAGTGAATGAGGCTTGTCTTAGCGGGTGAGGCTGTTTCAGTGAATGAGGCTTGTGTTAGCGGGTGAGGCTGTTTCAGTGAATGAGGCTTGTGTTAGCGGGTGAGGCTGTTTCAGTGAATGAGGCTTATGTTAGCAGGTGAGGCTGTTTCAGTGAATGAGGCTTGTGTTAGCGGGTTAGGCTGTTTCAGTGGATGAGGCTTGTGTTAGCGGGTGAGGCTGTTTCAGTGAATGAGGCTTGTCTTAGCGGGTGAGGCTGTTTCAGTGAATGAGGTTTATGTTAGCAGGTGAGTCTTTTTCAGTGGATGAGGCTTGTGTTAGCGGGTGAGACCGTTTCAGTGAATGAGGCTTGTGTTAGCGGGTGAGGCTGTTTCAGTGAATGAGGCTTGTGTTAGCGGGTGAGGCTGTTTCAGTGAATGAGGCCTGTGTTAGCGGGTGAGGTTGTTTCAGTGAATGAGGCCTGTGTTAGCGGGTGAGGCTATTTCAGTGAATGAGGCCTGTGTTAGCGGGTGAGGCTGTTTCAGTGAATGAGGCCTTTGTTAGCGGGTGAGGCTGTTTCAGTGAATGAGCCTTGTGTTAGCGGATGAGGCTGTTTCAGTGAATGAGGCCTGTGTTAGCGGGTGAGGCTGTTTCAGTGAATGAGGCTTGTCTTAGCGGGTGAGGCTGTTTCAGTGGATGAGCCTTGTGTTAGCGGATGAGGCTGTTTCAGTGGATGAGGCTTGTGTTAGCGGGTGAGGCTGTTTCAGTGAATGCGGCTTGTGTTAGTGGGTGAGGCTGTTTCAGTGGATGAGCCTTGTGTTAGCAGATGAGGCTGTTTCAGTGAATGAGGCTTGTGTTAGCGGGTGAGGCTGTTTCAGTGAATGAGGCTTGTGTTAGCGGGTGAGGCTGTTTCAGTGAATGAGGCTTGTGTTAGTGGGTGAGGCTGTTTCAGTGAATGAGGCTTGTGTTAGTGGGTGAGGCTGTTTCAGTGGATGAGCCTTGTGTTAGCAGATGAGGCTGTTTCAGTGAATGAGGCTTGTGTTAGCGGGTGAGGCTGTTTCAGTGAATGAGGCTTGTGTTAGTGGATGAGGCTGTTTCAGTGAATGAGGCCTGTGTTAGCAGGTGAGGCTGTTTCAGTGAATGAGGCTTGTGTTAGCGGATGAGGCTGTTTCAGTGAATGAGGCCTGTGTTAGCGGGTGAGGCTGTTTCAGTGAATGAGGCTTGTGTTAGCGGGTGAGGCTTGTGTTAGAGAGAGGGGGGTTGAACTCTACACACATTTGTGAAAGTGCGACACTAAACTCGGCTCAGTGAGTGAGAGAAAGAGACAGACAGACATTATCACCTGGACCATGTACAAAAATCTCCAAACCCCAAGCCACCCCAAGCCTCCCACAAAGGTCCCTTAACAGAGTAAAAAGCCGACCCAGCCGGTTGCAATGCAGAAACAGATGAGCAACAGATTATCCTTCTGCACAGAAAGCACAGGCCTCCCCATGCGCATCATCAAAGTGCGCCAGGTGTCTATTAGTGGCTATGGCTCCATGACTGAGCCTCGACTGGAGGTCTCCTGACTGCTTAGGTGGAGGAGCTTTACAGAGCAGCCTCAAGTTCCTTACAGCGGGGATACAATTTAACCCCAAACCCTGCAAAACCCCCATCCTCAGAGCAGAGAGAGAGAGAGAGAGAGAGACAGACAGTCAGAGACAGAGACAGTCTCACACGGCCCTGTGAGATTCCCAGCTCAGGTCTGAATACCCCTCTGGCTTTGTGGGGTTAGATTTGTTTTGATCTGCTCTGTGTGAGGCAGGCAAATGCTCTCCTGTGAGGGGAGGGGCATTCTGGGTAATGAAACAGGAGGGTGCGAATGAATCTCAAGGGGGTGACCAATCACCGAGCCAAATGGCGGCTCCGTTTGTAGAAGGGTTGGTCCCGCCAAAAATGCACGTTTACTGATGCATACACACAAACATCCACGACACACACGTACACAAACTCATGCACACACACGCACACACGAGACACACACATTCACAGGCATGACAAAAGGTCAAACACAAACTCACACTTACACATGCACACGCATCACACACGCACATACACAAACTCATGCACGCACATGCATACACACACATTGCAGTGAGACTGTAATATAATTCCACAACATCATTAGCTCTCTCACCACAGTTAAATCCAAAAGTTGTGTTCGCGAATGAAACTGCTTTTCAGAAAGCACAGTTTCTCTTCTCCGGTTTTTAACGTTACACAATAACCACCAGCACCCGCTGCAGGAATGGTAGGCTAACTCCAACTTGCATAGTCCGTGAACAACTTTAGTTCGGTCCTCAGTTTTACCGTCGTCTGACCAAAACCAAAAGTATTTCCAAACGGTGCTTTTTAGATTCTGCAGGGTGTAACCCTGTTATTTTCTGAACCAGAGATTTCTTGTGAGATCAAACTCTTCACCTCCTTGATATTTTTTGTGGTAATGATGGCGGTGTGACTCCTGCTTCCAGCTGTCTGTCAAAGTTGTTGCCAGATTGGTTGTGTGGTTTCCAGCCCAAAACTGATTAAAAAAACACCCAAAGTAACACCAATAAAAACGTATGCATTTATCAATTCATTTATTGTGTAAGCACATCATATTTACCCTCAACAGTTAACCTTGCCCTGGCTCATATAAGCAAATGCATGCAATAATTTCTAATGCTCTTCGCGGGAGTAAACAATAGGGTAGAGCGGGGTAAGATGCCCCCCTTAAGCAGGAATTTTCATAACTGAAGGTAAAGAACATGAATTAATCATTTTTTTGCTTGAATGGATAGTATGTAGTTGGCTACCACATCTTGAAAGATTTATGACACAGTCACCATAGAAATTTTTTTTATGTTTAATTACTTTTTTTTTTTTTTTAAAAAAAAGGTCATCTTACCCTACCCCTGGGGTAAGATGCCCTTCTGGATGGGGTAAAATGCCCCTTATCTAGAATAACTTGTAAAGCCTAATACATACTGGTTTTACTGCATTTGACATGAGTAATTATCATACTATAGCTGACTTAATTGGCAGGTGCACATCATACTAAACATCAACATGTTTTTAGAAATTTCCTTGCTAAAGAAATAAGGAAAGAAAGAGGTTCATTCTCCTCAACTTAACTTTTTACTAACTGACTAAACACCAATGCACAAGTGATGGCAAGGTACTGTTGGCATTAAATGCATCAAGGAATAGATGGTTGTATCTTGTGGACTACTAAAAAATATGAGGCACCACATTAGAAAAACATGTAGCAGTATGGAACGTATATGAGTATCCATGAAAATTCATTAAAACTAAGAGTGACTATAATGCATTTCACTCAATATATTTCTTTTTAGGCCCTCATTGATGTATAAATGATTCATTATTGTGTAACTCCATATGGCCCTACTTTTAACATGTATGGATACACTTAACTTTCCATTCCCAAGTTCTTTATAAAAATCATCATGTCTGATATATATTTCCTGTAAATAATTTTTCAGAAAATACAGAAACTAATGTCCTCTATAGGGCTCATCCAGAGGTGGGCAGTGAGGGCCGTATCTGTCCCAACTTCTGGCCTTTAATTAGTTTATTATCTAAATTAGCCAAACCATTTATAAAATCTGACATTTCAGGCGCGTTTCTTTAAATCATCATGAATGGCCACCAAAGACTGCTCTTGTCTCCCTTCATTTTTTTTTTTTTTTTTGATCTAATCATTGCATAAATCTATATTTGTGAATGCAATAAATGAACTCAATTAGTCAGGGTAATTGATTGATAGTAATAAAAACCTGCATACACACCGGCCTCCAGGATTGCCCACCCCAATCGCTCTTGAGCATATTTCTGCCCCTCTATCCCTTTTTCCGTGGTCTGGACGAACCATTGAGTGTATATAGAACTGGAGAGGCTGTCGGAGCAAAAAGTTGAAGAAACCAATATGGCGTTCCAGTGTACCGCACCTCTGAATTTCTCATTGAATATAATAGAAAAACTCTTGCTATTATTTTTTCTAAAAGGTATACAATTGTAAATCCTTCCTGCGTAGGACTGGATTACATAATAAAAAAATTAATCGAAGCGCAATTTTGCTTGACACTTTTTAAGAACGAAGTTATAAGAGGTTGTTTTGGTCAGCGGTTAATCCATTGGTAGGTCAATATGACTCACATCTGACTCTGATTGGTCACTCACATAGTATTGGTGAATAGCCTACAAGAACATTGCCGCCAAGTAGTTTGAACTCCCATGGTTACTGAGCTGTCTTTACCTCATGGAACAGACAGCCGAGCAGTATGCTGAAACCATGGCAGAAACGCTGTTCTCGCTGGCAGTCATTGAAAGCTTGCCAGTTTGGTCGACTGCCTCAGCTAGGATTGCGTTATTGTAATAAAAAAAAAAAAAAACTCACAGCTTGCTCACTAAATAGTCCCTAGATAGGCAGATGCCTGTTAAGGATGCTGTTATTTGTACATCCGGCATGAACATCGCTAACGTTACACGAACGTTTCTGCCAGGTCATTCGCTATGGTTAGTGCTATATGTAGATGTGCAACTTGGCTAACATTACATGGGCATGAGAGCTAGTTGGCCATCACCCTTTGTAAGCAACGTGAGTTTATTGTGCCAACTAAGTTTATCTAGCTAGCTAAATTACAGAATTTGCTGTTACAGCCGTCTACAGCGACGCGATTATCTAACACACCAGCTAAGTGGCCAGTTAGTGTTTTGCTTCCCATTAAGACGTTTTTATATTTTCGACGCCTCGAACAGTCATGTAAAATTGCGCATTCATTTTTATTCTTATATGTTTTTTTTTTTTTTTGATCACAAATATGTTGAAATCTTTTCGAAAGACCCCTTAATTCGGCGGAAAATAGACTATAATGGAGAAATTCCTGCTATGGGAAATTGAGAAATGCGGAGCACTTGACGCCATATTTGTTTCTTAAACTGCGCTCGGAGAAGGAAGCGGCGGAAGCCTCTCCAGTTCTGTATACACGCATTGGGAAGAACTAATACTGACGAGTATACGTCATGATAATCGGCACATTCTGGCCTTTATGCGGATAATGTTGAATGGTCGGACGGAGAAGCAAGCTTCTATTTATTATTCCTGCAGTCGTTTCAAGAAAACTTTGACATATTCGAGAGGGAAAATGAGTCTCCCGTCTGTCTGGTCATTTCCGACCTGTGAGCTATAGATAAATTAATGAGGTCGTTGCAAGTTACGTAGGTGGTCACATGATCCCTGAAGCAAAATGTCCACTAAGGTTGATCGCAGCATCGTGAAAATGGGGAAATCTTGCGCTGCTGTTGCTTGCACTAATAATAATGCCATACGGCAAAATAAGTTTCCATCAATTTCCACAAAATAATGAAGCCTTTTGAAAGATTGGCTTGTTAAATTAAGAAGAATTGACCAAGGAAAGCCTTACAAATCAGCATACCCTCTCTCTCTCTCTCTCTCCCCCTCTCTCTCTCTCCCTCTTCCTGTCCCAGGTGGGTGCTGTATGAGAGCAGTAATTTCCAGGGCCGTCAGATATTGCTGCAGCCCAGTGAGATTGGAGATTGGTACAACTTCAGTGGCTGGCAGCAGATCGGATCGATGCGGCCACTGTTCCAAGTAAGGAGTCCCGGACTGCAGTGCGTACTGCAGAGAGTCATGTAGTATGTAGTCTGCAGTGTATACTGTAGTGTGCAGTGTAGACAGTAGTGTAGTATGCAGACTGTTGTACACTCTTCTGTAGAATGTAGTGTGCAGTGTAGACTGTAGTGTAGTATGCAGACTGTCGTACACTCTTCTGTGGTATGTAGTGTGCAGTGTAAACAGTAGTGTAGTATGCAGACTGTCGTACACTCTTCTGTAGTATGTAGTGTGCAGTGTAAACAGTAGTGTAGTATGCAGACTGTCGTACACTCTTCTGTAGTATGTAGTGTGCAGTGTAAACAGTAGTGTAGTATGCAGACTGTCGTACACTCTTCTGTAGTATTTAATGTGCAGTGTAAACAGTAGTGTAGTATGCAGACTGCCATACACTCTTCTGTAGTATGTAGTGTGCAGTGTAAACAGTAGTGTAGTATGCAGACTGTCGTACACTCTTCTGTAGTATTTAATGTGCAGTGTAAACAGTAGTGTAGTATGCAGACTGTTGTACACACTCTTCTGTAGTATTTAGTGTGCAGTGTAAACAGTAGTGTAGTATGCAGACTGTACACTCTTCTGTAGTATTTAGTGTGCAGTGCAAAAAGTAGTTTAGTATGCAGACTGCCGTACACTCTTCTGTAGAATGTAGTGTGCAGTGTAAACAGTAGTGTAGTATGCAGACTGTTGTACACTCTTCTGTAGTATGTAGTGTGCAGTGTAAACAGTAGTGTAGTATGCAGACTGTCGTACACTCTTCTGTAGTATGTAGTGTGCAGTGTAAACAGTAGTGTAGTATGCAGACTGTCGTACACTCTTCTGTAGTATTTAATGTGCAGTGTAAACAGTAGTGTAGTATGCAGACTGCCGTACACTCTTCTGTAGTATTTAGTGTGCAGTGTAAACAGTAGTGTAGTATGCAGACTGTCGTACACTCTTCTGTAGTATTTAGTGTGCAGTGCAAAAAGTAGTTTAGTATGCAGACTGCCGTACACTCTTCTGTAGAATGTAGTGTGCAGTGTAAACAGTAGTGTAGTATGCAGACTGTCGTACACTCTTCTGTAGTATGCAGACTAGTAGTATGCAGACACTCTTCTGAAGAATGTAGTGTGCAGTGTAAACAGTAGTGTAGTATGCAGACTGTCGTACACTCTTCTGTAGTATGTAGTGTGCAGTGTAAACAGTAGTGTAGTATGCAGACTGTCGTACACTCTTCTGTAGTTTGTAGTGTGCAGTGTAAACAGTAGTGTAGTATGCAGACTGTCGTACACTCTTCTGTAGTTTGTAGTGTGCAGTGTAAACAGTAGTGTAGTATGCAGACTGTTGTACACTCTTCTGTAGTATGTAGTGTGCAGTGTAAACAGTAGTGTAGTATGCAGACTGTCGTACACTCTTCTGTAGTATTTAGTGTGCAGTGTAAACAGTAGTGTAGTATGCAGACTATCGTACACTCTTCTGTAGTATGTAGTGTGCAGTGTAAACAGTAGTGTAGTATGCAGACTGTCGTACACTCTTCTGTAGTATTTAGTGTGCAGTGTAAACAGTAGTGTAGTATGGAGACTGTCGTACACTCTTCTGTAGTATGTAGTGTGTCGTGTAAACAGTAGTGTAGTATGCAGACTGTCGTACACTCTTCTGTAGTATGTAGTGTGCACTGTAAACAGTAGTGTAGTATGCAGACTGTCGTACACTCTTCTGTAGTATGTTCTGAATGTTGGAAAGGTGCATTAGTTCAATCTCTTGTTGCTCTGTTGTAAAAAAACAAAACAAAACTATAGACTATAGACATTGTACATTGTGCTTGTGTGTGTGTGTGTGTGTGTGTGTGTAGAAGCCGGTGTACATGCGTCTGAGGAACACACACTCGGACGGCTGGATCTCTCTGACAGGCCCTCTGGACGAGGTGAAGCTGATGAGGGTTCAGCTGCAGGAGGAGACCGGAGGCCCTGAGCAGGTCTGGGGCTTCCACAACGGCCTCCTGCGCTGCAAGGTAACCCGTGTGTGTGTGTGTGTGTGTGTGTGTGTGTGTGTGTGTGTGTGTGTGTGTGTGTGTGAGTGTGAGTGTGCATGTGTGTGTGTGTGTGTGTGTGTGTGTGTGTGTGTGTGTGTGTGTGTGTGTGTGTGAGAGTGTGCATGTAAAATCGTGCTGGAATCTTCATAACATGAAGATCCATTTTGTAGGAGAATGTATCCTGTCAACAATGCAAAGTCAGGCCATTTAATGCACTCAGGCTTCAAGCCGAATTAGGGCAAGTAAATACGACCTTAATTCTGGAAGAATTAGGGCAGTGTGTGATTCTAAAATAAAAACAAGTAGAGCCCAACTAGGCTCTCCAGTTTCTTTATACTATTGTGAATATATCACTTCAGATACTCAATGACTCAATGGTATCTAGCTTTAAGTCAAGCCTGCTCTTGAAAACTCCCAAGGTCTCTGCCTCAACAATATGGTCAGGCAAGCTGTTCCACACCGAAATTACTCTTTGGGTGAAGAAATATTTCCGAATATCAGTGCTAAATTTACCTTTGGTCAACTTCCATTTGTGACCCCAAGTTCTACTAACAACACTTGGTTGAAGGAATCCTACATAATTCACTTTGTTAATCCCTTTAACATATTTAAAGACCTCAATCAGATCACCCCTTAGCCTCCTTTTTCTAAGACTAAAGAGATTAAGGATCTTCAGCCTCTTATCATAGCTTTCATCTTTTATACCTGGAATTAGCTTAGTGGCTCTTCTCTGAACTTTCTCTAGAGCCTCTATATCCTTCTTAAAGTATGGTCCCCAGAACTGTGCACAATACTCTAGATGTGGTCTGACGAATGTGTTGTACAAGAGAAGTATTACCTCCTTGGATTTGTACTCAATACTTTTGGCAATGTATCCCAGCATCCTATTGGCTTTTTTAACTGCTACGGCACAATGGCTAGAGCCTGTGAGGGTTTGGTCAACAATCACTCCGAGATCTTTCTCGTGTGGAGCACATTCCAGTTTTAAACCTCCCATGAAGTAATTCCGTCTAATGTTTTTATTACCTACATGTACAACTTTACATTTCGCTTTATTAAATTTCATTTGCCACATTTCTGCCCAACACTGGATTCTATCCAAATCATTCTGAATCACTTTAGTGGACTCTAAACTATTTGCCAAACCTCCCAATTTAGTATCATCTGCAAATTTAACTAATCTGCTCTCAATATTCCTATCAAGGATCATGGTCACCATCGTGTAAATTCAGTTGTGATTTTAGAAATCCATCCATCCATCCATCCATCCATATTCTGCTGCTTATCCGGAGCCGGGTCATGGGGGTAACAGACTAAGCAGAGAGGACCAGGCTCCCCCCTCCCCAGCCACTTCCTCCAGCTCTACCTGGGGGACCCCAAGCTGTTCCCAGGTCAGCCGGGAGATATAATCCCTCCAGCGGGTCCTGGGTCTGCCTCGGGGCTCCTCCCAGTTGGACATGCCTGGGAAACCTCTAAAGGGGAGGCGTCCAGGAGGCGCGACGGATTAGATGCCGAACCACCTCGACTGACTCCTCTCGACGCGGAGGAGCAGCGGTTCTACTCTGAGCCTCTCCTGGATGTCTGAGCTCCTCACCCTATCTCTAAGGGTCAGCCCAGCCACCCTACGGAGAAAGCTCATTTCGGTCGCTTGTATTCGCAATCTTATTCTTTCGGTCACTACCCAACGCTCCTGACCATAAGTGAGGGTTGGAACACAGATCGACCAGTAAATCGAGAGCTTAGCGCCCGCTTTACTGCAGACGCTGCAGCGATCCGTCTGTCAGTCTCACGCTCCATCCTACCCGCACTCATGAACAAGACCCCGAGACACTTAAACTCCTCCATTTAGGGTAACAACTCACCCCCCACTCAGAGATGAGAACAATTGTTGGGATTTCAAAAATGGGCAACGGGGTTAGCTCACTCAGTTAAGGCGCTGCTTGTTGTAGCGGTAGTGAGCACCGCGACCCAGGTTCAAAGCTCGGTTTTGCCAACCGGCAGTGGCCGGTAGCGTTTTCAGAGCAGTGCTGCACTGGCTTTGCTTAGCAGTGAAATAAATTGGGAGGGACTGCTGGTTTGGGATAATAGGATTATAGCATTGTTCGTTGCTCAAGCGCCTCCTGTTGGCGAGCCGGGCGCTCGTCAGTAAGATTAAAGCTTGCTCATGTTCGGGTTTCCTCTGCCCTCGTTCTGAACTTGCGAAGTCTTGAGCTACGAGTCTAAATAAAAGCAGAGGCTGACAGCCACGTGCTTCGGAGGAGAGCTGCGAACTGTCTTGCTCTACGGTGATGGCAACATGGGTCGTATATGAGTAAGCTTGTGCACTTAACTCGCGAATTGGGCATTCCAGATTCAGAAGGGATTGGAGATGCCAAATTTTTCTTAAAAAAAGACATTTGTTCCCATTATGCCCAGATAAAAGTTGAACTTAAGTTTGTCAACAGTCCAGGTTCTCCACTGTCTTATTTTTCACTTGATAATTTACCACAGATTTTCACTGGGAGACAGGTCTGGGCTGCAGGCAGACCAGTGCAGCACTCACCCTGCGCCTTGGAAGCCAGGCTGTTGTGATGGGCGCAGAGTGCGGATTAGTGTTATCCTGCTCGCAGAAGCAGGGGCATTCCTGATAACGTCTGTTAGGCTGCATATGTGTGTCCCCTTCTGCATCAGTTGTGCTTCCCATGTGTGCTCGTTGCCCCTGCCAAGAGCACTAATGATGGCCGAGACCCTGGCTTTTGAACATGACACTGATCACAGTCCGGATGGTCCTATTCCTCCTCCGCCCTGAGAACATGACATCCATTATTTCCAGAAATGATTTTAAAGTTGGACTCATCAGACCAGCTCTCTCCTTTCCACTTGGTTATGTACATTACAGACGTATTTCAGGTCATAATGCAGCGCTGTCTGAGGGGTTGAAGGTCATGCATGTGCAATAGCGGTAATCCGCCTCTCTTACGCACAGAGGTTGCTCCATCGTGCTCTGATTCTTGGAATGTTGTCACTGTATTACGGACCGTCAGTGGGGGGGATCTCTAAATTCATCGTTCCTTAACTGTTTGACTATTCGCTCATGCAGCTTTTGGTTAAGAAGCAAACCTTGAACCCTCTTGTTGATAAACAACCGTGCCTTTTGGAAGTGCTTTTATTCCCCATTATAACCAAATCACTTGTTACCTATTCACCTGTTTATCCCTGAAATGTTCCACACTGGTGTTTTCCTGAAGCTGTCACTACTTTTCCAGCTCTCCCATTCCCTTCCCAGTTTCTTGGAATGTGTTGCAGGCATCAAATTCGGAATTGGCAAATATTTACAAAAATCAATCCAGTTAATAAGATGAAACTATAATTTTTTTTCAACTGCAACTAGGTAATTGAGAATTCTGGAATCACGTGTCTGTAATTATTTGCATTTTGCACTCTGTCCCAATTCTTGAGGACTTGAGGTTGTAATTTTCTGTTCAGTATTACCTGCCAGGTTTATATGAATCACTCATTCGCCATTCCTGTTCTCTCTCTGAGCCACGAGGGCACTGAAAAGGCTGCAAATTAATGGGATGTAAAATATATATTTAAAATACTAATTTTACACCCAGTTTGAAAATCACCTCATGTGGATGCATGCAGAACTGTTGAACTCTGCCAGAAAAATGTACGTTTATCACAACAGGCCGCCTAAAACAAATAGTTTAACTGAGGTGGGTGATCGGTAACCGAGATCCCCAGTTCGAGGCAGGACGCAGGAAGCAGTTATGGGCCATTCCTGGGCAGTACTCTGCTGAATCAGTAGCCAGAGCTGTAAATCCCAGGCCAGAAAGTAAAGTTCCTGCCGTGTTTTTTATCCTACCATGAACTCAGGCGCGAGGAAACCCTGGCAACATCAAGGTGGAAGTTTATTTATATAGCACATTTAAAACAACCTTGTTGCCCAGAGTGCTGTACAAGTTTAAAATTCAATGTAGAGTAAGAAAAAGAACATGAAATAAAGTAAATAAAACCCAACTTTTGCTCGGCAGTTGCTGGAAGACTGTTGCCTGGAGACGACTGGGACGGTTGTCATGGCGGGAAGTCGGCTGTGTGTTTCCCCAGAGATGGGCAAGGAGAATCAGTACTGGAGCATCACGAGAGACGGCCTGATCTGCTGCAACCTTAAACCTGACCTCGTGCTGGAGGTCAAAGGTCAGTACAACTCGCCATGAGGCTACAGCTGCACTCATCTGAGTGTTAGCACGTTAGCGGAGGGGAGTTACTGACCTGTGCTCATCCAAACATTAGCACGTTAGCAGTGAGGAGTTACTGACCTGTGCTCATCCAATCATTAGCATGTTAGCAGAGAGGAGTTACTGACCTGTGCTCATCCAAACATTAGCACGTTAGCAGTGAGGAGTTACTGACCTGTGCTCATCCAATCATTAGCATGTTAGCAGAGAGGAGTTACTGACCTGTGCTCATCCAAACATCAGCACGTTAGCAGTGAGGAGTCACTGACCTGCGCTCATACAAACAGCACGTTAGTAGTGAGGAGTTACTGACCTGAGGTCATCCAAACATTAGCACGTTAGTAGTGAGGAGTTACTGACCTGAGCTCATCCAAACATTAGCACGTTAGCAGTGAGGAGTTACTGACCTGTGCTCATCCAATCATTAGCACGTTAGCAGTGAGGAGTTACTGACCTGTGCTCATCCAATCATTAGCATGTTAGCAGAGAGGAGTTACTGACCTGCGCTCATCCAAACATTAGCACGTTAGCAGAGAGGAGTTACTGACCTGCGCTCATCCAAACATTAGCACGTTAGTAGTGAGGAGTTACTGACCTGAGCTCATCCAAACATTAGCACGTTAGCAGTGAGGAGTTACTGACCTGAGCTCATCCAAACATTAGCACGTTAGCAGTGAGGAGTTACTGACCTGTGCTCATCCAATCATTAGCATGTTAGCAGAGAGGAGTTACTGACCTGCGCTCATCCAAACATTAGCACGTTAGCAGAGAGGAGTTACTGACCTGCGCTCATCCAAACATTAGCACGTTAGCGGAGAGGAGTCACTGACCTGCGCTCATACAAACAGCACGTTAGCGGAGGGGAGTTACTGACCTGTGCTCATCCAAACATTAGCACGTTAGCAGAGAGGAGTTACTGACCTGCACTCATCCAAACATTAGCACGTTAGTGGAGAGGAGTCACTGACCTGCGCTCATACAAACAGCACGTTAGCAGAGGGGTGTTACTGACCTGCGCTCATCCAACCATTAGCACGTTAGCAAAGAGGAGTTACTGACCTGCACTCATCCAAACATTAGCACGTTAGCGGAGAGGAGTCACTGACCTGCGCTCATGCAAACAGCACGTTAGCGGAGGGGAGTTACTGACCTGTGCTGATCCAAACATTCACTGCAAAAAATTAAAGATTAAAATACTCGGAAAGATGAATTAACTTATTTTAAGATTTAAAACACTTATTTCTATCACTATTTTTCTTAGTAAGACAAAAGACTTGTCCTTGTTTTGAGGTAATTTTGACTAGCTTGCCAATGGCATAAGTAAATTTTCACTTGTCAAGCAAATAGTAACTTGTTTTTTTACTGAAAATAAGTTAAAATTTCACTTGTCAAGCAACTATTTTTAATCTTTCATTTCAAAACAAGAACAAAATTACCTAAAAAAAATAAATTAAAACAAATTTTTGTTAGCACTTTTGCTGTGTTAGCACTTTAGCGGTGAGGAGTTGCTGACCTGAGCTCATTCAAACATGAGCATGTTAGATTTAGCATTGTGAGAATAAGTGTTCTCTTAGTGTTGATCCGGCGAGCAACCGTATGCGCTCCCATGGTGGTGTCGTGGTGATATTTTGAAGAATAAAACTTTCACACATCACCAACAATTATTACATCCCTCTTGTAATGTAGTGATTCTTCACTCATCATAAAATCATGTATTACAGGATGCCCATTTTATAATGTCTTAATCTCACTGTCTATTAGAAGCCATTATAAAAGAGGTCCAACCATGATGGAAAACAGAGTGGAGCAATGCATTGTGGGACTGTGGTCTTTCTGGTTTCTAAATGTCTCTTTTCGGAGTGTTAACAGTTTTGAGTCACCAGGTTTTAATAGCATTATATTCAGATAACTATATTTGCATTACTCTTCTTCCAAAGGAACTGGCAGCCATTTGAACAAGAAAGGGAAGCCATTTTGAAACCGGCCCATTTTGAGGTTTTTTATAAAGGCAAATTTCTGTTTTGCATGAACCTCTCGGGGCTGCTGCTGGAGATATGACCTCAAAGGTCTGTGATAGAAGCTCACTGTGTTTTAAAAAGCCTCAGGATCGGTAGCATATCCTTCAGTTCACCCTTTGAGCGCCATAGGCAACTATAGTTGCCCAATTGTGTAAGTATCAATACCAGATACTGTTGAAAACCTATCATGTGGCAACTTGTGTCAAAGAGCTCCCACAGGGAGCAGGATAATTTCATTTTTAATTCCTTGAAAATTTATTCAGCGCTCAAAGGGTTAAGAGCAATGCCTGTAAGCCCCGCCCCTCCGGAGCTCTGACTCACTGCTGGCCCCGCCCTGTTCAGTGCACAGAGAGCTCTTAGGCAGTAATGGGACATTATGGATGCCAGCCAACGGCTTTAACTAGACTGCACACTCTCTACTCTTGGTGCGTTTCGCTATGGTCAAGAGGCACCAGCTTCCAGTCATGGCAGAAACGCATGGTAAACAGCGTAAATACCCTTGTTCAGGAATAATCTAATAATGGTTGCTATGAGGCACTTTTTCAAATAAGGACATACTTATAAGTGAAAGCTTCCAGGACATAACCAATATGTCTTTTTCTAAGACACAGACACACACATGCACTTACAGACAAAACCAGTCTCTGCATAAAGTGTCCCTTCAAAGCGCTGATCAGACTTCACTGAATTTGCACACAGAAAACAGATTTTTTTTTTTAGAGACCATCAAAACACTCTTCACTGCTTTAACACCAAGAGGATGTTCTAGACCTTTCCTAAGACAAACTAGGAAGAGCTTCCTCGCTACAAGATGGCTGGACACAAGAAAAATGTCATCAATCTCATCATTACCTCCTCAGCACTTAATCAGGCTCCAAATAGAAAGAGAATCAGCTGAAAGAACATTTAGCAAGTAATTAAGTTAACTGGCATCACGTGTGTAACATGATTGGTTATAAAAGGGATGCCTTAGAGAGGCTGAGTCACTCAGAAGTAAAGATGGCCAGAGGCTCTCCAACCTGTGAAGGCTTGCGTAAAAAAATTGTGGAATACTTTAAAAACAATGTTCCTCAACGTCAAATTGCAAAGGCTTCAAAGGTCTCATCATCGACTGTGCATAACATCATCAAAAGATTCAGAGAAACTGGAAAAATCTCTGTGCGTAAGGGACAAGGCCGAAGACCTTTACTGGATGCCCGTGATCTTCGGGCCCTCAGATGCCACTGCATCACTCACCAGCATGATTCTGTCATTGACATTGCTAAATAGGCCCAGGAATACTTCAAGAAACCACTGTCTGTAAACACAGTCCACCGTGCCATCCACAGATGCCACCTAAAACTCTATCGTGCAAAAAGGAAGCCATTGTTGAGCATGATCCAGAAGCGCCGCCGTGTTCTGTGGGCCAAGGCTCATTTAAAATGGACTGTAGCAAAGTGGCAAAGTGTCCTGTGGTCAGACGAGTCCAAATTTGACATTCTTGTTGGAAATCATGGGCGTCGTGTCCTCTGGGCTAAAGAGGGGAAAGACCACCCCTCCTGTTATCAGCGTTCAGTTCAAAAGCCAGCATCTCTGATGGTATGGGGATGCATTAGTGCATATGGTGTGGGACACTTGCATGTTTTAAAATGGCTTCGTAGTAGAAGAGTCCGTGTGCTGAACTGGCCTGCCTGCAGTCATGATCTTTCACCGATTGAGAACATTTGGCGCACAATTAAACGAAAAGTCCGTCAAAGGAGACCCAAAACTCTCCAGCAGCTGGAAGACTGTATTAAACAAGAGTGGGATCAAATTCCAATGGCTAAACTCAAGAAACTTGTCTCCTCAATGCCCAGACACCTCCACTCTGTGTTAAAAAGAAGAGGGGATGCTACACCATGGTAAACAGGCCCCTGTCCCAACTTTTTTGAGACCTGTAGCAGCCATCAAATTTGAAATGAGCTCATTATGTGAATAAAATAGTAAAATTTCTGTTTCAACATTTGTTATGTTATCTTTGTTCTATTGTGAATGAAATACTGGCTGGTGTGATTTGAAAGTCATTGCATTTTGATTTTATTCACAATTTACACTTTGTCCCAACTATTTCGGAATTGGGGTTGTACAAACAGCTAAAGATTGCACTGAGTGTGGGACAGTATGGCGGTGCTATTGGGGTAGGCTGGACCTTAATAAGATTGATTGGTTGTTTTGCTGCATGTGAATGACAGGTCGGAAAGGCCCAAGTGTTTTGGCATCTCAAATGCCCTTGCTTGAGATATAAATGAAACACAGAAATGTATCCTTGACTCAAAGAAATTATTTTAAATATCCTCCGTCTGTGGGGAAATATTTAAAAGGTCAACAGTCAGTGCTTTTCTTATGAGTCAGGGCTACACTGGAGTTCTGTTAAATTCCGCAGTCTCAGTCTAACAAAGACTCGCGTGTGGGGTGACTGGTCTCCTTTAGACACAATCCTCGAGCTCTGGCGCCATCATGTGGACTGTCTAAGAAGTACAGCTTAAAGCCGCTTTCACACCGGACGCGAAATGAATTTTTCGCAGGACATATTACATTCAAAGTCAATGCAAAGACGTGAACACGCGCGAAACGCGCGTATTCGCGTCTTTGCATCGACTTTGAATGTAATCTGCTATCGTGCGAAAAACTCGTTTCGCGTTCGGTGTGAAAGCAACTTAATCCTTAACTTTAACATGAACTTGATCTACACCATACATTCTTTAATCAGGAGAGTTACGGACGTGACATCAGTTAAAATACTTTTGTAATATTACTAAACGAATTTGCATAATAAAGAGTACTTCATAATGCAAGTGTATAACTTTGTTAAATACTTAATGTCACACTGGAAAGATCTGCTTTTTTGTTTTCACAGGGGGACAGCACTATGACCAAAACCAGGTGATTCTCAAAGTTTTTGATGAGAAGAACCCTAACCAGAGGTGGAGTGTTGAGATTTTGTGATGCACTGGCAAAGGATAAGAAGAGATCATTACATTTTGGCACTTCACTGGGCTTTGCGGACTTCTGATAGTTCTATGGTGGACCTCAGGGCTCTCTGATGCAGCTCTGCAGTGGGCCTCGAGGCTCTCTGATGCAGCTCTGCAGTGGGCCTCAGGGCCCTCTGATGCAGCTCCATCATGGGCCTCAGGGCTTTCTGCTGCAGCTCTGCTGTGGGCCTCAGGGCTCTCTGCTGCAGCTCTGGTGTGGGCCTCAGGGCTCTCTGCTGCAGCTCTGCTGTGGGACTCACAGGTCTGATAAACACGCCTTATGTATGTATAATGAGCAGATCAGAGCATTTACTCATGCTGTTCCCCGTAGAATCCTCTAACTCCAGTCTTCTGCTCAGCAGGGAAGCCGTTGTCTCTACCCCTATCATCCCTCAAATCCTCTCAGATCCACTCCAAAGCTTTTTCCACATTCTCATCTTTTGCAGACCAGTTTGTGCCTTATTTCACTGAGAACCCTTGAAAGTGTAGGACTGCAAATATTACGTGATTTACAATGTACTTAACTGGACATTTTTTATGCTGATGTTACCATCACTACTGGAATTTGAAAGCAATAGTTTCACAACTCGGACTTTTGGAAAACCTGTTTCCCTGAAAACACTACTCCAAGGCTTGCATAAATTAGCAATTAGGACGTGCTGGATAAACGCCTCTGATTTGAAAAGAGAAAAGCATGGAACATATTTGATAGAAAAGTCCTCTCACTGCACCAGCTTGGGCTGAAGAGAAGGAAGAAGTCATTTGCAGCTCCGTCAAACACTAGTATTACAGTTTCCTTTATTCCAAGCGGAGGCGGTTTGGGGAGGGGAGATTGCGGAAGCTGCACTCCTCTAGCATGTATTCCTGAAACACGGGCATCTCACGGCGGACTCTACAGACATGCAAAGCAGGTTCTGTTTCACAATACACTTCCACTGTTTACGTTAAAACTCCTGCGGCAACGTACCTCAGAGTCCTGGAAAGCAATCATTTTTAAAAGTGTGTGTTACTGTCAGCTGATGAGGGTGTTTTCAAATGAAATTGCCCAAGAGAAGCTGGATTCATCTGGCTTGGGCAGGACTCATACCTTACTGCTGATGAAAAATTAATTTGAAGATTAATCGTAGCACAGAAACAGTGTATTCAGCCCAAGTAAAGGGAATAGAGTCATGTGACCCTTCCATTATGTACCGGCTCCCAGTTCTCCACTCCAGCAAACATGAGCGCACATACCGCTGAACTCATGACTCACCATGTTCTTACGTCACCCGTAAACCAGGTGACATTCAGCGCTGCGTCAGGCCTGGTGCCGACACACCCGGCAGTTCCTGCCTCATCTCCGAGGACCCGTTTTCTGGTTACAGTCAGCAGCTCTGGTAACAAGCCGTACTGTTCAGTGTTAAAATTCGTCTGCAGTCTCCGTTTACACGTTTATCATTCCAATGAGGGTCACCTGATGGCGATGTATATACGCACAAATTACAGCTAGCAGTTAGCCTCGTATTCACAGTTACATTTCACAGTGCTCGAATACAGAGCTCTACATGTCCAAACACCTTTGGATAGCACTGTAAAACACCCCCCTCAGCTGCCACAGAACACACCTCTGCTGATGTGCGGACCGCAGTCAGGGGTCAGGACATTTAAGCCAAAATCCATCTCCATGACTGCAGCCCTGCTGTTCAATATTCTGCAAACCCAGGTCGGATCAGCCCAAAAAAGTGCATTATATTCATTTTTAAACTTGCATTTACTGTTAGCTTTTGATACACTGTACAATTTCTGCTGTAAAGGTAATTCTTCACCTATCTTCACCCATGGGATTTAAATCCCATTTTACTTTGTACAAGAAATACTATTTTCTGTGTATATTTCTGAAGTTATTGAAACTTTTAAGTGCTGTTACTTTTTAATAAATGTTTTCTTACAAAACCGCCAGCAGCCCTGTTCTTGTGTGGCTCAAATAGAAATACGGGTGGGCGTATCTTTAGTCCCGTTTCCAACCAATAAAAGTGCCAAGAAAATAAAAGGCAATTAAATGTCAAAAAATTCAACGCCACTAAGAAAAGGCTAAATGAATGGGAATGACATTACATGTCCCTAATTATGCAGCATCTTGAGAACATGCAGATCTTGCCGTCTCTTCCCGTCAACATCACATGACCTGATTGAGGCGTTTGCTGTGGCAGTGTTCCATTCACACACTCCGGCTGAAAAACACACAGCAGTTAGTTTCAGGTCGGAAATTATTTTTATTTCACGCACATCTCCACGAGAGACCAGACTCCTCCCACCTTGTATGGCGATAACAGGAAGAGGCAGACAGATGAGGAAGTGACACAAAGTTTCCTGCCTGAACAGGGGGCAAAGGTCATGTGCACTGTCTGAAAGTAACAGAAGTGTAAATTCCCCTCTCAGAGAGTATTTTCTGCAGATAAGCTGTATTCCCCGGGGAGCGCATTTCTGCTCTCAGGAGGGAAAGAAAAGCACACTTTAATACTTCTACTCTCCGGCTCCTGGATCCAGCAGTTATACCCGCCCCTCAGCCCTTAAACATGGGGCTGCCCTTATCAGTGCATCAGGAGACCCCTCCAGTTCCTGGCTGTTGCTACGGTTACGCAGCGTCCCCGACGCCCGTCCCAATGTTGACCACAGTCTTCCCGCGGGCGTGACCCCGCTCCAGCTTCAGGAAGGCCTGCGGCACCTGAGAGAAGGAGAACTGCTCCTCCACCACGGGGCGGACCTGTGGCAGGAAGTGAGGCGGGAGAGAAACAGGACGTGAGGTAGCCTGCGACTCTCTGCTCGTGAACCCTACCCTCCACACAGGAAAACAACAGTTTATTCAGTTTACTATTAATATGCTTCACAAAATTAGTTAAGGATCACCAAGATTTTCCTCTATTATTTCCTCTTGTTCTGAGCTTCCCAAGACGCAGTCAAGCTGCGGTGAGAACACGTGGTCACACAAGATACTGAAATGACTTTGGACGTCCTTCGATGTTTTGATTTAATGGTCTGGACTTCGTGTGATTCTGGTCTTTCCTGTGGATACCCAGTTTTGGAGTAATAAAGTCAACTGATCAAATGTTTTGATGCATTTTGTGTCTTGGATTAACACCAATGATGTAAACAATACTCGGGATCTACATTCAGTTTTTACACTTCACATACTCTGGTCAAAACTGAGTGATTCTTAACTTTTTTTGCATATACATGTAGTCCTGATGCAGCATGCAATGCAGAGAGGGAACAGCAGGGGAGCTAGAGAGGCAAAACTTTTCAGTCACAGTCCAGCTGCTGTAAACACAGAAATACAGAGAGAGAGGCCTCCATTTCTATTGCGCAGGGTTTTTGGAATAAGGAAAAAACAACCAGAGGTCTGTAACAGGTCTGAAACTAAAAATCGAATCCTATAAGTGTAAATGAAATAAGTGGAGATTTTAGAGCCAAAAATGTGCTTCGCGGGAGCGTAGGCAATACCCCTCAGCCCCGACACACTGAATCATAGGTGAAGGTGTTTGAGCCAGAGTGAAAGGTCATTGTGGTATAAAACCTACACGAGGCACACCTACCCATCAAGGCAAGCCCACATATGCAAAATCAAGTTCCTAACCCAAGCGGTTTGAGAGAAACGGCCCAGACAAAGTTTTGAAGGTCAAGGTCACTGAACAAAGGTCAAAGGTCATTTGGGTATGAAACCTCAACGAGGCATGGCGACCCACCAAGGCAAATCCACATGAGGTTCCTAACCCAAGTGATTACAGAGATTTGGCCTGGACAATGGCTGGACGCCCGTCTGCGAAGGGGACGACAGTACCGCTCTGTCCCTGAGTCGGGGCTGAGGGGCAAAACCGTCTCAGAACAGGATGTTCCCTCACATTCCAGTTCACCATACTGCGGCAGCCAATCAAATCTCAGCCTCCACATATTTCTCCTCTCATAGGAGAGGAAGGACAGAGCGAGACGAGAGGAAGGGGAGAGTTGCCGGGATGATGTCACAGTACAGCTCCTCTATTGAGCATGCTCAGGAGTTCAGTATCAGAGCTGTCAGAAACAGAAACACTTCCTGTGTGTGTGTGTGGTGGGTGGGGGGATTACAGCAGAGCACTGTCTCACTGTCAGAATCCATCTGCATCCAGTCAGATGCACACAGGGGAGCAGGAAGCCCTCACTCGCACACAAGCTCACCTGTCCAGCATCCGCCATCTCACTGATGTCATCGAGAGTGGGTCCACTCGGAGCGAAGAACCCCCAACGATAATGCACCCCCTTACAGAGGTGCTGAGAGAGAGAGAGAGAGACATTTCAGAAGTGCTGGTGTACTAGGTTTTATACAGTAACCACACAGAAGATATTCCTGCCTAATGCTGACCCACGACAGTTTCTCTTGTACCAAATCAGCACATAATTGGCACAATTACTGAGGTGGAACTGTGTTAATACACTGCAGAACCGGCAGCTCAAAATGGGGCTTTGCAGTAAGAATAAAAAAAAAATAAAAATAAAAAAAAAGAGTGCCACGGGCTCTGCAGCTTACCTGGACATATGTAACCTTCGAAAGATAGCAAATATTAGTTTTTACATATTTTATTACCTCTGCCAAACGAAGTTGGCAGGAGGTTATGTGATCGGCGCCATTGACAACCATGTCACTTTTGTTCCGTTCGTCATCTGTTTATCTGTCTGTTTAGCAGGATATCTCAAAAACTGCTTCATAGATTTCAACCAAACTTTGCAGGATGTTACAGTAGCACAAGAGGAACAAGTGATTAAATTTAGGCATATCTAGGCCAAAGTACAGCTGAAATATAGGCCAAAGTACAAATCCAGCTATGCTGGCGGAGATTTGAAGTCTTTCAAACATGCCGGATTTCAAATCGGCGTGCTCTTGGGTTTTGCTGCCACCTGGCGGTAGAATGCAACAATACCCTACATCAGCCAACAAAAATTACTAATGCAGAGTTGCCTTCGCGTGGCGGAGGTGCTGCGCTCTACCAAGTGCCCTTAAGCAATATTATATTATCCAGTTGTCCTAGGCCACATTTTAAAGTTTTGAGGCAAAGGTCAAAGTACTAAGTAACTGTTGACCACGTTACGAAATTGACCCTAGTTTCGAGTCAGACACCAGACGATTTCGACAAGGGTCCTGCTAGGCGGGAGTCATTTGTTTGTCTGTTTGTTTGTTTGTGAACAAGATAACTCAAAAAGTAATAAACGGATATGTCTGAAATTTTGTGGGTGGGTCGCTATTACATCAGGGATGGACCCTATTGATTTTCACTGCAATCAGTCAAACAAAATGGCCGCCATGGCATCTTGAAATTCGCCATCTTGAAATCCTATGACACAAGATAACTGAACTTTACTCCCGCTCACCACGATTTGGACTGTGCTGGCTTGGCGGAGGTTTGTGCTCTAGGAGCCTCTAGTTTTCTAAAGCGACGATGTGAAAGGGCCAAAGTGACACAATTACATAGCTCTCTTGCTACAAACACATTACATGTGTAATTGAAGTTATATTATAAGCAGAAAAGTGCAGTTCCAGGGGACACTGCGTGGGCGAGCTGGAAGCTGTCGAAATTCTGAGGTAAAAACTGCTGAAAATGAGTTTTAAGCTTCTTAAAAATTATATTTATTTTTGAGTGGGATATTTTATCCTTTAATTGTGATGATAAAAAATAGAACAAAAAATGAGAGAAAAAAATCTTCACACTTTAAAAGGTATGAAAATGCCGAAGGAAAATACCAGTTAAAGGGGTTTTGTACACAGCAGTAGGTAAAGGGGTTGAAGTGCTTCCAGTAGTACTGCGTCGACTTTCTGAAAGATTAAAGTGCAAATGCTGCTCCTGGAATTGAGATCAATGTGAAAAAGCAAACAGCTGCCATTTGGAAAGTGGACTATTTATACTTGTCAGCCATTTAACCGTACATAATAATGGGAAACATAAATAGCAACATTTTATGTTGCATGAATACTTACAAAATTAACAAAATGATTCTGGATATTTTATAAGCAAAGAACCCCAGAGGTGTTGTTATCGCGTAACACACCTGAGTATGATCAGCTGAGTATTCAGCTGTAGGTATTAACTCATCTGCTGAGGCCGGCTGCAGCACCTCGTCTTCAGCCAAGTTGGGCGCCGCCATAGAAGCATAACTTAAAGACCATCGCACCAACTGACAGGACACTCTACTTTCATGAAGACCGGGTGTAAAATCAACGCCTATCTGACGGGAGAACTATTTTTAGGGTCCCACATGATCCTCAGTCACACACCTCAGGAGCGTCACTGACCCCTTTTCTCAGAGTTTCACTTCCTCAATGTCTCTGTCCCCAATTTCAGTCCCAGTTCAGACAGGCACTCAGGGCTCCAGTGCTCAGAGTGTGTGTGTGTGTGTGTGTGTGTGTGTGTGTGTGTGTGTGAGCGTATCGAGCGAATGACACACAACCTTCCATCTCCCATGCCTTTCATAACACAATATTATGGATTAGAGTCATCATTTCTCTTCATTATTAAAAGTTTAATCTGCATTTATAATGCAATATTCTGGATAAGTGTCATCATTTCTCTTCATTATTAAAAGTTTAATCTGCATTTATAATGCAATATTCTGGATAAGTGTCATCATTTCTCTTCATTATTAAAAGTTTAATCTGCATTTATAATGCAATATTCTGGATTAGAGTCATCATTTCTCGTCATTATTAAAAGTTTAATCCGCATTTATAGTACAATATACTAGACTAGAGTCATAATTTCTCTTCAGTATTAAAAATTTATTCTGTATTTGTAATGCAATATTCTGGATGAGAGTCATCATTTCTCTTCATTATTAGAAGTTTAATCTGTATTTATAATGCAATATTCTGGATTAGATTCATCATTTCTCTTCATTATTAAAAGTTGAGTGTGTAGAGCACAGTGTACAGGGCTGTGGGGTGTAGAGAATAGAGCAGTAGGGTGTAGAGTATTGTTTACAGGGCTGTGGGGTGTAGAGAATAGAGCAGTAGGGTGTAGAGTACAGTGTACAGGGCTGTGGGGTGTAGAGTATAGAGCAGTAGGGTGTAGAGTATAGTGTACAGGGCTGTGGGGTGTAGAGTATAGAGCAGTAGGGTGTAGAGTATAGTGTACAGGGCTGTGGGGTGTAGAGTATAGAGCAGTAAGGTGTATCGTGTACAGGGTTGTAAAGTGTAGTAAATAGAACAGTAAGGTGTAGAGTATAGTGTACAGGGCTGTGGGGTGTAGAGTATAGAGCAGTAAGGTGTATAGTGTACAGGGCTGTGGGGTGTAATGAATAGAGCAGTAAGGTGTAGAGTATAGTGTACAGGGCAGTGGGGCGTAGAGTATAAAGCAGTAAGGTGTATAGTGTACAGGGCTGTGGAGTGTAAAGTATAGAGAAGTAAGGTGTATAGTGTACACGGCTGTGGGGTGTAGAGTGTAGAGCAGTAGGGTGTATAGTGTACAGGGCAGTGGGGTGTATAGATCAGTAGGGTGTAGAGTATAGTGTACAGGGCTGTGGGGTGTAGAGAATAGAGCAGTAAGGTGTAGAGTATAGTGTACAGGGCTGTGGGGTGTAGAGAATAGAGCAGTAAAGTGTAGAGTATAGTGTGCAGGGCTGTGGGGTGTAGAGAATAGAGCAGTAAGGTGTAGAGTATAGTGTACAGGGCTGTGGGGTGTAGAGAATAGAGCAGTAAGGTGTAGAGTATAGTGTACAGGGCTGTGGGGTGTAATGAATAGAGCAGTAAGGTGTAGAGTATAGTGTACAGGGCAGTGGGGCGTAGAGTATAAAGCAGTAAGGTGTATAGTGTACAGGGCTGTGGGGTGTTAAGTATAGAGCACTAAGGTGTAGAGTATAGTGTACAGGGCAGTGGGGTGTAGAGTATAAAGCAGAAAGGTATAGAGTATTGTGTACAGGGCTGTGGGGTGTAGACCATAGAGCAGTAAGGTGTAGAGTATTGTGTACAGGGCTTTGGGGTGTAGAGTATCGAGCAGTAAGGTGTAGAGTATAGTGTACAGGGCTGTGGAGTGTAAAGTATAGAGAAGTAAGGTGTATAGTGTACACGGCTGTGGGGTGTAGAGTATAGAGCAGTAGGGTGTATAGTGTACAGGGCAGTGGGGTGTATAGAGCAGTAGGGTGTAGAGTATAGTGTACAGGGCTGTGGGGTGTAGAGTATAGAGCAGTAGGGTGTAGAGTATAGTGTACAGGGCTGTGGGGTGTAGAGTATAGTGTACAGGGCTGTGGGGTGTAGAGAATAGAGCAGTAAGGTGTATAGTGTACAGGGCTGTGGGGTGTAGAGTATAGAGCAGTAGGGTGTAGAGTATAGTGTACAGGGCTGTGGGGTGTAGTGAATAGAGCAGTAGGGTGTAGAATATAGTGTATAGGGCTGCGGGGTGTAGAGAACAGAGCAGTAAGGTGTAGAGTATAGTGTACAGGGCTGTGGGGTGTTAAGTATAGAGCACTAAGGTGTAAAGTATAGTGTACAGGGCAGTGGGGCGTAGAGTATAAAGCAGAAAGGTGTAGAGTATTGTGTACAGGGCTGTGGGGTGTAGAGTATAGAGCAGTAAGGTGTATAGAGTACAGGGCTGCGGGGTGTAAAGTATAGAGCAGTGAGGTGTATATTGTACAGGGCAGTGGGGTGTAGAGAATAGAGCAGTATAGTGTACGGTACAGGGCTGTAGGGTGTAGAGTATAGTGTACCGGGTTGTAGTGTGTAGGGCACAGGCCTGTAAAGTAGACTACAGGCCTGTAGAATGTAGCATACAGGGCAGTATGCTTCAGGGTGTTGGGTGCAGGGAGTATGCAGTATGGTGCCCTACCTTCAGTGTTTTCCTGGCAATGGTCGCCCCGTTCTGCATCATCCCATCGGCCACGCCCAGCCGGTCTGTGTTCAGCAGGAAAGGAGTCACCAAGGTAACATACTTGGCACCTGCCCATGGCTTCAGCAAATCCAGAGCCCAGTCCTCTGTGGCCCCGCCCACATTATCCAGGATCAAATCAAACCTAAGGAGCAGAGATACTTGGCCAATCATGTGAGGACTAGAGAGTCAGTAAATTAAATTGCATGACTGGAAGCCAAATTGTGCAACTGGCTAAGATGTCTGGCCACATGACATTCATCCAATGATCCCGTTTTCTTCTTCATGTTGTTACGTTAAAGCAGAAGATTTTTAAAGAACTCCAAAGGTGTGTACAGCAACCCATTTTGCAGCGAAGTGATTTTCACAATGTGAAATTTGATCCATTTTTTAAATCCTATTGCACAGTATGTCTCAGTATGGAAAAATGGCCACAAGATGTCAAAGTGTTGTTTATTTTTCATGGCGTACTGTTGGTAAGGAGGCTCACTTTTCTAGAGCTTTCAGCTGTGCGGCCTCGTCCCCCGCCATGTAGTCGACCACATGATCTGCACCCAGTCCTCTCACCAGTCCCTCAGCATTCTGGGCACAGGTCACGGTCACATGGGCACCCCAAGCCTTCAACATCTACACAGAAACAGGAACAGCCAGGTAAAATCCTTCAACATCCTCACAGAAACCCTACACAGAAACAGGAAAAACCAGGTTAAATACTTCAACATCTTTGCAAAAAGCCCACATAGGAACAGGGACAGCCAAGTAAAATCCGAAAACATCTTCACAGAAAACCAATACAGGAACAGGAGCAGCCAGGTAAAATCCTTCAACATCCTCACAGAAATTGCAACTGCCAAGTATAAAATACTTCAACATCTTCACAGAAATCCAACAAAGAAACAGGAACAGCCTGGTAAAATCCTTCAACATCTTCACAGAAACCCTACACAGAAACAGGAACAGTCAAGTAAAATCCTTCAACATCCCCACAGAAACAGGAACAGCCAGGTAAAATCCTTCAACATCCCCACAGAAACAGGAACAGCCAAGTAAAATCCTTCAACATCCCCACAGAAACAGGAACAGCCAAGTAAAATCCTTCAACATCCCCACAGAAACAGGAACAGCCAGGTAAAATCCTTCAACATCCCCACAGAAACAGGAACAGCCAAGTAAAATCCTTCAACATCCCCACAGAAACAGGAACAGCCAAGTAAAATCCTTCAACATCCCCACGGAAACAGGAACAGCCGAGTAAAATCCTTCAACATCCCCACAGAAACAGGAACAGCCAGGTAAAATCCTTCAAAATATTCACAGAAACCCTACACAGGAACAGGAACAGCCAAGTAAAATCCTTCAACATCTTCGCAGAAACCCTACACAGAAACAGGAGCAGCCAAGTAAAATCCTTCAACATCTTCACTGAAACCCAAAACAGGAATGGGAACAGCCAGGCAAGATCCCACAACATCTTCACAGATGCCTTACACAGAAACAGGAACAGCCAGGTAAAATCCTTCAACATATTCACAGAAACAGGAACAGCCAAGTAAAATCCTTCAACATCTTCACAGAAACCCTACACAGGAACAGGAACAGCCAGGTAAAATCCCTCAACATCTTCACAGAAACCCTACACAGAGACAGGAACAGCCAGGTAAAATCCCTCAACATCTTCACAGAAACCCTACACACAAACAGGAACAGCCAGGCAA
This sequence comes from Gymnothorax javanicus, assembly GCA_029692085.1. Lineage (NCBI taxonomy): Eukaryota > Metazoa > Chordata > Actinopteri > Anguilliformes > Muraenidae > Gymnothorax > Gymnothorax javanicus. The sequence goes on from CM056193.1 coordinate 3,050,441, forward strand.
AATCCTTCAACATCTTCACAGAAACCCAACACAGAAACAGGAACAGCCAAGTAAAATCCTTCAACATCTTCACAGAAACAGGAACAGCCAGGTAAAATCCTTCAACATCTACAAAGAAACAGGAACAGCCTGGTAAAATCCTTCAACATCTACACAGAAACAGGAACAGCCAGGTAAAATCCCTCAACATCTTCACAGAAACCCGACACACAAACAGGAACAGCCAGGCAAAATCCTTCAACATCTTCACAGAAACCCAACACAGAAACAGGAACAGCCAAGTAAAATCCTTCAACATCTTCACAGAAACAGGAACAGCCAGGTAAAATCCTTCAACATCTACAAAGAAACAGGAACAGCCTGGTAAAATCCTTCAACATCTACACAGAAACAGGAACAGCCTGGTAAAATCCTTCAACATCTTTGCAGAAACCCTACACAGGAACAGGAACAGCCAAGTAAAATCCTTCAACAGCTTCGCAGAAACCTTACACTGGAACAGCAACAGCCAGGTAAAAGCCTCCAACAGTAAATGTACACAGAAACAGAAAGAGGGAGAGCCAGGTAAAAGGGTCCTGCCTTCAAAAAGCTACAAACGACCAGAGTTATCCAAACATTCATTTTATAGCATTATCCTGACAGTACCATTTGTTAGCGAGTTACCTGGATAGCAAATGTTCCCACTCCTCCTGATCCACCGATAATCAGCACCCTATACAGAGAGAGGGAGAGAAATGGGGTGACAAATGGAGAGCATTTAATTGGTACCTGCAAACGTATTCACGATACGCACAGTTATGCAATCACTATAGGCAAGGTTATGTACTCCCAATATGCACAGTGATGCACTCATTATGCGCACAATCATGTACTCACTATACGCACAGTTATGTACTCACTATACGAACAGTTGTGTACTCAATATAAGCAGTTTTTACGGCTGCGCGATTAACCGAATCGCCATGATTTTAAGCGCAATAAAAGTAACTGCCACTATGAGGCAGACAGACGAGCTTGCTTATTACCTTTTCTATGACACATACCTAATGCGGTCATTTGAAATGCTTCCGGGAAGAAAACTGTGATTTGAAGTCCGCTAATTACCAGCGAGGTTGGAGCCTCCTTCACCTTGGCATAATTAGCTCACCTTAAACCAATTCCCGTGTACTTTGCCTAACTTGCGATCAAGCCGTTTATTCAGCCAACTGACCAATCAAAACCAAAATGTGGCCAATAATGATAAAGAAGAGATAAAGAGAAGCAGACAGACCTAACCAGGCTGCTGTGTTAATAATCTGAATAAATAGCAGACCTCTGAATTCCACCTCTCATCAGGGAATTTAGTATGTATTATTAAAGGTATTTCTTAAAAAAGAATTTATTTTAAGATGACCCTGGTTTTAAGCGCTTAAAAATATAGGCTATGTGAAGTGGAGAACATTTTGTGAAGCATATCGAAGGTGAGTGCGAGAGAGAATATGTTTGCATTGCACGCAACAGTCAAATGCACCAAAGATTAGGCAAACACGTTCAGGCGAATCAGTGCCGCATATTTAGGGCATTTTTTATTGAACAAGATTAATACAAAATAAAGTAACTCATAGCTCTTGATTTTAGTTACTTTTGAGCATCTAAATAACCAACAGTGAAGGTGGAAAACATTTTGTTTAAGCGTATCGAATGTGACAAGTAAATTGTTAACGCATTTGCACGCAGGGCGGCAGAATGTAAAATTAGAAATAATCTAGCAAACACATTCAGGCAAATCTGTAGTGTTTCATGACTATTTAAATTTCAAAATGTGACAAACAAAAATGATATCTAAATAAATCAGACTATCTACCAATTTAAATCGTGAGCCTAATTGAGCGAATCAACTGTTTGACTGCAAATTGAGCAAAGTAATTGGGAAGGGAGTGAGAGCAATTGTCGGGTAGAGGATGATGACTTTGCAGACCTTAACTTTGCGTTGTTCAGCACGTAATTTACCTGAATGTGTTTGCCAAGTCTTCGCTGAATTTATCTATTGCGTGCAATGCGACAATCATTTCTCTCACTTCACCTTCGATATGCTTCACAAAATGTTTTCCACTTCGCGTATGTCTTGAAACGCTTAAAAACCAGGACCATCTTAAAATGATCTTATTTTTAAGAAATCTGTATAATGATATGTAAAAATTATATGAGAGGTGGAATTCAGAGGCCTGCTGTTAATTCAGATTATTGACATTCTTTCAATCTAACACGGCAGCCTGGTTAGGTCCGTCTGCTTCTAATTATCTCTTCTTAATCATTATTGGCTACATTTTGGTTTTGATAAATAAATGGCTTGATTGCAAGTTAGGCAAAGTACACGGGAATTGATTTAAGGTAAGATAATTATGCCAAGGTGAAGGAGGCTGTCCAACCTCGCTGGTAATTAGCGGACTTCAAATCACAGTTTTCTTCCCGGAAGCATTTCAAATGACCGCATTAGGTATGTGACATAAAAAAGGTAATAAGTAAGCACGTCTGTCTGCCTCATAGCGGCAGTTATTGCACTTAAAATAATCCTAATTCGGTTAATCGCGCAGCCCTAGCAGTTTTGTACTCACTACACGCACAGTTATGTACTCAATATAGGCACAGATCTGCATTCACTATGCGTAAAGTTATGTACTCAATATAAGCACAGTTATATTCTCACTATAGGCAGTTATGTATTACCTATACGCACAGTTATGTACTCATTATATACAGTTATGTACTCACTATACGCAGTTAAGCACTCATTATACGCACAGTTATGTACTCACTATACGCACAGTTATGTACTCACTATACACACTGTTATGCACTCACTATACACACAGTTTTGTATTCACTACACACAGGACTGGCCAGAGTATAGAAGCGCAGCTCTTGAGACAAGCACAGACACAGAACCTGAAACAGGGAACAGAATGCAGAGGAACATTGTGGTCACACCGTATGAGAACTGTGTCACACCACAAGAGGAGAAGACAATCTTCAGGATTAAGCCACGTGCACACACACACACACACACACGCTCTCACACACTCACGTACACATACAAACACAATCTCTCTCTCTCTCTCTCTCTCTGTCACACACACACACACACACACACACACATCCTCGGAGTTCTATCTTCATGTGGACATTACATTGACTTCCCATTTATTCTTCGTGTCTCCGCAACATTTCCCTAATCTTAAGAATAAGTAACACATGCCTTACCCAAAACCCTTACCCTAACCTTAACCTATCCCTAATTCTAACCTTACCCAAAACCCTTACCCTAACCTTAACCTATCCCTAATTCTAACCTTACCCCAAACCCTTACCCTAACCTTAACCTATCCCTAATTCTAACCTTAACCCAAACTCTTACCCTAACCTTAACCTATCCCTAATTCTAACCTTACCCCTAACCCTTACCCTAACTTTACCCTATCCCTAATTCTAACCTTACCCCAAACCCATACCCTAACCTTATCCTATCCCTAATTCTAACCTTAACCCAAACCCATACCCTAACCTTATCCTATCCCTAATTCTAACCTTAACCCAAACCCTTACCCTAATCGTAACCTATCCCTAATTCTAACCTTAACTAATAAGTCACAATTTGCCTTTGCAGGTGTGAGGACAATTGAAAATGCCCTCACTTCCCAATCGTGTCCCCACTCTGTAGGAAATACACATTTTCTGGTTCTAACTCTGTAGCATGTACAAGAATACACACACACACACACACACACACATGCGAGCAAACACCCTGTATGAGAACTGTGCCACACCACAAGAGGAGGGCACGCAGTAAGGATTAATCCACACACACACACACGCAAGCACACACACGTACACACACACATGCGTGTACACACACAGCAGCAAAACTGCACTAAAACTGAATGAACATATTTGAGTTCGTTGGCCACCCTCTCCCCACCTTGGATGAGATCTGCAGCTCACGCTGCCTCACGAGAGCGAGGAACATTCTCAAGGACACTTCACACCCGCCACCATCTGTTTGACCTGCTGCCCTCTGGGAGGCGCTACGGGTGCATCAAGTCCAGGACTAACAGATTCAAGAACGCTTTCATCCTCAAAGCCATAACTTTGTTGAAAGTAGACATGCACTAATCACTCTCTCCACTGAGTGCAATATATATTATTTATTTAATACTACCTTTAACTACCTCAGTGTAATATACAATGCAATACACACTTTATGCAGTTTTGTAATGTTGATTATGTTGTGTGTCGTACACTGTTGCATGGAAAGTTTTTAAGTGGTCGTTGCACTAAAAGGTTAAGCTTTTAATCTCATTGTACTTCCTACAATGACAATAAATTTTGATTCTAATTCTGACATGCAGAAAAGAGCCATCACTCAATGATCACTCTCTGGAAGGAATTTGACCTCTGAGCCCCAGCACTTTTCAGACCAGTTCCTGTTTGCGCTGTGACTCAATACACAAATCAGCTGATGACTGCAGCCGTGCCAGCGTTGTGCTATTCACACACGCATATACACACACACACACAAACACACACACAAACGCACACCGACAAGTGCACGCACATACAAATACATGCGCGCGCACACGCACACACATACACCCGCATACACAAGCATGCACACACACATAAACACACGAGTGTGCGCACACACACACACACACACACACAAAGGCAACACTTGACAGACACACAGATGTCATCATTGATTGCCCCCTAGAGTGGTCATATTGTCAAACAGACGAGTCATTCCACAACCTCACAGTCGGCGACACGGAGGGTTAACAGAAACGCACATAGGGTCAACAGAGACGCACGGAGGGTAAACAGAGATGCACGGAGGGTAAAAGAGACGCACGGAGGATTAACAGAGACGCATGGAGGGTTAACAGAGACGCACGGAAGGTTAACAGAGACGTACGAAGGGTTAACAGAGACGCACAGAGGGTTAAGAGTGACACACGGAGGGTTAACAGAGACGCACGGAGGGTTAACAGAGACGCATGGAGGGTTAACAGAGACGCAAGGAGGGTTAACAGAGAAGCACGGAGGGTTAACAGACGCACATAAGGTTAACAGAGACGCACGGAGGGTTAACAGAGACGCACGGAGGGGTAACAGAGACGCACGGAGGGTTAACAGAGACGCACGGAGGGTTAACAGGGATGCACGGAGGGATAACAGACGCACGGAGGGTTAACAGAGACACACGGAGGGTTAACAGAGAAGCACGGAGGGTTAACAGACACGCAAGGAGGGTTAACAGAGACGCAAGGAGGGTTAACAAAAATGCATATAGGGTTAACAGAGACGCACGGAGGGCTTACAGAAACGCACATAGGGTCAACAGAGACGCAAGGAGGGTTAACAGAGACGCACGGAGGGTTAACAGAGATGCACATTGGGTTAATGGAGACGAAGGCTTCAGCTCCACGTTTGCCGGAGGTCCTGTTTAAACTGCAGGTATTACAAGGCCAGGAAACTGCACTTTAAAAATAGGAACTTCATGACACCATTAATGAAGGGAGAGCGAGAGTATTTAAAAATCTGAGGATCAAGTGCAGTCAGTCTGCAGCTCTGCTGATTATCAGAGTGATTATCACTCAAAATAATCAATCAAATCAGCTCCCCACCCCCCTCTTCATCTCTCCATCTCTCTCTCCATCTATATCTCTCTCCCCCCCTCTCTCTGCCCCCCACCCCTCTCTTCATCTCTCCATCTCTCTCTCTCCCCCCTCTCTCTCCATTACTCGCCCCCATCGCAATCTAACGCACAGCTGGTTCTGGACTTCCGTTCTCTCAGTAAGTATGACCCTGCCCCCCACACTATGATGTCATGAGTGAGCATCTCAGGGATTTTCAGAGACACGGTGGAAGTTTCGGAATGGTCTTGAGCCCAGGCCCTGCAGAGCCACGTCATAAACGGCCCTGACCCAATTCAGCAAACATTTTTAGAGCAGCTCGTGCGGGGCTAACACACACACCCGGACCTGCACCGGCCCGCGGGGCTAATACACACACCTGCGGGGCTAACACACACACCCGGACCCGCACCGGCCCGCGGGGCTAACACACACACCCGGACCCGCACCGGCCCGCGGGGCTAATACACACACCTGCGGGGCTAACACACGCACTGTTGGTGGAATTCAGTCATAAATTCCTTATTGTCGCTTATTGTGTTATTAATTGCTTATCCTTTGAGCAGCCTAGGTCAGGCATGACTGCTAAACTTATACAATCTAGCTTTTATAAGTAAGTAGAAAAGCCATTAACTGTGTTTAAGAGCCAGAGTCTGTAACTTTGGACCAGCTCATAGAAGGGGGTGATATATCACGTTCCAGTAGGCCACTGAAGTTTTTTGTGGGGGTAGATATTTTTTCCAAAGTGACAAAAATTACTTTTTTTTATCAGAAGATCCTTCGGGTGGATATTACAGCCCTTTTTAGGGGGGGGGTCAAAAGGGCCAAAATAGTGACATAGTCAAAATCTGGAATTTGACCTTGAATATTTTGTGCGCCCTCAGTGACCCTCCTTGATCTTATGGTATATGAATGTATGGGTAGAGTTCTTTCATTTAGCGTTATAATTTTCAAGGTTTACTGAGGGCGCCGCCTATAGGTGGCGCTTCAATTCATGCCTTTTTGCATTTTGGACTACATTTGAGACCCTTCCAGGGCCTGCGCCCTCATTAAACCTTGCTTATTTATGTGTATTTGGATACATTGGGACTAGTTCTTTCCAAATTTGCATAAATAGCTGTGGCTTAGTTGGGGCGCTTTTGCATAGGTGGCGCTTCTTTTGGCAAGAACGCGATTTTAGGCGATTTTCATTTGGCCATATCTCAGTGCGCCCCCGATGGATTTCAGTGAAACTTGTTTTATTATGTTTCTCTATATCTCTGCTATTCATGATGAAAATACGAAGAAGGCTTTTTGCCTCTTTGTGCTAAAACGTTCACACCAGATCACACTCCACTTTAATCAAGAAAGACAAAAGGTTAGTTCTCCAATGCTCCAATAGGCGGCTCATATGGCAGGTGGCAGCACTGCTGCGACCACATGTTTTGATAGCATGTTCAGAGTCTGAATAGAGCCGTGGAAATCCTGCTTTATCATGAACATCTTCTGATTTTAAGACCTGCCAGCGGTACATCGTTCCATCTTTACCTTGTGGGATATTGTGCTAACGATTAGTTTTGCTCCCAAGATATTAGATCATATATTTCTGATTACATTGTTGAATGGGTGTGGCCTGTGTGTATGCATAATGCATGCAGCAATGCAGAATGTAAAGACAGGGTCCTCAACCCCCTCTGAAAAGTACTATGGTTACCGCTATGGTTTGAAGTAATGCAGAATACTTTGCTGCATGACTCATTTGATGAATATGAATACTATAAGGACCCCCAAGGACCAAAAAGCTAGGTTTGCCTCTGCTTTGGTGCATACAGAGTTTACTAATACTTCATGTCTCTTCTTTTATTTTATTTCTGTTTTAACATTTTAAAAATTGTTGCTTTTTTGAATAAGTTCTCTTGCCTCAATGCTCTGAAAACGCTCAAATAATTCTCGCCACTGGTTGGTGGGGACTAAAACAAAAATGGGCATTTTTTAGGTGGTGGTGCTTGATTGTGACATACATCAAACTTTGGCATGTAAAGGGTTAATGAGTTAAAAAGCCTTCTTGAAATTTTTATAGTTAATAGCAGAGATATAGAGAAACATAATAAAACAAGTTTCACTGAAATCCATAGGGGGCGCACTGAGATATGGCCAAATGAAAATCGCCTAAAATCGCGTTCTTGCCAAAAGAAGCGCCACCTATGCAAAAGCGCCCCAACTAAGCCACCACCATTTATGCAAATTTGGAAAGAAACAGGCCCAATGTATCCAAATACACATAAATAAGCAAGGTTTAATGAGGGCGCAGGCCCTGGGAGGGTCTCAGATGTAGTCCAAAATGTAGAAAGTCATGATTTGAAGGGCCACCTATAGGCGGCGCCCTCAGTAAGCCTTGAAAATTATAATGTTAAATGGAAGAACTCTACCCATACATTCATATACCATAAGATCAAGGAGGTTTACAGAGGACACACAAAGATATTATAAGGACAAAGTCCAGATTTTGACCAGGTCACTATTTTGGCCCTTTTGACCCCTAAAAAAAAAAAGGGCTGTAATTTCCAGCCTGAAGGGATCTTCTGATAAAAAACGTAATTTTTGTCAGTTTGGACGAGATATCTACCCCACAAAAATCTTCAGTGGCCTACTGGAACATGATATATCACCCCTGGTTCATAGTTACAGACTCTGGCTCTTAATGTGTATTCATTCTATCTGAAACCTTGAGGTCCAGCGGACCAAGGAGTGTATTTTGAGTTTTGTGTGTTCCCAGGAGACAGTTCTGCGAAGCCTGCCGAACCACGAGATAAGCAACAGGTGATTGGGGGAGAAAGACTCCTCTGTACTGCAGATATGGCTGTCAGGGTCAGCCCTGCGTGGGATGCCTACTCCTGGCACGGGAGCGGCTGGAACCAACATGATGTTTTTCAGCCCCCAAGGGAGGGATTCTGACTTAGTGCTTTTACATATATCCAAAGCAAAGGAGAGATTCCTTTGTCTTTGTTCTTGCCTGTAACTTGGACCGTACGTGCGCACGTAGTAAAGGATCCTATTTACTCTCATCTGTCTCAGTCTGATTTATTTCAGGAATGAAAATTAAAATTACCACAACATTGGGGGCATCGTCCGGGGTTCCAATATCTCACCTACACTCCCTGGAGAATCGGCGCCGCCTGAAAACCGTGCACGGTCGTCTTGGGAGATGTAAAAGTAGGAAAGTCCTCACCCCGGAGCGTTTGTGTCGGCTCTTTGGGTGTGTAGTGGGGCCAGGAGGGAGGTTCTAACAGAGGAGGAGCGGGTGAGTGACGGAATTTTTCCGAATTCGGCTTTATTGCTGTGAGACAGAGAGTAAAACTAAAATGGGGAAGACTAACAGTAAAGGGGGACTGTGTTGTTGTACAATTGTGGGACAGATGACATGACTTTGACTGTGACTGAAGAATGTGTAGAACATCAGCATGATGGTTTATAATGGTTCATAATGCGGGGCATCTGTGGCGCACTCATACGTCCGGTGGCAGTGGGATGAGGATGAAGTTGAATCTATGAGACTGTTGGCCGCAAATAGAGGTGTCCGCGGGTGGCGGTGACACACAGTGCGTATACCGCACGTGGACGGCGGGAGATATGTGTGTAGCAATGGAAGGATGTCCTCATCCATAACAGGGATACCAGGCGTTCCGTGCGTGGTTTGAACCATTTGTAACAACTTACTGATTGAATGCTATTGAAACAGAGCGTTGTCTGCGTATGTTATCTAAGCAGGTATAAGAAAATTAGAGCCTTTGATCTTTTCCAATGCGAATGAATGTGAGAGAGGAAAGTGCACTGAGGTGTATGTATTCTGAGCTCAGATTGTGTGAGTGTGTGTGTGTGTGTGTGTGTGTGTGGAAATCAATGTGAATAAATCTAACTCTGTGAGTGTCTGTAAACAACTGCATGGCTGGCATATTTGTTAGTTCTGTCTTTGTTAGATTGAATACAGTTGTCATTGTATTCCATGAAGTGCTCATATAGAGTAGGGAGGGGATTAGGCCCCCCAAACCTAGTCTATAATAGGCAGCAGCGGGACTGCAAAGTTCCAAGGGCACGTTAAAGATGTGCTATAGTGCAGGGGAGAGGACTGAAGGCCCCCGTGTCTGGTGAAGTAAGAATTGACATACTGCCGTGGTACCGTCTAGTCGGCGTGTTTGTCGCATGTAAGTGTGGGCAACACATGGTACGTGGGTGACAGCCCGCACCTAGCAGAGGGGCGTTGGAGACGACCTCTGTGAACAGGCAAGGCTGGTGAAAACGGTCAAAGTTTCTATACCCATAGCGAAGCGGGGTAGGGATCAGACCGTCGGTTCCCACCTGGGTGGCTGGTAACCACTACGGGATTCGGGGATCGCGATCGGCTGGGTCACCAGCCGGTCGGGTCGCAGATGGCAGTAAGACCACAGAGAGGGGTGGCCGCCGCTGGCTCAGTGTACAGTCAGGCCACCACAAGCCAAAAGCGAATCGTCAGTAGGCAGTGGTGCTTCTGTGATCGGTGGGCTTTGAAAAGAAGACACCGGGAAGCAGAAGGCAGAGTTCTCAACCTGGTGGAGCCCGGGCGGAGATCTCTGTGGAAAGGGATCTAGCCTGGGACTGCGCCCTGGGAGAGGGAGGTTCGAAGGATCTAAGCGTTCTACAATAAAAAGTGGTAAAAAGTGAAGTTGGTCGGAGTAAGCGAAATTGGTTGGTCCGAGTAAGTGAAGTTGGTGTAAGTGGAGTCGGTTAAAGCAGGAGTTTAGCCATTTTAATGGCTGTGGAGTTGTAAAAGGACAGTTGTAGAAGTGAGCAGAATAATTATTCCTTGTGAAATCAAATAAAAGTCCCTTTGTCTTGACTAAATAAGCGTATGCCCTTCTTGAACGATCAGTAACTATAAACAAAGGGAAGTTGAGAGGAAGTAATAATTGAACGTCAATTACATGAACGTGGATAAAGTGTTTCTAATGTGGCTAACTGAATTGCCTTGAGATGCAGGACAAAGTCCAATATTTAAATGCTCTAATATTTGGCGGTAGTACTTCATTGCTGAGAAAACCACTACTAATGTCCTCTATGAGCGTGAAGTAATTACACCATTTGAATTTGTTCAATATTTGTGAAATTGTTAAAGAGCTAGAAAATCTAAGCAGTTTTCTGTAAATAATTAGATTGTGTGAGATTGGTGTGCTAGAAGCATATCTCTGAAAAGAAAATGAAGGAAAAGTAGAAACAAGAATAACACTGTGTTCAAAATTTGCCAAAATACTGTTTAACACTGTATACAGTAAGAGACTCTGTGCCAAATTTTATTGATACAGAGGTTTCTCAAGTATTCAAAATTTTCAATTGATATTTGAAAAAGATCAGAAAAGTACCTGGAAATATAAAATATAATATGAAGTTTAATGGTACATACTAGATTTATAAAAATAAAATAAAAAAATCAAGTGAACTATTGTGGGATTAGAGACTGGATGGGTTTTTAGATGGAGGAATGCAGAGTCAGAACAATAGAGGAATGGAGCCTTATTGACCGAAGCAGATTAGGGAGCACAGATAAGTGAAAGGTCAACATGCAGAAGTCAGAGAACAGAGAATGATGCACTGTGAATGAGCAAATTTGACTGGAAGCTTTCCTGACCGAAGAAATGCAAATGAATTAATGAAAGATCTTTTCTCCATTTCAAACAGGAACTATCAACCAGTGATTCTACATGGGAAAAAACTAAGAGGGGCATGATAACCTTAATCTGTTTATTAACCTTTACAGGAAAGGATCCAAGCGAGTGGAAAAATGGCAAAATTATGTTGGTGAAGTTTTTTTTCATTGTTGTATGCATCTAAACTCATTCTATTGAAACTTTTTCACAGAATGCGCACTGCTGAAGAGAAGAGATGAAAATTACCTTAAGTGGAAAGTGATGAGCTGGCCAGCTGGGGATTTAACTGTGGGTTTTCAGCCTAAAGTTTACCTTCTAAAATAGATTTGGGGAAATCCAATTCGGAGTATTAACACAAGACTAAATGAAAAGGTGGACCACCATGTAATTGAAAAAGTCCACTAGTAACGGGATCACATATTACTTTGCTTGCCATTTCTAAATTTATTTTTGATTAAGTGGACAGTCAAATAAAAGGTACTGACTGAGGTGACCTTTATGTGCTGGGAGCCCAACGGGAAAACTATTAGTTGAATATTAAATGTGTACCAATTTTTGTGAATAAAAAATTTGCAAATTGTAACATGGCCTAAAGTAACTCCACCTGGTTCTGCTGATGATGTGGGAAAATGTAAGAATGGTTGGGGCTAATAAGCCCTGACTGTGCATCTCCTCCATGCTTTTAGCGGAACCCTAGACAGAGGTGGATTGCTTAATCATAATTCATTGAGAGGAAAAAATAAAAAATAACAATGTATTCTCCATTGTGTAAAAGAAGTCTTATATAATAATACTGCATGTTCTGGACTTAAGGACACCCCACTATCAAATCCTGAGATTGAATACTTTGTTGATGGTTTGGCGTCAAGAGTCGATAAAGGCAACCCATGTGTTGGATATGCTGTCTGTACTCATGAATCTGTGTTGATTGTAACCCTCTGCACACCAAAAATGTTGACCCAATCAGTTTGGCTGACGCCTTTGCAGACAGAGAAGCAAGAGCAACAGCCAAACACACTCTTGTGGGACTCTTGCACCAATCTGAAGACTCAATCTCATGTGACCTGCTGTGAGCAGAGCATGATGCTGCTCCCCCACAAGAAAAACGCCAATGGACATCACATGGAACACAACATACTGATGACGGGTGGGTAGGACCCAATGGACATCACATGGAACACAACATACTGATGACGGGTGGGTAGGACCCAATGGACATCACATGGAACACAACACACTGATGACGGGTGGGTAGGACCCAATGGTAAACCTATATTACCAAAATCCCTCTTCCATATTGCTGTAGATTTGGTGCATGGGCAGAGCCATGTACCAAGAGGGGCGACCAAGGGGTTAATAGAGCAAAGTACTTTCACTTCTTTACTAAAAAATTTTTTGAAAGAAATGTCCAACATGACAAAGCTACAACACACGGGGAGGGGTGGTAACACAGAAAGGGGCAATTCCCACGCCCCCTGAGCCATTTCACTCATGGATGGTGGATTTTATACACCTAACACTGTGTGAGGGGAGGAGATATGCGTTAGAATTGATATGACCTTTTTCTAAATGGTGTAGAAGCTATAGATGCAATCACAGTAGCAAAAATCCTGAGTAGAGAAATTATTCCTAGGTGGGGGATTCCAAAGACATTGTATAGTGACAATGGGTCAGAATTTAGGAATGAAGTGTTGACCCATCTGGGAGCAAAATTAGGAATAGGATTGAAAAAGCATTGTGCATATCATTCACAATCAGCAGGATTAGTGGAGAGAACTAATGGAAGCCTGAAAGCAAAACTGGCAAAAGCCATGGCAGAAACTAAATGGAATTGGGTAGCATGTCTGCCTTTTGTATTAACCAGTATGAGAATAACACCACAGCGGTCATTGGGGTTGTAACCTTATGAAGTAGTACATGGGAAACCTTTTGAGTTACCACAGTTATTGCAGAGAACATAAATAGAAGAAGCAACTCTGGCTGAGTATATGAATAGGATGTTAAATAACAAGAGTGAGATTCGAAATGTGCTTCCTCCCAGATCAGTAGCGGAGCTGCCACCAGGGGAGATAAAGCCTGGAGATTGGATCCTGGTGCGGAATGTCGGTAAAAAACAGAAATGGAGCGAACCGACGTGGAAGGGTCCATATCAAGTGCTCCTGACCACACCGACTGCAGTGAGGATACGCGAGAGAAGCGTGGATACATCAGTCACACTGCAAGATAGTACCTCCTCCAACTGGTGTGTAGGTGCTTCTGATTGATCGATTGAAATAAGTCAGGATAGACTTGGAGGGAGTCCGGCTACAAAGGGGGGCGTGGCATATAGAACTCGCCCGTCTCAAACCCGGGGAAGAACTTATTTACGCTCCAAGTCAGTAGAGACTACAGACTGGCTCATAACATGGCTCACTTCTCCCTGTGTTTGTTGATTCTAGGTGTATGCATGGTAAGTGCAGGCCACATGCCAACCTCGCCCAGGGCAAGAAGGTATGTGGGGGTGGATAGCCACTTGTTTGACTTAGGAGATCCCTCTCACATATATGCAACTAATACATGGTGGAGATATGCAAACAGATCAGCACGTTCTGTAAACCGCACTCAGTGTTATGTGTGCACACACCTGCCAGCCTCCATATCTACACCCAGAGCAGAGGCGTTACAAGTCGCAGCACCCACAGTGAGTGTGAATAGTCACTATTGCAGTGTCCACGGCTCGTAGTACGTTAACATCAGTGGATCCCAGCACACCCCCGCTCGACCTAATAATGACCTTTGGGTTAAAATACTGCACCGACAAAGATGGATATCTGAAATTGGGAAATATGAGTTCTAATATCCCGCTCATGGTAGTCCATTATAGTCCGGGGCAGAAGTTTTGGCGAAATGATACAGAATTTGTGGGGGTAGCCCAGGGGTGTCAGGGGAATCCAATGATTTTCTGTGGATATGCGAGCATGACCAACGAGGCCTTTTTCCCTGGTCAAGGGAACAGTCCAAATGGCACGATATGTAACACACGGGCACCGTATTGAAACAGGACGAGAGCTGTGGACGTTTGGTATGGTTGTGTGGACATCGGATATATGTAGCATTACCACCAAATTGGGGAGGGGTATGTGCTTATGTACAATTAAATGATCACACGTACAGAGTGAGTGAGCATAATAAAACCACAAGACGGAGACGAAATACAGCAGCACCACGTGACCCGATTTGGGAATCCAATGTTCCAGCAGAGGCGAAGCTGTGGTCAGTAGGGAGGAAGATCGCTCTCTCCCTGTTCCCACAGCTGGGAGCTGGAAAGGTAATGTTGTGAACGGAAACTGTGAACTATCATCTAAGTGCACTCGTAAATGAAACCCGTAATATAACTAGAAGCATACAGCGAGAGTTGATTGATGACACTACAAAATCGAATTGTACTGGATTTGTTAACAGCTGCACAGGGAGGAGTCTGCCAACTTATAGGGCCTTCATGTGCCACCTACATACCAGCAAATAATGAGGAGGGGGAGTAATAGATCAAGCCTTGCAACGTTTAAAAGCACAGCTGAGTGACTATGTATCTGACAGTGCCTGGTGGCAGTGGCTTATGTCAGGGGGGTGGAAAGCAGCAATATCATCTGTATTCAGCCTCATAGCAGCAGGATTTGCCGTACTACTCTTTTGCAGTTGCTGTGGGGTCCCAATAATGAGAGGATTGATATCGAAAATGTTGAATGCTAACCCACGGTATCAGATGTTTATGTTACAGGACATCGACGGAGGACATTCTTTGCCGGAGGAGCTGGGAGAGTCATACAGTGATGTGATAGAAATAAGTGACCTGTTCAAACAATAGAGCATTTCCCATGAAATAAAGCACATGCTGAAAATCTAGAGAAGTGGCATGTTAGCGGATAATCAATTACAAAGAGGAGGGAAATGTTGGTGGAATTCAGTCATAAATTCCTGATGATTGCTTATTGTGTTATTAATTGCTTCTCCTTTGAGCAGCCTAGGTCAGGCATGACTGCTAAACTTATACAATCTAGCTTTTATAAGTAAGTAGAAAAGCCATTAACTGTGTTTAATGTGTATTCATTCTATCTGAAACCTTGAGGTCCAGCTGGACCAAGGAGTGTATTTTGAGTTTTGTGTGTTCCCAGGAGACAGTTCCTGCGAAGCCTGCCGAACCACGAGATAAGCAACAGGTGATTTGGGGAGAGAAAGACTCCTCTGTACTGCAGATATGGCTGTCAGGGTCAGCCCTGCGTGGGATGCCTACTCCTGGCACGGGGAACGGCTGGAACCAACATGATGTTTTTCAGCCCCAAGGGGAGGGGATTCTGACTTTGTGCTTTTACATATATCCAAAGCAAAGGAGAGATTCCTTTGTCTTTGTTCTTGCCTGTAACTTGGACCGTCACGTCATGACGTAGTAAAGGATCCTATTTACTCTCATCTGTCTCAGTCTGATTTATTTCAGGAATGAAAATTAAAATTCCCACAACACACACCCAGACCCGCACCGGCCCGCGCGCTCACATCTGCTCTCCACCAGGCCGCAGAAGAGAGAGGTTTTTGTGCTACTTAAAATCCTGCGAGCAAAAAAAAAAAAGAACAATATCAAAAGCGTCGTCTCACCCGACTAAAACAAACGCATGACCGCCGCTTTTTCTCTGTCCGACAGGACGCCCCAGGGCAGCCAATTCTCTAACAATCGCCAATCTTCAGCCAGTAGGGGGAGCTAATGAGCAGCCCGTGATCGAACACACAGCGGAACCCCCTGGACCCCATGCCGTGGGCGAACAGGACACGCCTCCGCGCCAGAGTGGGAGGAGCTTACCGTTTCTGAGCGCAGTTGTCCTTGTTGACGCCGCCGGTGTTGACCAGCGCAGACCAGGCCGTGGAGGCGACGTATGGGATGGCCGCCGCTTCCGAGTGACTCAGCGATTTGGGCTTATGGCCAACCTGAGGGGGCGGAGATTGAGACAGGGTTCAGAATAACAGGACAGATCGGTCTCGCACGACCCATACATACGTCCCTGTACGCTTATAGCACTCAGTCACCAAAACAATCCTCAGAGATCATCATCTGGCCTTGATCCAAAGGTCAAAGCTTAAGTTCAATCTGTTTCATTGGAAAGGTTAGCTGGTCGAGGCTTTGGCCAAAATAAAGTAGAGTGATACAGGTCTATTTAGTGTGGATGTGGACGCACACAGCAATAATGAGTGGTTTGCGCAGTAAGTGAGATACAGGGCGTTTCCTACTTGCCCTTAAAACAGAGGTGAAAGGTCAAACCCAAGGTCAAAGATTAAATCGAAGGTCACAAACTGTGCGCACTATATAACTTCCCATCAGTCCCCAATACAAACCTAACCTCTACATGCAATAACAAGCAAGGAACAGGATGTTTTCATTGACCTTCAAGCAAAGGTCAAATCAAGGTCACATAATAATATGCAGTATATACCTTCTTATCACTTCCTAATACAAACCTGAGCACTAAATGGAATAATAAGCAAGATACAGGGAATTTTACTGCTTGACCTTCAAGCCAAGGTCAAAGTTCACACTGAAAGTCACGAACTGATGTGTGACATTTGACTTCCTCTTCCAAGTCCCAAATGTGACAGTAAGTGAGGTAAGGGCCATTCTGTATGGGTTTGTGCCATTTTAAACCCTTTTGTAAATTATTAATAAAATAGGTCAATGCTGACCTGCAGCTCAATTACAAGATGCCTCTTTCTATGGAATCAGATCAGGAGTTTTTTTTATCTTTTATTGTGTGTGTACAGTCATACCGAGTGTGCCTAACCCATAGATGTCTGTGGTTAAAGCACACTACACATGACACCCAGTGAAGATGGAAAAAGTCCTGATTTGAATCCAACATGCCTTTAACATCGTCAAACAGCACAGGAATATATATATATATATATATACACACACACACACACACACACACACACATACATATATACATACATACATATATGAATTGGTTATGTTTGTTATTGCCCGCATACAGTAAAAACGGCCTGCCAATATATCTTGTTTTGGCCGACCTGTATTGGCCGAGTTCAGCGCGTGCACAAGTAACCATTTGCAACTGTGGCATTCGCTCTCCTCAGAGAAGCAGACGACAGTCGCGGACCTAGCATTTAGCTCTTTAATGAGTCTTGAAGTCACGTACTTCAGAAGTCATAGTCATAATATTGTCATGATAGCACAACATACGAAAGCAATTAATAAAAATATTATAAATTGCTTATTTTTGCATTGTCTTGGTATTGGCCTTTGGGTCGTGGCATTAGCCCTCGGCCTGCGGCCTCGGTGACCCTCAGGCCAATACCAACGCATAATACAGAAATAAGCAATTAATAATATTATATTATATATATATATATATATATATATATATATATATATATATATATATATTAGTGCTTAACAAATTTATTAATGCCAAAGGAGGCCATACAAAATATAGTTTTTTTTTTTGTTTGTTTGTTTTTTTTGTTTTGTTTTTATGTGTCAGTAAGGACTATTTAGTGGTTTCAGTTTGTTATTTGCCAAAGATATATCTTTAGTTTGACAAATTTCTTAAATATTCTCTTTTTTTATGATAGGCGGTCCAATAAAATTGTGAAGCACTGTACATATATACAGTACTGTGCAAAAGTCTTAGGCACCCCAAATTTTTTAAACTTAAATCTGGCTCTAGATGTAGATGTTTATTTTTGTTTTCCATATTTGCATCGCTGAAGATAAAAAGTATATTTGAAATTCCAAATGCTAAATCAAGAAATAGTTTTATAAATAAATGTTGGTGTTACATTAAAAACAGTTGATACAGGTAATGTAGTCTTGATAGAGCCCTGATGTCAGCATCATCATTTCTGTCTGCAGTTACTCAGAGGGACAGAAGCAAGTGAGACAGTCAGTCTGCAGAAGAACGGTGGCAAGTTTTACACTCTGCTTGGAACAAGGGAAAAGCCCATCATCTTATAAACTAGAGCACAACAGGACAGTGTCCCAGATTTTTTGGCAAAAGGTACTTACACCAAATATTGGTTTGATACACAGTTTATAACAATTTTCAGCTCTGTTTAGTACATTTCTCAGTTATTAGAACCTATTTATTTCATGATTTTTGCAAGCATATTTGCCCTAAGAAATTGCTGTAAATGTGGAGCCTAAATCTTTTGCACAGCACTGTGTGACTGTGTGTGTGTGTGTGTATATATATATATATATATATATATATATATATATATATATATATATATATATATATATATATACACACACACACACATATGTGTGTGTGTGTGTTTGTGTGTGTGTGTGTGTGTGTGTGTGTGTGTGTGTGTGTGTGTGTGTGTGTGTGTGTGTGTGTGTCCTTTTAAGATGCCGGGAAACAAAAGTGTGATCGTGAAACAAAAACAAAACGCAGATTCATATTGAATTCCCGAAGTTGTCATCTCTGCTTAGGGGTAACATCAATAACAATAATAATAATAATAATAATAGTAATAATACATTTTATTTGAAAGCGCCTTTCAGGACACCCAAGGTCACTGTACAGAAAATATAAAAACAAAAATATAAAATACAAGATAAAAGACAACATACAATAAATAGGGAGGGGGGACTGTGTGAAGCAGTTTAGAGAGAGTAAGCAAGTCTGAACAGATGTGTTTTCAGTTCAGATTTGAAGATGGGCAGGGTGGCAGAGTTACGGAGGTCAGGTGGCAGTGAGTTCCAGAGTTTGGGAGCAGAGCTTGAAAGCTCTGCTCCCCATAGAGCTACGGCGGGCAGCGGGTACAGTGAGATGGAGGGAGGAGGAAGATCTGAGGGCACGGGATGGAGTGACAACGTGCAGGAGGTGGGGCGAGGTTCTGGATAAACTTGTAGGTGTGCAGAAGGATTTTGTAATGATTTACCGGAAGGCAGTGGAGTTGCTGAAGGACGGGGGTGATGTGGTGGGATGAGGGGGTTTTGGTGATGATCGGGGCAGCAGAGTTCTGAACCAGCTGAAGTTTATGGAGGGACTTCCGAAGGAGTCCGAAGAGGAGTGAATTACAATAGTCAAGGCGGGAGGTGACAAGGCTATGGACGAGGATGGCGGCGGTGTCGGGGGTGAGGGAGGGGCGGCGACGATTGATGGAGCGCAGGTGGAAGTAAGCAGACCGGGTGATGTTATTAATGTGAGATTAAAAAGATAGTGTACTGTCGAGGATGACACCCAGACTCTTAACCTGAGGGGAAGGGGAGACTAAGGAGCTGTCGATGGAGAGAGAGAAGGTGTCAACTTTAGATAGGGTGGATTTGGTGCCAATGAGTAGGAATTCAGTTTTATTGCTTTCCAATTGCTGTCCAAACTGTCCAATTAATTCATGTGATATTTTAGAGGACAACGTTATTCTGAAGCATAACTTTCATCTCGATGGATTACGGTGGACATGAAATGCTTATGAATGAATTGGTCACTGCATGAGAAAAAATTGCGTTATAAACCTAAAAATATAAAAACAATAACATAAATTATTTGGAAAAGTCATGAAAATAGCACTCAGTAACATCTTAGCCCGGGGGGATGGCCAATTGCAGAACAATGATCAAGAATAAGGATGGATTCGGACGATTTTTATCATAATTCCCTTTTCATATAACAGTCTTTGCGGCATACAAAACTGCGAACACGATACTAAAAGCAGCAGAAATCGCTGACTCACAGCAACACGCTGGAAAACTTCTGTGGCTGATCAAATGTGTGCGCTGAGTCATTACAACAAAAGTGAAAAAAAATCTATAAATTGATGCGCATTAAAATTTGTCTTTGATAACGGTCGTGATTTACTGGACAAAAAATTATTTTTAGTATTTGTGTTAGTATTTTTCAAAATTGACAGATATTAACGGGGTAGAGACTGGTTTATCGGCGGAAAGAGAGTAAAATCATTCGTGTAATAGCACCAACATTCGCGCAGCGCCTCTCATTCATGACCTGCCTGCCATGGTAACAGTCGTTAGCACCGCAGACACTACAGGCAAACACCGTTACCCAATAATTTCAGTCTGATATCCTCCTATGGGCTGACCAGGAAGGTTTTGTAGCAAAGTGGAATTTATTCACTGGACTGTGAGTAAATAACTTACTGGGAAATCAGCGTGATACTTTTTAATTTTAATTTCCCACAACCTTTCTCATCAGAACTAATTTTTGATGACAAATTTTGGTGTCCTTAATTGAGCAAAAAATCATTTGAAATTAATTTAAAAAAAAAAAAAAAAAAAAAACTACTGAGGTTCAAGTCCTAGGTTTATCCTCACTATATCTCCTATATGTGCTAAACAAAATGAACATGAATGAAATGCATCGATCATTATCAGCTGACAATAAAACAATGAACAACAAATATCCCTAAAATCTCTCCAGTATTGTAAAAACACAAACACACAAACATATATATATGTTATAATAGCCGAGTGGACTCTGTGTGCGTGCGTGTGTGTGTTAGTGTGTGTCCGGCCAATCAGTGCAAGATTCCACTGGGCGCGTATCTGCAGCATAGCTCGAGCGACGCCATTTTGCTCCGTCTTGCAGGCGACTTCATGTTCCACTGAGCGCGGAATGCCAGCGCAGCGTTTATGGAAACACCATAGCAACGTGATGACATCAAAGAGGTGCATGTGATGACATCATAATGGTGCATTGTTCACTATAATATAAAAGCAAAGTTACATAAAACAATAAAATTTAAACTTGGGCTGAAAATTGGGCCCCATGTGGGTTGAATCTAGAACCTGGGCAAAAGTGCTATATGTATATATATATATATATATATATATATATATATATATATATATATATATTTATATATATAAATATATATATTATCAATTGCTTATTTCCGTATTGCCTTGGTATTGGCCTGAGGGTCACAGAGGCCGCAGGCCGAGGGCTAATGCCACGAGCCAAAGGCCAATACCAAGGCAATGCAAAAATAAGCAATTTATAATATTTTTATCAATTGCTTACGTATGTTGTGCTATCATGACAATCTTATGACTATGACTTCTGAAGTACGCGACTTCAAGACTCATTAAAGAGCTAAATGCTAGGTCCGCGACTGTCGTCTGCTTCTCTGAAGAGAGCGAATGCCACAGTTACCAATGGTTACTTGTGCACGCGCTGAACTCGGCCAATACAGGTCGGCCAAAATAAGATACATTGGCAGGCCGTTTTTACTGTATGCGGGCAATAACAAACATAACCAATTTACAAATATTTATATATATATATATATATATATATATATATATGAAGAGTTTGTTTCCAAAATGCAATAAGTGCCAAAATGGCAAAAAATGAAATAATGGCATAAAGCAATAGCCCTGTGCTTCTTACATTTGTCACAAAATCAGTTTTTAGAAATTCATACTATAAGGTGTATTATTTCATGGTTAAAGTTTGTGTTTTTCTATAAATGCAATAGGCGCCGACATAGAAAAAGCTGATTTACTCAAAATGGATATACTGCATTTTGGAAACAAACTCTTCATAGATACACACACAGTATATATATATTTTTTTCCCAGGGCATTTTCAGTCAGGGGTGCCAATAACCGTGAAGCCCACGGTAAGGACCCCGGAGAAACCATACTGCCACATGTGGCTGAGTAAAGCTGAAACCAGTGTCCCCAGGGAAAACAAACCTCGCCCGCTAGCGTGTATTTTACTGCTATAGCATCTGATTCGATCTCATCAATGTGGTCTGTCTTCTATCTGTACAACTCAAAATTTGTGACCTTCAGTTTGCCCTTTCAAGGTCACTCAAGGTCACTCAAGGTCAAAGGTTATAGTGCCAGATGAAAGCCCATATGTAACTTCCTATTTGTTAACAATAATAAACACCTCTATTTCTGACCGTTTTTGAGTTATAATGGAAAATAAGCAAATTTAAGCAATGACCTCGGCCCCCCTTACATTTAACCCAAACCGCTAAGAAATCTATCAGACGCCCCATCATGTAGCACATGAGCCGAAGCAGAAGTGAAAGATGCACATTCTCGGTTTAAAGTTGATAAAATCGTTTTTACCGAAGTTATTGCAGGAAAAAGATTTTGACCTTTCCAGTGACCTTGACCTTGAACCAAATGTCCAAAATTTATAGGGGTCTATTATGGACTAATGCCCACCGATCCCGGAAAGTTTCATGAGGATTGGTCGAGTTATTTTGCCTTAATCTAGCTAAGAAAGAAAGAAAGGAAACCCCACCAAAAACAGTTTACCCAGAGTTCCATGCGCGGAGGAAATGGCGTTTACCTCGTTTGCACTCAGCACCACAAACTCCGCCAGGCTGCCCTGTTTCCATGGCGGTACAGCTGCCCACACCTGAGGGGGGGGAATGGGCTGAATTAGCAGCAGAATCAAATGGCAAGATCCTAATTGATCCTAATTCAGAGGCCATTAGTTCTGTTGCTTCCTCCTCTATTAAATTTGGCTTTAAAAACAGATATGTGACACCTGCTTGAATAATCAATGACAAGTCTGAAAATACTAATATGCACCAAAAACCAGCAAACACCGCAGGTCTCCAGTCCAGGAGTTAAACCTGCAAACACTGTGGCCCTCCAGAACTGGAGTTAAACCTGCAGACACTGCGGCCCAACAGAACTGGAGTTAAACCTGCAGACACTGCGGCCCTCCAGGACTGCAGTTAAACCTGCAGCCTCTGCGGCCCCCCAGGACTGGAGTTAAACCTGCAGACACTGTGGCCCTCCAGGACTGGAGTTAAACCTGCAGACACTGTGGCCCTCCAGGACTGGAGTTAAACCTGCAGACCCTGCGGCCCTCCAGGACTGGAGTTAAACCTGCAGACCCTGTGGCCCTCCAGGACTGGAGTTAAACCTGCAGACACTGTGGCCCTCCAGGACTGGAGTTAAACCTGCAGACACTGTGGCCCTCCAGGACTGGAGTTAAACCTGCAGACACTGTGGCCCTCCAGTACTGGAATTAAACCTGCAAACACTGTGGCCCTCCAGTACTGGAATTAAACCTGCAAACACTGTGACCCTCCAGGCCTGGAGTTAAAGCTGCAGACACTGTGGCCCCCCAGGACTGGAGTTAAAGCTGCAGACACAGTGGCCCCCCAGGACTGGAGTTAAACCTGCAGACACTGTGGCTCTACAGGACTGGAGTTAAACCTGCAAACACTGTGGCCCTCCAGTACTGGAGTTAAACCTGCAGACACAGTGGCCCCCTCAGGACTGGAGTTAAACCTGCAGACACAGTGGCCCCCCAGGACTGGAGTTAAACCTGCAGACACAGTGGCCCTCCAGGAGTGGAGTTAAACCTGCAGACACAGTGGCCCTCCAGGACTGGAGTTAAACCTGCAGACACTGTGGCTCTACAGGACTGGAGTTAAACCTGCAAACACTATGGCTCTACAGGACAGGAGTTAAACCTGCAGACACTGTGGCCCTCCAGGACTGGAGTTAAATCTGCAGACACAGTGGCCCTCCAGGAGTGGAGTTAAACCTGCAGACACAGTGGCCCTCCAGGACTGGAGTTAAACCTGCAGACACTGTGGCTCTACAGGACTGGAGTTAAACCTGCAAACACTGTGGCTCTACAGGACAGGAGTTAAACCTGCAGACACTGCGGCCCCCTCAGGACTGGAGTTAAACCTGCAGACACAGTGGCCCTCAAGGACTGGAGTTAAACCTGCAGACACAGTGACCCTCCAGGCCTGGAGTTAAACCTGCAGACACTGTGGCCCTCCAGGACTGGAGTTAAACCTGCAGACACTGTGGCCCTCCAGGACTGGAGTTAAACCTGCAAACACTGTGACCCTCCAGGACTGGAGTTAAACCTGCAGACACTGTGGCCCTCCAGTAGTGGAATTAAACCTGCAAACACTGTGACCCTCCAGGACTGGAGTTAAACCTGCAGACACTGTGGCCCTCCAGGACTGGAGTTAAACCTGCAAACACTGTGACCCTCCAGGCCTGGAGTTAAACCTGCAGACACTGTGGCCCTCCAGGACTGGAGTCAAACCTGCAGACACTGTGGCCCTCCAGTGCTGGAATTAAACCTGCAAACACTGTGACCCCCCAGGACTGGAGTTAAACCTGCAGACACTGTGGCCCCCAGGACTGGAGTTAAAGACACTGGCCCCCAGGACTGGAGTTAAACCTGCAGACACTGTGGCCCCCAGGACTGGAGTTAAACCTGCAGACACAGTGGCCCCCAGGACTGAAGTTAAACCTGCAGACACAGTGGCCCCCAGGACTGGAGTTAAACCTGCAGACACAGTGGCCCCCCTGGAGTTAAACCCCAGGACAGTGGCCCCCAGGACTGGAGTTAAACCTGCAGACACAGTGGCCCCCAGGACTGGAGTTAAACCTGCAGACACAGTGGCCCCCAGGACTGGAACCTTAAACCCCCAGACACAGTTAAACCTGCTGGAGTTAAAAGACACAGTGGCCCCCAGGACTGGAGTTAAACCTGCAGACACAGTGGCCCCCCAGGACTGGAGTTAAAAACCTGGCAGACAGAGTGGCCCCCAGGACTGGAGTTAAACCTGCAGACACAGTGGCCCCAGACAGGCGTTAAATGAGACCACAATGGATTCTTCTGTCACATTCAATGGATTCTTCTGTCACATTCTTTGCCTCATGTGGGTGGAATGACCAATTTCCAGCAGCTCACAATAGCAGCAGGATTATGTCTTACGCAACCTGTTATTGTGCTGTTCTACATTCAGAGCCGCTCAACAATGCAGTGAGAACAGGAACGACACACAGAGGCCTTTAGACAGAGGAGAGGGCGAGGCGCCCCATCATACCTCATCTCCTGGTTTAAAATAGGCCACGTCCAACCCACACTCCATGATCACCCCAGACAAGTCACGGCCGAGAACCAATGGGAATTCACTCCCGGACTGATTGATGTTCAGGGGATCACGCCTCATCGCCAGTGTGGCAGCTCCATAGCCCCCTGAGCGGAGAAACAGAGACGCGGGGGTATGCATACGTGCCAAACAGGACAGAGGTCACAAACGCATACACGTGTTCACCAATTATACACCTTCTCTAGATCATTATCACAATAAACCGAGCGCAGCTGGGTTTTTAGACTGTTGAAACCTGCCATGTCACTCTACTGTCACCATTTCATAATCTGGCAGCAAGTAAAGTTGGTTCTTTAACCATGTGTAACCAAAACACACCGCCTTATTTGCAAAACACAAAACAGCATTTTTTTGCCAACGAGAGGCCTTTCTGTGACAGAGTGTGCATTGACGCCTTTCCTCAGAAAGTCTTAACCAGAGCGTACAGCTGACATCACCCAACACAATGAACACGAGCAGTGCAGCACTGATGAGGCTACATGGGGGAGAGGGGAGTTTTAGGACCCTGTCCATTTATGCTGCCTCCGGTGGCAGGAGGACTGTTTTGTGTGTCTTATAAGTGTTCAACTGCAGGATCAGTGGCACCTGGCAGCACCCTATGAAAGGACTTTAGTGATGTGCAGTTTGGGGAGTCTGTCAGCAGCCAGCCTGTTCTCCAGCAGCCACTCGCTGTCCTGGACAGCACTTCTTGTTTTGGGCCAACTGTTTGTTTGGATAAAGTGCTTTTTGTGATTAAATCATTAAGTTTTTTATAACCATGTTGTCTCCCCATTTTTATGCTGCGATCAGTCGGTGGGCTGGTCGTAACAGAAGTAGTATCAATTATACATCCTCACTACAATGCACATCATCGTCTAATAAAATACTAACTCATCACTACGGACCAATCATACTCAAGCAAAGACGGACCTGAATAAACTATCGCAAGCCACAGTTCGCAAACTGGGCAGACTCCCGCCCAACAAACTATTTTTAAGACTCCTCTGTCAGGATAAATTGCTTTGGGTGTTTGGTCATGGAAAAAAGGGGTTTTTTTTTTTTTTTTCATGAAAACGGTGTCCTGTAATCTTTCAGGGTGCCGAATCTTCTGCCTCAACTGCACCGATCCCAAAGCTTGTCATCTTTCCTGAAGCCTGCCAATAAATGTCTGCATTTCTCACCACACTACCTGCCGTCTGAAAACCTTCCATCTCCCAGTGCTGTAGGTACCTGCACACACCACAGTCAGCTGATCTGTGGTCAGTCACCTGCTGTAAGGTCAGTCACCCACTTCTCCATTCCAATAGCTTCTTATCATCCTGTGACAAGTCAGAGGCTGCAAGTGTGCCAACATTTCTGCCATACATTTTCTTATGGCATTCCTCCTCCAGTGCAATTCCAAAACTGCATCCCGATCTTGATGCTTCAAGTTCCATGTTTTAAATCTTGATTTTTACAGAGCTCACAAAATGTACACTTCATCTGCTGAACATTGCAGTTGAAATGAATTGTGAGGAGTGGATGTGAGCTGAAAAGTGAACACACTGTTCAATTATTCTGTAAACAATACGGCCACAACAGTGAGGTAATTGATCCAGCTATTTTAAATAAACAGTTGTGGTTTGGAGTTAAGTAGACTAGGATGAACCTAGATAAACAATGTTTTAACACCTAATTAGACGAGGTCACCTGGACTAGGATGAATCTTAATAAACAGTTTCCAACAGCTATGACCTCATGCAAATAATGTACGTAGAGCCCACTGAAAATCAGTAAGTTGAATCCACTTAAATAAAAGCAGTTTTGTATTAGTAACATCAATGTACAATATGTACAATGTATGGTACTACGGAAAACTTTGTTTTAAAACAAGCCATATGATACTATTCCTGATGTACAAAGTCATGAATTTTACAACTTTCTAAGAATTATTATATATAAAAAGGTTATCAAAGATTACTTATTCTCATTTTTTTGCCCTTTGACATCCACGAAGACATTGTAATGTACAGCAAAATGGTGTAATTTGGTCAAATTAGTGGGTTTCTTTGAAACACTGCCTAACTATGAAGGACTTAAGTCACATCAATGAAATTTGGTACATATAAAGGACAGATACATATAATTCTGTGGTGCAAATTTCATTACCCTGAGTAACTGTTCACAAGGTCAACCGACCCCCGAAAAGGGGTGATTTTTGAGATTTTTTGTGAAAGTCGACTTTGGACCCTAGCCATACCTTTTACTGATTGTTTTATAAGTCTATGCTTGCAGGGGAGTTATTTAGCTGTATGTAGAGATTATGTATCAGCAATTTGGGTATCCTCAGATCAATGGTTCGGGCACCAGGTAAGCCTAAAAATCGCAAAAATAATTTCCACTAGAAAAAACTTTCATTTTCAGGTGCCCATATCTTCAAAAAGGAAGCAAGATACACTGTTTTTGATTGCAGATTCTGAAAGCTTGTGTGCAAATTACCCCAGGTAGCAATTTTCAGCTTTGTAGCTTTTTCAAATCCAAAAATATGATCCTTTGAAAATGAAAAAAATCCATGACAGGCTTGGTAAAAAAGGGGGGTCTTCGGACGGCCGTAATTTCAAAACGGCTTGGACTTTTGGCCTGAAATTTTCTGTGTGTTCGTTATTTGCATATATGAACATTTTCATGGAGTTTCAGCAAAATCTAAGAGGGTCGCCTGGGGACCATTAGGTGGGTGGTAGGCAGAGGCGGTAAAGGAATTTTAAGTGGAAAGCGGTATAATAAGCCATTACAGCTAGGATCGTAATTCACCGGACTACAGCTCCAGTAAGGCAAGTTAGATCTGCAACGCCCTTCATAATTGTTTGGAGAATTCAATTTACAAGAGCTAGGAGCGAGTGCGGGGTGTGTGCCCCCTGGCCCAAACACAAACAGAAGATACAGCACATGCACAATGCTATCAGTAGAGGGCAATTACATAACCCCTGCCAACTTTATCTACTAACCCATAGTTTGCTTTCAAACATTGTATATTTACATGACCTCCTTAAGTTGAGCCGTCCGTACCCAATAGTACACAATGCGAAGTATGCAGGAACATGACTTTGAAGTCAGTCCTGTTATTCACCGAGGCAGCGGACTCTCACAAACATCAATTCAGCCATATCCAGTCAGCAAACAGTTTCATCGCGGTGCGGTGCATATTATGGGCTGCATCACGTGATACACGGAATGAACCCACTTCCTACTGCAAAATGTGAGAGTGAGGGACAGGGAGGACTCCGTGTACAGCACATCGCATGATGTCATTATTCTTCAAGTTAGCGAGCAAGACAAACAATATATTTCGGGGACCAGACCCATTACATAACAAACCAATGTCCATGCCGCGGGCGATAAGACTACATTACAGGCACACATTTGTAAATATCACCTACCTCTCATGCTGATGTCTATGGGATTGAGACTTGCAGCGTGAACTTTGACTATGACCTCGTTGGGGTAGTGGATGATGGGGAAACTGGCATTTTTAGTGAACCGAAGTACTTCGCTTCCCCCGTACTTATCAATAACCCAGGCAGGCATGATTGTGCGGCAGTTAGTGGAGGTACTAAAATTTCTGGAAGAAAAGCTACCACGTCCCTTCTCTCTAGAAACTGATTTGTTAGTTCGAAGTTCCAGGGGTCTCCAGTGATGCATGCACAGCCACCGACTGCAAGCCATTATCCTGGCTCTTTGGAAAGTTGTCATTGTTAACTATGGCCCCGTTCTAAAAAAAAATATACTAACTTCATCAAAATTGACACACAGCTTGGCTAACAGCGAACAATCTGAACAAACGTGTCAGCAACTACAACGTTATCTTACTTTTCAGTGCAGCTTTCAAACTGACATTTAGCGCCAACGGTCGCAGCCTCATTTACAGAATAATCACACCGACAGCCCAAGGTAGGGACCACCTAACACCTCATTTACAGAATAATCACACCGACAGCCCAAGGTACGGACCACCTAACACCTCATTTACTGAATAATCACACCGACAGCCCAAGGTAGGGACCACCTAACACCTCATTTACTGAATAATCACACCGACAGCCCAAGGTAGGGACCACCTAACACCTCATTTACAGAATAATCACACCGACAGCCCAAGGTAGGGACCACCTAACACCTCATTTACAGAATAATCACACCGACAGCCCAAGGTACGGACCACCTAACACCTCATTTACAGAATAATCACACCGACAGCCCAATGTAGGGACCACCTAACACCTCATTTACTGAATAATCACACCGACAGCCCAAGGTAGGGACCACCTAACACCTCATTTACTGAATAATCACACCGACAGCCCAAGGTAGGGACCACCTAACACCTCATTTACAGAATAATCACACCGACAGCCCAAGGTAAGGACCACCTAACGCTTACTTCTGTTTGGCAAACTTACAGCAAAGCTAGGTCACGTTAGCTAACTAGCAAACTGGCTCTTCCTTCAGTCACGATGCGCAGTTTGATGTCAGATTTCTACGTTTGCAACAAAACTCATAAAATGTTTACGTTACGTTTTAACGTTCGTAAAAGAATACAATCCACAGCATTATTTTCCACAGTATTGACCTTGGTGTTCATAAACTGAAGTTCTTACATAAACCGCCATGCGCCCATGTTTTGTCGGAATCACACGCTGACCTCCATTCCTCCAATAAGAAAGGGTTATGTTCGACTCCTCCAATAAGAAAGGGTTATGCTCGGTGTTTAACCAATCACGTAACGGAACTTTGAGACGCTGCAGAAAGCTACTAACATGGCTGCGTCCTCGGGAAGCGTTAACCGAAGGCGGTGGTTCTGTTAGCCAAATATTGAAATAATGAAGCCATGTTGCGTCTCTCAATAAGAGAAGTAAGTGTCCTCGTTTAAAGTCTAATCACAAATTGTCCGCGCATTCACCTCTCTTTGCCTTCTCTCCGTATGCTGGCTTACCGATTGGCCAAAGGGCTGTCACTGTCACTGTTAGTGTCCTCAGATGTTAACCTTAGACTAGAGACGGGTAATGAGCTCAGATCAAACTTTAACTTTAGATTAGAGACGGTTAAAGTGCTCAGACCAAACTGTCAGTTGAGAAACGGAGCACCATGAGCTGTTAATCAACGGCCTGTAACTTATACTTACGTTCGTTATTACTGGAATGCTTGCAGTGTGTTTGTGTTACACCATTACCACTAACGTAGTTTAACTTAGCTGCCCAAATTAGCTGTCCAGGTTAAGGCAACTTGCAGTAGTTCGTGGTCAGGCTGAATCGATACTTATCAACTATTCTATGATCGAACTCATTTATAGAGATAACGTCATTTTTTTTTTTTTTTTTTTTGTATGTTTGTTTTTTTTGTATGAATGGTGCGTAGATATTTATTAAATTGTCGTGTAAGCGCAACTGGATTCCAGTTTGACCCTTTGCGGCTTGAGAGAACATTTAATTTGCCGTTCGAGATGCTCCACATAGCCAAACTGATCACCTGCTCATCTATAATGTAGTTTTAACACGAAGTGAGTGTTATTACAGTCTGCACTCTTCTGGAGCGCGTGCGCTCAGGGCTTCGGGATGAGCAATTCCGTGGTATTGTCAATCAAATGTCCCCTCCGTAACAGACACTAACATGATCCCTAAATGGAAATGGAGGGAAAGCGGGGCTTTTCCCTCCCGAATACGGTAGTGCATTGCATTATTATACGTAGAAATTGTTATATATATATATTTTTATTTCTTTGTTTTTTTTGGATACATCAAGAGAATTTTGTTTTGGGGACGGTTTGGTGTCTCGTCACGGAGGGGACATATTGTTAAAATACCTCGTAATCACCCGTGTGTTGTCATGCTGAAACAGGAAGGGCCCAACGATACGTTAGAAACACAGAATCATCTGGGAAGGTACAGAATGCTACAGCATTAAGATTTTCCATGATTTTGGCGAAGAGACCCATTCAATTTAAAATAACCCCAGGCCAAGGAGTGTCCAATTACTTCTGACCTCGAACTGAATTACTGTTATGGGAATTATCAGTCTACCCCTAATTGAATTGTATGCCTACACACTGTTCTTATTTACTTATCAGGTATGAAAACATGGCATTATGATGAAAAATATGCACATGATGGTATTTATGCTGAGTTTTTTCCAATAAACAAAATGCCTGACTTCTAAAATACCACTATGACCGCATAGGTTTCCAAAGCCTTTCGAGACGGTCAGATCTCGCCATCTGAGCTGTGTCAAAAATGCCTGAATCGCATCCGAAAAACAAAACATCTCAACGCCTACATCTCAGTGATGGAGGAGACGGCCTTGGAGCAAGCTGCCGCAGCTGATGAACGCTTCAGCAGGGGTAAGAGTGAGTAAGGTTGAACTTGGTTTTAACAGGAGTCAGGGTGTGTAAGATTGAGCTG
This sequence comes from Gymnothorax javanicus, assembly GCA_029692085.1. Classification (NCBI taxonomy): domain Eukaryota; kingdom Metazoa; phylum Chordata; class Actinopteri; order Anguilliformes; family Muraenidae; genus Gymnothorax; species Gymnothorax javanicus. The sequence goes on from CM056193.1 coordinate 3,082,088, forward strand.
GGCTTAAGCAGGGGTAAGAGTGTGTAACATTGAGCTTACACTTTAGTAGTGGTTAGATTGTGTAAGATTGAGACTGGTTTTTGCGGAAGTAAGAGTGTATAAGATTCAGCTGGGGTTAAGCAGAGGTAAGAGTGTGTAAGATTGATCTTGGATTTAAGCAGAGGCAAGATTGCGTAAGGTTGAGCTGGGCTTTAGCAGTGGTAAGCGTGTATAAGAATCAGCCTGGTTTTAGCAGTGGTAAGAGTGTGTAAGATTGAGCTTGGTTTCAGCTGTGGTTAGAGTGTTTAAGGTTGAGCTGAACTCTAGCAGAAGTAATAGTGTGCAAGACTGAGCTGGGCTTAGGAGAGGTAATAGTGTGTAAAATTGAGCTTGGTTTTAGCAAAGGCAAGAATGTGTACGATTCAGCTGGGCTTAAGCAGAGGTAAGATAGTGTAACACTGAGCAGATCTTGAGCACAGTAGAGTGTGTCCAATTGAGCCTGGTTTCAGCAGTGGTAAGAGTATGTAATGTTGAGCTTGGTTTTAGCAGTGGTAAGAGTATGTAAGGTTGAGCTTGGTTTGAGCAGATGTAAGATTGTGTAAAATTGAGCTGGGCTCTAATAGGGATTAGAGTCTGCAAGGTTGAGGTAGGCTTTAGCAGAGGTAAGAGTGCGTGAGATTGGCCCAGGCTTTAGCTGAGCTTAGAATATGTAAGATTGAGCCTGGTTTTAGCAGTGGAAAGAGAGTGTGTAAGGTTGAGCTTGGTTTTATCAGCAGTATGAGTGTGTAAGGTTGATCTTGGTTTTTGCAGAGGTAACAGTGTGTAAGATTGAGCTTGGCTTTAGCAGAGCTAAGAGTGCCTTAAGATTGAGCCTGGTTTTAGCAAAGGCAAGGGTGTGTAAGACTGAGCTGGGCTGCAGTGGAGATAATAGGGTGTAAGGTTGAGCTTGGTTTGAACAGGGCTTAGAGTGTGTAAGGTTGAGCTGGGCTTTAGCAGAGGTAAAAGAGTATAAGATTGAGCTTGGCTTTAGCAGAGCTAAGAGTGCGTTAAAATTAAGCCTGGTTTTAGCAGAGGTAAGAGTTTGTAAGATTTAACTGGGCTCTAGTAGAGGTATTAGTATGTAAGTTCGAGCTTGGTTTTAACAGCAGTTAGAATGTGTAAGTTGAGCTCAGTCTAAACGGGGCTAAGAGAGTGTAAGGTTAGGCTGGGCTTGAGCTGGGGTTGAGGTGGGCTCGAGCAGAGGAAAGAGTGTGTACGACTGAGCTGGGCTTTAGCATAGGTAAGAGTGTGTAAGATTAAGCCTGGTTTTAGCAGTTGTAAGAGTGTGTAAGAGTTTGGGTTTAGCAGCGGTAAATGTGTGTCTGACTGAGCTGGGCTCTGCATTGGTAAGAGTGTGTAAGATTGAGCTTTGCTTGAGCTGTGGTTAGAGTGTGCAAGATTGAGCTTGGTTTTAGCAGAGGTAAGAGTGAGTAAGATTAATCAAATTTCCACATCATAACAGGCTGCCAGGTTTGCTCACTTGGTTAAAGCGCCGCATTTGTGGAGCAGTAGTGACTACCACGGCGCGGGTTCGATCCCCGGTCATACCAACCGGCAGTGGTCGGCAGCTTTTTCAGGGCAGCGCACGATTGGCTGTAGCGCTGCGGGTATGCAAATTGGGAAGGGACTGCCAGGAAGGGTTATTAAAAATAGTTGCCTTGTTTGTTGCTCAAGCGCCTCCTGTTGGCCAGCCGGGCGCTTATCGGTGAGATTCTAAGCTTGCTCATGTTCGGGTATCCTCCGCCCTCGTTCTGAACTTGCGAAAGTTTCGACCAATGAGTGTAAAGATGCAGGGGCTGACAGGCACGTGCTGCAGAGGAGAGCCGCGAACTGTCTTCGCTCTCCTGAATTGGCAACAAGGGGTTGCATACGAGCAAGCTTTGTACATATTTCTCCAACTGGGCATTCCGGATTCGGGTGGGATTGGAGATGCCAAATAAAAAAAAAAAAAAAAAAATCCACATCATATTCCCTTGGAAATGCTTGTGCTTTCGAGGTGAAAAATACAGCACAGGACCAATCTCTCCTAATCAGGGGTTATGTCATCCTGTCAGGGGTGTAAAATCCAGGGGTCAGAAAGTAAAAGTCCTGCCAGGTTTTTCTCCCTCCCACAGAATGAGCTGATCTCTCATATTGGCTCTACCTCCTGTCCGAAGTAAATCCAGGTGGTTGGAATAAAGTTCTGGGGAGGATTTTTACTTTCTGAACCTGGAATTTACACCCCTGCATCTTGTCAGATTTCACTCATACCCTAACAAAGCATATCCCATTCTGTCCCTGCTGGCCTGGATCCTCTCTGTGTGGAGTTGTGTGTGTTTCTCTCTGTGTGGAGTTGTGTGTGTTTCTCTCTGTGTGTCCTCCTCTTGTGGTGTGACACAGTGCTTCTACAGGGTATGTGTATGTTTGCGTGCGTGCATGCGTGTGTGTGTTTTTCTTACTGCGTTAAGTTATGTGTGTTTCTCTCTCTGTGTGGAGTTGTGTGTTTCTCTATGTGTGAACGTCTATGTTTTTCTCTCTGCGTTGAGTTGTGTGTGTGTGTGTGTGTGTGTGTGTGTGTGTGTGTGTGTGTGTGTGTATGTGTGCGTGTGTGTGTGCGCGCATGTGCGTGTTTTCCTCTCTGTGTGGAGTTGTGTTTGTTTTTCATTAAAATTGAAGGATACCCACATCCTGAAAAAAGGGGTTGAAAAAGGGTCACCCCCCACAGGGGCGTAAAATAAGGGTCAATATTACTGAAGAACTATAAATGCTTCAGGAGAGTAATTGGTGGCTATGGCAAGCTCTTGACCATGACTAATGGCTGATATTACCACAAATCCACATTTGTCATCGGTTGGGTGTGAAAATGCATGTTTTGATACCGGTTTGTAAAAGTAGCATTTTTGAGAGCCTAAAAAACCACAATAAAAAGGTTAAAACTACTTTGATTGGCAATAAAGGGTAGTACAGTGCACAGAGAACAAATCCTGACAAAATCATAAGGTTAGCTTTATTTCTTCCAGAGTTACAGCCTGTTAAGAGCCACTGTCTGTAAGGTTCAGGCAGGTGGTGATAGTCACCTTCTTCAATTTTGCTGAAACTTTGGTGGTTTAATGCCCCTACCTTAACTAGAAAATTCCCCAAATTTTTGGCTCTACCTGCACCGGTTTGGGTTTTAGGGGTCAATCAAGTGCAAGCCGAAATAGGGCCTAAAATGCCAAATTACCAAAATTTGATTTTTGGGTTGCTCTTATTCACTGTGTGAACCTTATCCCAAAGTTGGAAAAATGAATTATAGGGGGGATGGTCAGTGGAAAGAGCGATTTTTGGCCTGGGATCTTCTTCGCGCAACATATAGGGGGCGCTCCAATATGGCCGCAATCCATTTTCATCACTAGTTTGCACCCCTTATACTCTGTGCGCGATCAGTGCCCCAGAACTTTTGCAGCTGCACCACACTGGTATGTAGTTAGACTGTCCATTACAGGTGAGAAAAAGTTGGGATAGTGTATGTGCACACCAACAGGTGGCGCCGAACATGGCAAAATGGTAAAATTTGGCGTATTTCAGTGCCACCTGGTGACGTGCGCAGTTGATTCACAGGGCAAAGGTTTGTTACGTAATGAAGTATGGAGGTCACCCTTTTAGTTTATGAAAGCCATTTCCTGGGATAAGGACTACTGTCCATAATAGGTGGCACTTTACTAACAGATGTACTGATACACGCATAAAGCAGTATCCACTTAAAATTGCTCATGATTGGTCCAGCTGAAATGTACGGTGAAAATCCCAAGGAAATACTTTTGTATGAGATGTCCTTCACCCTTAATCTTGCAGTTATTGCAAATATCGAGATATTTAATTTTGGATATCGCCCAAGCCTTGTCTGCATGCAAGTCTATCCACCTGTATAAAATGGGCCTGTAACTATACAAGAAGTTGTTTTGTGAAAAAAAAAATGCTAGTTTCATATACATTGGGAATGTTTGTACAACGTATATTCATCCAAGCCAGTTCTGGCACTTTAAGACTTGGGCGTAGGAACCGGCCTGGCAGACCCGGCGATCGCCGGACCAATATTTTCCGAATACGCCCCTCCCCCTCCCCTCTCTCCTTCATGTCATGTCAGTGTTAGACCATCTCACTGATCCCGGCTGCTTATCACCTATCAGATTAATGCACTGCCGCCAGACCAGTGTCATTGGCGTTGGTCAACGATGCTAATGCTACGGCACACTCTCATAAATTATGATCCAGAGCAAGAAACGTTCTTATTTATTATACTTTCTTAATTTACGCGCGATTTTAGCATTACAGGGCTTTGGTTGGTGACCTCACGCGCTTGTTTAATGCATACAATTTGCATCGAGAGCGATGGTTTACTCTCATTTATTTAGACAGTTTTGCCCCTGAGATAAGCAGCATGCTTGAAGGGCTGTCAGCCTCTCAGGGATCGCCTAAAATTGCTAAATTGCCATCCCCACATTGCAACAGACAATCACAGAGTGTAATGTTATTTTAATTCGAATGTAATGGATTATTTACCAGACCGAAACAGCGCAAACTATCGTTATCCCCATATTCGCATTTAACTGCTTGATCTGGATGCACTTCGTTGTATGAAAAGCTCCCTTTCAATTTTTTTAATTTTAATTTTTAATTTTTTTTTTTTTTTAATGACAAATCCCCCACCAAACGCCGACTGGCATCTGTGATTGGCGTATGCCGCTCAGATCTTTTCAAATTGCTGGTCATCACGGATGCGCACTGAAAACCGAATGCTTTGGAGGCGCGCCGTGCTTTTAGAAGGGTCACGTGTCCGAAAGAAATGATTTTTTTACGCGACCCCACGCTTGATGGAGGGCGCGAGTGAGATGGGGCTTGATTGCGGAAGCAGTGTATTCTAAGTGCGTCTAAGAAAGCTCACGAAATCCTCTCTTTTCATTAATTAGGTTAAAAACTAATTTTTGCTAACACGTTTTAAACAGTTCATCCTGAACTGTGTATTTCTCTAATTCTTTCACAAAGAACATAATTCTACTTTTTTGTTGCAGGTTTACGACTATATTATCAGTAATTTTTTGGCATTGAAAATGAACGTAAATCTTACCTGTTCTTGGTAATCTTGTGTCAGTGTTTATTATTTTTTTTTTAGATAGGTGGCCTTATTGCATTAAATGGGATGAAATAAATAACGTAAATCGGATAAATCAGTAAATGTAAAAAACCAATGGACAAAAAGAACATAAGGAAACTGGCAGTCAGTTTCTATGGGTGGAGAACCCTGACACCATTTGTACTTTGTACTCTCTCACAAACTGGTCATCACTTTCCATGCGCAGAATCACTCACTGGTATCTTTTTATCTATAAATCCATCATTGGTCTGCTCCCCTCCTATCTGTCCATGTATATGACACAAAAACAGTCTGATCGTAGCCTCCGGTCCCTGGACTACATCACTTTTGCCATCCCCTCGGTCCGTACCGAACTTGGCAAAAAGGCGTTCTCCTACTCTGCCCCTGCAACCTGGAACATGCTTCAGCAGAAGCTGAAGCTGTCAAGCTTTATTCCACTAGGGGACTTCAAACTACTTGTAGGAAGGCTGGTGAGAGAGTCTGTGGGGGTCTGCACATGTACTCACTAGTTTTATTCTTCTTGTCACACTTTTGCAGTTTTGCATCAATAATTTATGTTTTGTGTTTTGTCCTTGTACGTTCAGTTAGTCTGTAACTTAGTGTTTTGCCGCTGCCTACCCTGAACAGGTCTCTCTTGTAAATGAGACCCTGGGTCTCAATGAGATTTTCACCTGTATAAATGTATAAAAGGTTAATAATAATAAAAACCATTACTCTGGACGTCACTTTCTTTTATATATCTCAATTTATAAGGTATTCTATAAGTCTCAAAGGTCTATATCAAGTTCATGGATGAAATGCTTCAAACTGCTAATGCTGGAAAGTGCATACTATAGCCCACAGACTGAACTAATCTGCTGTTGTGAACATGGAGAAACACCACCCAAAAGTTGAAACTATTGAGGCTAAAGATGAGTCTAGATGCTACCACAGCTAACCAAATCAATCTCCAGTTTCAAAAAATGTTCTAATGATGGAAGGGGGGGACATCCCCCCCAGCGGCGTCTGCCGGACCAGTATGAATTTGCTTCCTACTCTCCTGTAAGAGCGTTCACATACGTGGATGATTCTGGATAAAACCTCAGATTGGAAAAGTGGCTTTTCAATAGTCTGAAACAATGGAGTAAACAGGAAGTACTAGTGCTGCCCTCAATCAATAACTGATGTAACTAATGAAACCACACATATGCCAGAGATGATTGAAAAATCAATAATCATTACCTGAAATAAGGTCAAGTCCATCACAGGGCCTGCCCTACTGGGGCACACCATCGAGATGCACCTATAGCAGCTCATATTGACATGCGCCAAGAATTTCCCATGATTTTTGTCATTGGAATTTTATTGATAAAGGCTAAAGACATATTTCATGAAAACATGTCCTTTGGATAGTGGCTAGCTGGCTACGCATGTCATAACTTGACCAATCATGAACAATTTTGAGTGGATATTGTTTTACACGTGTACCAGTACATCTGTTAGTAAAGTGCCACCTATTATGGACAGTAGTCCTTATCCCAAGGAATGGCTTTCATAAACTAAAAGGGTGATCTCCATACTTCATTATGTAACAAACCTTAGCCCTGTTGGTCGACTGCACACACCACCAGGTGGCGCTGAAATACGTAAAATTTTACCATTTTGCCATGTTCGGCGGCACCTGTTGGTGTGCACATACACTATTCCAACTTTTTCTCACCTGTAATGGACAGTCTAACTACATACCAGTGTGGTGCAGCTGTAAAAGTTCTGGGGCACTGATCGCGCACAGAGTATAAGGGGTGCAAACTAGTGATGAAAATGGATTGCGGCCATATTGGAGCGCCCCCTATATGTTGCACGAAGAAGATCCCAGGCTGAAAATCGCTCTTTCCACCGACCATCCCTCCTATAATTCAATTTTCCAACTTCTACTTCTGGATAAAGTTTGCGCAGTGAATAATAGCAACCCAAAAATCACATTTTGATAATTTGGCAGTTTAGGCCCTATTTCGGCTTGCACTTTATTGACCCCTAAAACCCAAACCGGTGCAGGTAGGGCCAAAAAATTTGGGGAATTTTCTGGTTAGGGTAGGGACATAAAACCACCAAAGTTTCAGCAAAATTGAAGAAGGTGACTATCACCACCTGCCTGAACCTCCCTGAACTTTCCAGAAAATGGCTCTTAAAAATGGAAAAAATGCACATTTAGTCGACAGGGGTGCCATGTTCACTTTTAAATAAAAAAAAATTGGGCTGATTGAGCTAAAACTTGGTATTGTTTTCATTTGGCACCCAAAGCAACATTTTATGAAATTCTGAAAAAATACATGACGATGCCCAAGGAACTTGTCTGAAAATTGGTTGATTTCATATGGAATGACCCTTCTGTGTTTAGTTGTTGTCTTGATCTGCTGTTGTAGGAGCTCCTCGTGGACCCCTCGATGGAATTCCCTTTGCTGTGAAGGACAACTTCTGCACGGAGAACGCAGAGACCACGTGTGCCTCCAAGATGCTAACAGGTGGTTTTCCGCTTTGGCTACGGCAACTCGGGGACACCAGTGAAGTGCCCTGCTCCCTGTTTCACAAAGCAGGATTACTGAGTTAGCTGGGCCCTGTTTCACAAAGCAGGATTACTGAGTTAGCTGGGCCCTGTTTCACAAAGCAGGATTACTGAGTTAGCTTGGCCCTGTTTCACAAAGCAGGATTACTGAGTTAGCTGGGCCCTGTTTCACAAAGCAGGATTACTGAGTTAGCCGGGCCCTGTTTCACAAAGCAGGATTACTGAGTTAGCTGGGCCCTGTTCACAAAGCAGGATTATGGAGTTAGCCGGGCTCTGTTTCACAAAGCAGGATTACTGAGTTAGCTGGGCCTGTTTCACAAAGCAGGATTAATGAGTTAGCTAGGCGCTGTTTCATAAAGCAGGATTACTGAGTTAGCCGGGCCCTGTTTCACAAAGCAGGATTACTGAGTTAGCTGGGCGCTGTTTCACAAAGCAGGATTACTGAGTTAGCTGGGCCCTGTTTCACAAAGCAGGATTACTGAGTTAGCTGGGCGCTGTTTCACAAAGCAGGATTACTGAGTTAGCCGGGCCCTGTTTCACCAAGCAGGATTACTGAGTTAGCCGGGCCCTGTTTCACAAAGCAGGATTACTGAGTTAGCTGGCCCTGTTTCACAAAGCAGGATTACTGAGTTAGCTGGGCCTGTTTCACAAAGCAGGATTACTGAGTTAGCCAGGCCCTGTTTCACAAAGCAGGGTTACTGAGTTAGCTGGGCGCTGTTTCACAAAGCAGGATTACGGAGTTAGCTGGGCGCTGTTTCACAAAGCAGGATTACGGAGTTAGCCGGGCCCTGTTTCACAAAGCAGGATTACTGAGTTTGCTGGGCGCTGTTTCACAAAGCAGGATTAATGAGTTAGCCGGGCCCTGTTTCCCAAAGCAGGAATACTGAGTTAGCGGGGCCTTGTTTCACAAAGCAGGATTACTGAGTTAGCGGGGCCCTGTTTCACAAGGCAGGGTTACTGAGTTAGTTGGGCCCTGTTTCACAAAGCAGGATTACTGAGTTAGCTGGGCGCTGTTTCACAAAGCAGGATTACTGAGTTAGCCGGGCCCTGTTTCACCAAGCAGGATTACTGAGTTAGCCGGGCCCTGTTTCACAAAGCAGGATTACTGAGTTAGCTGGCCCTGTTTCACAAAGCAGGATTACTGAGTTAGCTGGGCCTGTTTCACAAAGCAGGATTACTGAGTTAGCCAGGCCCTGTTTCACAAAGCAGGGTTACTGAGTTAGCTGGACGCTGTTTCACAAAGCAGGATTACGGAGTTAGCTGGGCGCTGTTTCACAAAGCAGGATTACGGAGTTAGCCGGGCCCTGTTTCACAAAGCAGGATTACTGAGTTAGCCAGGCCCTGTTTCACAAAGCAGGATTACTGAGTTTGCTGGGGGCTGTTTCACAAAGCAGGATTAATGAGTTAGCCGGGCCCTGTTTCCCAAAGCAGGAATACTGAGTTAGCGGGGCCTTGTTTCACAAAGCAGGATTACTGAGTTAGCGGGGCCCTGTTTCACAAGGCAGGGTTACTGAGTTAGTTGGGCCCTGTTTCACAAAGCAGGATTACAGAGTTTGCTGGGTCCTGTTGCCTGGCGGGGGATAAAAACACAGACTGTTGTAAAAACAGTTGCTCTGGGTTTTTTTGATAGTGCAGTACTCCTTCTAACTCTGTAATCTTGCTGTGAATCTCAGTGCTGTTATTGCATTTTTTCCTGATTATAACCTCTGCTTTGTTCTAATTCCTCCTGGTTTTCAGGTTACCGGCCTCCTTTCAATGCTACTGTCGTGCAGAGACTGCTGGACCAAGGGGCTGTTCTTCTGGGGAAAACTAACCTAGATGAATTTGCTATGGGGTTAGTCTTGGCTAATTTGTATATATCAGTTCAACATTATGATGTGGAATTGGTTTTTAATTAAGATTTCAACACTGAATGTGTCTTTCCCTGAGATGCTTAGTGGTGTGTGTCTTCTAGTGTGTGCACATGATTTGCATTGCATTAGGGGATGTCCTATAACGACACGTTCAGTGGTTATTACTTCTTTAATTTGAGTTCCTTTTTGTGTGTGAGTGTGCGTGCGTGTGTGCATGTGAGCATGTGCGTTTGTGTGTGTGTGTGCAGGCATATGCGTGTGTATATATGTGTGTGTGCCACTATGGGCATGCACGTCCGGAGTTGCGTTGGATTTGATTTATGGTGTGTTTAATGAGGATCTCTCCAGTGTCTGTGTGGATTTAGTGCATGTCTATGTTCTGTTGCTGGCTTCCGGAGGTCTGGCAGCACTGATGGCGCCTTTGGACCGGTCCGGAATCCCTGGAGTTACTCCATCCCTGGCAGGCACCAGAGCAGCACGGAGCCGGGTTCTGAATGGGCCATCACAGGGGGCAGCTCAGGGGGCAGTGCTGCCGCTGTGGCGTCTCTCAGCAGCTTCCTGTGAGTGTGCAGTATGTAGTATGCAGTATGCTATGTACTGATATTCTATGACACAGGCCATGTTTGAGTCTGCTTGCTTGGTGGGCAGGGTTCAGCTCCTCATTTCGCATATTCCAGTACACCAGGCGAGTTCAGACTAAAGCCCAACGCCCACTGGCCGTGAAGCGAAGCATCGCGTCAAACTCCGAACGTTCATAATACCCCACTGAAAGCGTCAGTATCATCAATATTGACAGATGACAACAGGACTGAGAAGCAAGCCATGGGCGTCACTCTCAAAATATTCAACAAGACAACGTTTAATTTTGAAATTACTTATCGATAAAGCTTATTTTAAGTGATGGCAAAGTGCGACGGTCAGGTTACTATGCACTATACGTTATATACAGGAATAATTTTCCTCCTAAATTTAGCTCTCTAGTAAATTAAGATTATGATTCACTTTACTTCGCCCTGCAACGAATTAGCTAGCTAGCTAACTTAGCAGTGTAAGTTAAGTTCTTACCAGTGTACCTTGAGTTAGGTTCTGTCTAACTGTAGATCACTTAACTTAAATGCCCGCAAAATAATGGATTTCCTTTCAAAACTGAGACTTGGTTAAAAAGCAGGTATATCAGTTTCGACAACTTTTCGACAAGCATGTGAGGTGTTCGCTAAATGTGTGCCACCAACCATGACGAGGCGAAATAGTTAAATAACCTAAAAGACAAGTGCATTTCTATTGAGTTGACGCTCAAGAAATTGAGAAGTAGCGAAAAGTAAAAAAACTGATACGCGTCACACGCTGCCAGTGGGCGTTGGGCTTAATACAGAGAAGCATCTGAATCCGTAACAGTAACTGGGTCCATCTGGGGCTTGTTCTGCTGGCTCAGCGCGATCCATTTGCTCTCATCTGCTTTTTCTGGTTCTGCCTCCTGTTGTGGTTCTGCAGAGCCCTCGGTTCCGATACGGGAGGATCCACACGGAACCCTGCCGCACTCTGCGGGTTAGTGGGCCTGAAACCAACCTATGGGCTGGTGTCGCGCCATGGCCTTATCCCATTGGTCAACTCCATGGATGTCCCGGGCATCATGACCAGGAATGTGCCCGACATGGCAGCTGTCCTAGGTAAGAGGGAGAGATTCTGTCCTGGGTTAGAGGGAGCGATTCTGTCCTGGGTTAGAGGGAGAGATTCTGTCCTGGGTTAGATGGACAGTTTCTGTCCTGGGTTAGAGGGAGCGATTCTGTCCTGGGTTAGAGGGAGCGATTCTGTCCTGGGTTAGAGGGCGAGATTCTGTCCTGGGTTAGATGGAGAGTTTCTGTCCTGGGTTAGAGGGAGTGATTCTGTCCTGGGTTAGAGGGAAAGATTCTGTCCTGGGTTAGAGGGAGCGATTCTGTCCTGGGTTAGAGGGAGAGATTCTGTCCTGGGTTAGATGGAGAGTTTCTGTCCTGGGTTAGAGGGAGCGATTCTGTCCTGGGTTAGAGGGAGCGATTCTGTCCTGGGTTAGATGGACAGTTTCTGTCCTGGGTTAGAGGGAGAGATTCTGTCCTGGGTTAGAGGGAGAGATTCTGTCCTGGGTTAGAGGGAGAGATTCTGTCCTGGGTTAGAGGGAGAGATGCTGTCCTGGGTTAGAAGGAGAGATTCTGTCCTGGGTTAGAGGGAGAGATTCTGTCCTGGGTTAGAGGGAAAGATTCTGTCCTGGGTTAGAGGGAGCGATTCTGTCCTGGGTTAGAGGGAGAGATTCTGTCCTGGGTTAGAGGGAAAGATTCTGTCCTGGGTTAGAGGGAAAGATTCTGTCCTGGGTTAGAGGGAGCGATTCTGTCCTGGGTTAGAGGGAGAGATTCTGTCCTGGGTTAGAGGGAGAGATTCTGTCCTGGGTTAGAAGGAGAGATTCTGTCCTGGGTTAGAGGGAGAGATTCTGTCCTGGGTTAGAGGGAGGGCGTCCGTCGTGGTTTAGAGGGAAAAGATTCTGTCCTGGGTTAGAGGGAGCGATTCTGTCCTGGGTTAGAGGGAGAGATTCTGTCCTGGGTTAGAGGGAGAGATTCTGTCCTGGGTTAGAGGGAAAGATTCTGTCCTGGGTTAGAGGGAGCGATTCTGTCCTGGGTTAGAGGGAGCGATTCTGTCCTGGGTTAGAGGGAGAGATTCTGTCCTGGGTTAGATGGAGAGTTTCTGTCCTGGGTTAGAGGGAGTGATTCTGTCCTGGGTTAGAGGGAAAGATTCTGTCCTGGGTTAGAGGGAGCGATTCTGTCCTGGGTTAGAGGGAGAGATTCTGTCCTGGGTTAGATGTTTCTGAGAGTTTCTGTCCTGGGTTAGATTCTGGGATGGGCGATTCTGTCCTGGGTTAGAGGGAGAGATTCTGTCCTGGGTTAGATGGGGAGCGATTCTGTCCTGGGATGGACAGATTCTGTCCTGGGTTAGATGGAGAGATTCTGTCCTGGGTTAGAGGGAGCGATTCTGTCCTGGGTTAGAGGGGAGATTCTGTCCTGGGTTAGAGGAGCGATTCTGTCCTGGGTTAGAGGGAGAGTTTCTGTCCTGGGGTTAGTCCTGGGTTAGAGGGAGCGATTCTGTCCTGGGTTAGAGGGGGAGAGATTCTGTCCTGGGTTAGATGGAGAGATTCTGTCCTGGGTTAGATGGAGAGATTCTGTCCTGGGTTAGAGGGAGATTCTGTCCTGGGTTAGAGGGAGAGATTCTGTCCTGGGTTAGATGGACAGTTTCTGTCCTGGGTTAGAGGGAGAGATTCTGTCCTGGGTTAGAGGGAGAGATTCTGTCCTGGGTTAGAAGGAGAGATTCTGTCCTGGGTTAGAGGGAGAGATTCTGTCCTGGGTTAGAGGGAGAGATGCTGTCCTGGGTTAGAGGGAGAGATGCTGTCCTGGGTTAGAAGGAGAGATGCTGTCCTGGGTTAGAGGGAGAGATTCTGTCCTGGGTTAGAGGGAGAGATGTTGTGCTGGGTAAGAGGGAGAGATGCTGTGTCCTGGGTGTCCTGGGTTAGAAGGAGAGATTCTGTCCTGGGTTAGAGGGAGAGATTCTGTCCTGGGTTAGAGGGAGAGATGCTGTCCTGGGTTAGAAGGAGAGATGCTGTCCTGGGTTAGAAGGAGAGATTCTGTCCTGGGTTAGATGGAGAGATTCTGTCCTGGGTTAGATGGAGAGATTCTGTCCTGGGTAAGAGGGAGAGATTCTGCCCTGGGTTAGAGGGAGAGATTCTGTCCTGGATTAGAGGGAGAGATTCTGTCCTGGGTTAGACGGAGAGATGCTGTCCTGGGTTAGAGGGAGAGTTTCTGTCCTGGGTTAGAGGGAGAGATTCTGTCCTGGGTTAGATGGAGAGATGCTGTCCTGGGTTAGAGGGAGAGTTTCTGTCCTGGGTTAGAGGGAGAGATTCTGTCCGGGGATAGAGGGAGAGATTCTGTCCTGGGATAGAGGGAGAGATTCTGTCCTGGGTTAGAGGGACAGATTCTGTCCTGGGTTAGAGGGAGAGATTCTGTCCTGGGTTAGAGGGAGAGATGCTGTCCTGGGTTAGAGGGAGAGTTTCTGTCCTGGGTTAGAGGGAGAGATTCTGTCCGGGGATAGAGGGAGAGATTCTGTCCTGGGTTAGAGGGAGAGATTCTGTCCTGTGTTAGAGGGACGATTTTGTCCTGCGATAGAGGGAGAGATTCTGTCCTGGGTTAGAGGGACAGATTCTGTCCTGGGTTAGAGGGAGAGATTCTGTCCTGGGTTAGAGGGAGATATTCTGTCCTGGGTTAGAGGGAGAGATTCTGTCCTGGGTTAGAGGGAGAGATTCTGTCTTGGGTTAGAGGGAGAGATTCTGCCCTGGGTTAGATGGACAGTTTCTGTCCTGGGTTAGAGGGAGAGATTCTGTCAGAAGGAGAGATTCGGTCCTGGGTTAGAGGGAGCGATTCTGTCCTGGGTTAGAGGGCGAGATTCTGTCCTGGGTTAGAGGGAGAGATTCTGTCCTGGGTTAGAGGGAGAGATATTGTGCTGGGTAAGAGGGAGAGATGCTGTGCTGGGTTTGGAGAGAGCTTTTGTCCTGGGTTAGAAGGAGAGATGCTGTCCTGGGTTAGAGGGAGAGATGCTGTCCTGGGTAAGAGGAAGAGATGTTGTGCTGGGTTAGAGGGAGAGATGCTGTCCTGGTAATGAAGGGCAGATATCCTGTCCTGGGTACTAGGATGTTTTACTGTCCTGAGTATGAACAGGACATATACTTTCTTGGGTACGAGGGTGAGATACAGCATTACTGTCTTGGCCCAGCCTGAGATGGGTGTTTGTTATGGTGAGAGTGGTCTCCATTGAGGCTATCAGTAAATTTAGTGTTGACATTCATCAGAGAAGATAACAGTCGGTGAAATATCCCTGAATAGTTTTTAGGCATGGCTGAGGTGGAAATGGTGGTATAATGATGATGGCGGTGTATGCAGATTTTTCAAGTTAAGGAAGAAGAAACTGAATTTCGCTTCAAGCTCAGAAAATGCTGCTTGCAGTGTTCAGTACACAATCTTGTGTCTTCTTCATTGTGCAATAGTTGAAACGCACTCTAAATGACCCTCTCCAATACTGACCTTCCATAGCACTTTTGAAACATTTGGTTGCAAATGTGTTTTGTGTTTTATTCTTTTCCCTGTCACTCCATGTCCATCATCGTCATGTGTGTCTGCGTTAGCCTGAATTATTAGCCTTTCTTGTTGTTTCGGTGTTGGTCTGCTTTGTATCTCTCAGTGTCTGTCATCCTCAGTTGTGTTTTTGTTCACCTGAGTTGTTAGCCTGTTGTGTTGTTATGTTAGGCTGCTATGTGCCCCTCGGTGTCTTTCTCATCCTCAGCTGTGTCTGTGGCCGCTCAGATTTCATCGCTGACGGGAAATACCCACCCCCCCCCGGGCTGTGGTTGGAGTGGGGGATTATGGGGGATAAAATTGAGCTGATAGCCCCTCATTTCTATTCCACGGAAAGCTGAAATTGCATTGTGTTTTCCTGTGGTCGCGCTGATATCGGGCCTGGTACTTAGTCAGTACCGCTGCGAGAGTCGACAGCAGTAATCCTGCTTCATGACTCACACTTCGGTTGTTTGAATAGCAAAACTGCTCAGTTGCTTTATAAGTCAGGTGAGTGGCATGGAAAAGGCGAGTCCCCTGGTCAGTTCATTGTTTTTTATGTTTTGCGCTGCTATACTAACGGTAAACACGACCTGTATGTGTGAAGAGAAAAGGTTATTTATGATTAAAAGGGAACTACCCCCTCTTCCCGCCCCAGGTGTGCTGCAGGGTCACGATGTGAAAGACTCCACCTCAGTCCATGCCCCCTCGGAGAATGTGGACCTGCCCGATCACATCGACGTGAGCAAACTGCGGATCGGAATACCTAAGGTGAGGCTGTCGCCTCTTGCGCCTGCGAGCTCTGCCCAGCTGCTCCCAGCCTGATGCTGGAGGCCCTAATGACTGCTCACTCAAAAGATACACTGCCTACTGACACTGCCCACTGAACAGGCTGCTGGCTGCCCACCCTAACGCAGGCCTCGTCAGAAGCAGCGTGTTGAGTAGCAGTCATGGGAATTCTTCCCCTCTTAGCCACTTCCTCCTGATGAAGTATGCTGATGAAGTATGCTCAAAATCCCCAGAGAATGTTGAACTCCCAGTGAAGTTTGCTCAAAATCCCCAGAATACATTAATCTCATAATGAAGTACGCTCAAAATCCCCAGAGTATGTTGATCTCCTGATGAAGTATGCTCAAAATCCCCAAAGTATGTTGAACTCCTGATGAGGTATGCTCAAAATCCCCAGAGTATGTTGATCTGCCAATGAAGTATGCTCAAACTCCCTAGAGTATGTTGATGTCCCAATGAAGTATGCTCAAAATCTCCGGAGTATGTTCATCTCCTGATGAAGTATGCTCAAAATCCCCAGAGTATGTTCATCTCTGGACACCTGGATTGCTAGGCTTTGGGTAATTTAGCAGTCCAGAAGATCTGAGAGGAATTATTATTATTATTTGGTAATGGCAATAGTATAGAGGGCACCGAGAGGGTATGGCAGTAATAGTTTAGAGTATGCCCTGATATGGCAGCAATAGTTTGCAGGGTGCTCTGATGGTATGGCCATAATGGTATTGAGGGTGCAATGTGTGTATGGCAGTAATGGTGTGCAGGGTGCAGTAATAGTGTGGCAGTATTAGTTTAGAGGGTGCAGTGAGAGTATGGCAGTAATGGTTTAGAGGGTGTAGTGATGGTATAGCAGTAATAGTGTGCCGGGTGTTGTGATGTTATAACAGTAATAGTATGGAGGACATGGTGACTGTATGGGGGTGATAGTGTAGCAGCAGTAGTATGCAGGGTGCAGTGTTGGTACAGACGCGCAGTAGTCGTACGGAGGGAGTGGTGATTTCGAAGGCGTTTCAGGTCTGTTAAAGCTTTGGGAGTCCGCACCTCACCTGGAGCTTCACGTTCAGTGCATTGAGGAAAAAATCTGCTGCTTTAATTTCTTATCCAGTGTGCATGACTGGCATAGTCAGTGCTGTTCGGCAGTTTTTTTCATATGACCCTGGTGTATGTGACTCCTGTATTTCTGTCCCCGCCCCCTCTGCACTGGAGATCATTATCTCACAGCAGCTGTGATGAGTCCAGTCTAGACCCAGTCAACGGCTTCTTTCTCAAAAACTAACTATGTGCGTAACTTGCATATTTTGAGCAAGAGTCGTGTAGAGAGAAGTATGCTCTTGGGAAAGGTACGCCAGCAGAGTTTTGCTTTTTATGTGAAAAGCAGCCAAGCTAGACCCAGGAAACCAGCTGAGGTGAGATACCTGAGCAATCAGGTTGCTTCAGTGCCAAAAGCAAAAATTGTTCCCAAGTAAATGTACATTTAAACCACACATGTGCCACATGTGAGCTACAATCGCCATGGCGGGCGTGCCACATGTGAACTACAATCGCCATGGCGGACGTTCTACATGTGAACTACAATCACAATGGTGGGCGTGCCACATGTGAACTACAATCACTATGGCGGGCGTGCCACATGTGAACTACAATTGCTATGGTGGGCGTGCCACATGTGAACTACAATCGCTATGGCGGGCGTGCCACGTGAACTACAATCGCTATGGCGGGCGTGCCACGTGAACTACAATCGCTATGGCGGACGTGCCACATGTGAACTACAATTGCTATGGCGGGCGTGCCACATGTGAACTACAATTGCTATGGCGGGCGTGCCACATGTGAACTACAATTGCTATGGCGGGCGTGCCACATGAGAACTACAATTGCTATGGCGGGCGTGCAGCACAGGAATATATAAAAGAGAGGCACTCCTGAGAATTATTCAAACTTATAACTTAAGAGCTGTCGGTTCCTATAGAAACAGTGAACCGATCAAAACAAAACCTTGGCGTATTATCTCCAGTGAGGGCCATGTTGTGCAACTGTTTTTGGGTTTTCCCCTTCAGGAGTACCACGCCCCTGGGCTGTCGCAGGAGACCCTGTGCCAGTGGGGCCGTGTGGCGGACCTGTTTGAGCGGGCGGGGGCTCGGGTGGAGGCAGTGTCGCTCCCCCACACGCAGCACTCCATCGTCTGCTACCACGTCTTGTGTGCCGCCGAGGTGGCGTCAAACATGGCGCGCTTCGACGGCCTTCAGTACGGTAACCTGCCGTTTATATTACATACATACATACATACACTTTATTGAACCCCGTGGGGTAATTTGTCCTCTGCATTTGACCCATCCTATAGTTAGGAGTAGTGAGCAGCCACAGAGCAGCGCCCGGGGACCAACTCCACTTCTAGAGCCAGTTCCTTGGTCAGGGGTACCGGTAGGAGTGTTCCTATGATGCATGTTTTTGTGGGGAAACCAGAGTACCCGGAGAAAACCCACGCAAACACAGGGAGAACATGCAAACTCCACACAGAAAGGCCCCAGGCCGAAATCGAACCCACGATCTTCTTGAGACGACAGTGCTAACCACTATGCCGCCGTGCCACCCTTTTACACTGATCAGCCTTATATGTTACGTTATCACATTACCGCAGTACTTCTCCCATAGCCCAGCTCATGACATATTTTTGATATTACCCTACGGTAATATCACTTTCATTGGCTGGGAGCGGGGGGAATCGCTCCGCATTATGTCATGCTCATAATGTTTAGCCAAACTGAAAACCAGGGGTGACGTTGGTTAAATTGATATGGCTTGGCATTGTAGCGAGCAAGGTAAGTACCATTCTCATAAATTAACGTTACTTGGCTAACTAGTGAGCACATTGTACCTTTCCATAACCATTATGTGACTTTAATTTGTTAGCGATTGTTAGCTGGCTACTCAGATGACTGTGAATTTAAAAACGGTGGCCAGTTCAACCACAAATGTCTGTGACTCAATGACTGACGGAGTATCAAAGTCATGGAGCTCAGAGCTAACATAATGGGAATTAGCATTGAGGCGCTAATGGAAATCATGTTTGTTTTTTATTAAATTAAGCGATCCAGTTATGTGATAAATAGAATCTTATACTCTTGGTTGTGTCATATGAAAGTTATGAAACTCATTGAGTAAATTTTAAGTTTGTTGCGAGCTGAAGCTGTTCCTGGAAACCCAACCTGTCGATTCTCATTTTCGTCGCGAGACCGTTCTGCTCTCCTGATGAGCAGCTGAACAGGACCTCTGGCTGCTGGATACCATTCTGCTTTAGTAAGGGATTATGTGGGGGGTGTGGTCAGGCTGTTATCTTTCCTAGTTTCCCAGAATACAGTGCTGCATAGATTATTCCTGATTCCTTCATTTGGGAAGGTCGTTTATTTTGGCGGTTTTATCTGGTGCGCGCTTTACCGCTAAATCCATCATGTGCCCTTCCAGCAGGGCCGTGCGATGCGCATTCCACTTTAAATATGAGATCCGGCTCAAATATCTGATGGCAAATGCTCTTGCTCACTGAAAACTTGGAAAACCATCCGCTCAAACAGCACAAGGAATTTTTTGCTTCTCAGGTCTAGAGGCTGGAGCTTTGCTCATATCTAGCTGTTTCCCTCACTGCCTGTTGTAAAGGTTCGTCAGTGAGTCAGGTTACCTAACAGAAATTTATTAATCAATAAATGTAACATTTTTACCGTAAAAATAAAATTGTACTTTAATGTCTTATCAAACTAGGGCAGGGGGTTTTCACCTGTCAAGTTGGGAAATTGGTGGAAATTCAGTGTATTGATGTCATAATTCCCATATCGTTAGCCGCGTAGCATAATTGCCTATCTCATTTCTTAAGGTTTTTACAATTACTTGCAAGAATGGATTTTTTTTATTTTTGAAAGTTTTGAAGTAAAAAGGAAAAAACAAACATTTTTGCCAACAGGAAAGAACGGGCAGCCAAAATCTCAATTTGTTAAAAGATGACTTAGGCAGTTATGCTATGAGGCGAACAGTATGCTTCATAAACTGTGTTCATCCAGAGGCAGTGCCATCTGGAGTGTGTGTGTGTGTGTGTGTGTGTTCACGTTTTTGTTACCTATTGGGGACCTTTCCCAGTATAAACACTGACCTTGTCGGGACCAGTAGTCCTTATGGGGACCAAAGCCTGGTCCTAATACGGCAAAACGTCATTTCTGAGGTCATGGTTGAGGTTAGGGGTCAGGGCCCGTATTCACAAAGCATCTTGGCGCTAAAAGTAGGTCCTAATTGCCAGATTTAGGATAAACTCCTTAAAAAAATGGGCGTGTCAGTCGTAAATTTAGGACTCCTAATTATTTTTACTAAGTGTTATTCACAAAGCATTTTAGGCCTAAAAGTAGCTCCTAAGTCTGGGAGAGCTTAAAAGTAGTCAAGAGGACTCCTAACTCGCTAAAACCTATTCACAAAGAATCGGAAAATGACGAAATGACTTGGAAATTCTGAATGATGCGCAGTTGTTGAAAAGATATCGGATCGACCATGAAGGGATTTTATTTGTTGTTGACTTGGAGAGGGAGAGAATTACGTCTCCAACCATGAGAAACAACCCAATAAGCCCCAAAATTAAATATTTGACAACACCTTGTTACTTGGCTACCGGAAAAATGCAACTTTCCAATGCGGACAATTCAGGGATTTCACAATCATCAGTCAGTTGCTCAATTCAGCAAACAATCAATGCGCTCTGTGAACCCCATATCATCCGACAGTTTATCCGGTTTCCAATGGACATTCGCCAACAACACAGAATCAAACTTGAATTCATGCACATCTCAGGTATGCCCGGTATCATCGGTGCTATTGACGAGACCCATATTTGAATTATTTCTCCGACCCAAGATGAAGAGGTATTTGTAAACAGAAAAAATTTCATTCCATCAACACCCAGATAGTATTTGATGCCGAATACAATATTTTGGACATTGTTGCGAAATGGCCAGGATCCACGCACGACTCGCATTTTAATGGAAAGCAGCTTATGCCAATTATTTGACAGGCATTATGTGCCTGCGGGATGCCACTTGCACGGGGACAGTGGCTTTGGTGCTGTACCTCCTCCTGCTATGCATGAATTATTTTATTAGGCTATTGAGCGAGGGTTACATTTAATAGATCATCATAATCATTCCAGCTTATGTCATATT
This sequence comes from Gymnothorax javanicus, assembly GCA_029692085.1. Taxonomy (NCBI): domain Eukaryota; kingdom Metazoa; phylum Chordata; class Actinopteri; order Anguilliformes; family Muraenidae; genus Gymnothorax; species Gymnothorax javanicus. The sequence continues at coordinate 3,102,715 of CM056193.1, forward strand.
TTGTATACATATTTAAATTGTAGGCTATAATTACAAACCAAGCTTAGTATGCCGTCCTGTTTAAACGGTAGCCCGTTTATAGGCTGCAGTCGGACCTCCCCTGCGATTGCAGCCCATACCACCGCTTCTCGCAGTCGTCTGCCGTCCGAGACACAGGAGAATGCAGCATTGATCTGTAGGCTGATATTATCTAACGCATCCCGCTTGGATTTGCTGTTCACCTCCGAGCCAAATTTCCCTTTGATTACATGCTTTCGCTCCAGCACCAACTGGGCCAGCAGCAGTAACTGGTCGCGGCTCCAGTTGGGCTTTCGCGTCCTTTTTGAACTTTCATCCATGACAGTTTAGGGCAAACAAATTTGTACGGCCTGACATTTAAATGATCGCAACATATTCTCATTGGGTAATAAGTTGCTAATTATTGGGGCAAATGACGCGTTTTATTATTGCCTCGTTTTATGCTATTGGCCTTTTTACAACTATCTCTTTCCTATGAATGTTTATTTGCCTAGAGCGTGATATGTGGGGACTGCGCATAGTGCATTTTCAGGAGTGCTCAACATGTTATTACTTTATGGGACAAACCAGCCGCTTGGACTATTTCCTCATTTTTTCCTCCATGGGTTGCACATGGGATTTTTTTTCAATGGGCCGCCCTGTCACCAAACAACCAATCACCGTGCTCATTGTCCCAAGACTCGTACATGAGAATTGACGTCATCCATAGCAACGGAGATTTACTCCCACCTATCTCAGAGCTACTCCTAGTCTAGGAGTTACCAGTTTTCTTAACTAAAAGTTGCTCTCAGCAGCTTTGTGAATAACCTTTAAGATTTTACTCCTACATAAAATGTTTTAGCGCGACTTAGGAGTACTCCTAGCGGTAAGATAAGATGCTTTGTGAATATGGGCCCAGGTGTGAATTGAGGTTTTGTTAAGGTTAAGGTCAGGTATGATTTGGTTAAGGTTAGGGTTAGGGGTAGGGTTAGGGTTAGACTGTCCATAATGAATAGAAGTCAATGCAATGTGCTAACAAGGATAGCTGTGCGGACTTGCGTGCGTGCGTGCGTGCGTGCGTGCGTGCGGCACTCTCTGCTTCATGTTGATACTGTTCACATTGCCTTTTGCTGCTGTTTTCACATGATTATTTTGCTCTTGACATTATTGTCCTGTGCAGGCCACTGTAGCAGGGTGGACAGCTCCACCGATGCGCTGTATGCTGCCACGCGACATGAGGGTTTCAATGACGTGGTTCGGGGGCGAATCCTGAGCGGAAACTACTTCCTGCTGAAGCGGTAAGGAACTGCGGGCGTGTGTGTGTGTGTGTGTGTGCGCGCGTATGTCTGTGTGTGTCCGGCACGGAGCTGCAGGTGTGTGTGTGTGTGTCTGTGTGTGTCCGGCATGGAGCTGCAGGTTTGTGTGTGTGTGTGTGTGTGTGTGTGTTTATTTGCATGGCGAGTGAGACATGACCTGACAACATGTGGTTTTGGCTCCTCCCCTCAGGAACTGGCAGCAGTACCTCCTGAAAGCGCAGCAGGTGCGGCGTTTGATCGCCGGTGACTTCGCTCAGCTCTTCCGCTCTGGCCTGGACCTGCTGCTCATGCCCACCACTCTGAGTGACGCGCCGAGCCACGCCCACTTCATGCTGGAGGACAATCGAACCCGCAGCCTACAGGAGGATGTGTTTACTCAACCTGTCAACATGGCAGGTACACACACACACACACACACACACACACACACACACGCACTCACACACACTCACACAAACACACACACACACGCACACGCTGACTCTCTCTCTTTCTCCACAGGTATTCCTGCAGTGACCCTCCCGGTGGCTCTGTCTCAGCGGGGCCTGCCCCTCTCTCTGCAGCTCACTGCTGCCGCCCTGCAGGACAGGAGGCTGCTCTGCGTCGCTGCCTGGCTAGAGCGACAGCTGGAGTTTCCACAGATACAGTTGCCCTGGGATACTGAGGGGGAGGATGAGGGGGGTGCCAAGGATAAAAGGGGGCAGACTGCAATGTGATTGGGCTCGATGGGGGGGCAGGTTGGATTAAGAGTTTTGGGGCCAATCAGAGACTGTAAACTTCTCATGGATTTTGGTGTGTGAGTGAGGCGTGTGTGTGTGTGTGTGTATAGTGTGTATAGTGTGTGTTGGTGAATCGTGTGTGTTAGTAAATCATGTGTGTGAGTGAATTGTGTGTAGTGTTTGTTAGTGAATTGTGTTTGTGTGTGTATAGTGTGTGTTAGTGAGTTGTGTGAGTGAGTAGTGTGTGTTAGTAAATCGTGTGTGTGGGTGTGTATAGTGTGTGTTAGTGAATCATGTGTGTGAGTGAATTGTGTGTAGTGTTTGTTAGTGAATTGTGTTTGTGTGTGCATAGTGTGTGTTAGTGAGTTGTGTGAGTGAGTAGTGTGTGTTAGTAAATCGTGTGTGTGGGTGTGTATAGTGTGTGTTGGTGAATCATTTGTTTGAGTGAATAGTGTCTGTGTGTGTGTGTGTGTGTGTGTGTGTGTAGTATGTGTTAGTTAATCGTGTGTGAGTGAATAGTGTGTATTCCTGAATTGTGTGTGAGTGTATAGTGTGTAAGTGAATAGTGCATGTTACTGTATAGTGTGTGTAGTGTGTGAGTGAATTGTGTGTGTGTGTGTAGTGTGTGTGAGTGAATAGTGTGTGTGATTTCTGTGGTTTGGTGATCTGTCTGACATGCCTTACTGCCTTCCGGCCGGTGCATGTTGGGATCGGTTCAACCCCTGTACCTTTGAGCAGGCTGGATGATGTATAGATAATGTGTGTAAGGATAATCTGTATGGATAATGTGTGTAAGGATAATCTCTGTATGGGTAATGTGTGTAAGGATAATCTCTGTATGGGTAATGTGTGTAAGGATAATCTCTGTATGGGTAATGTGTGTAAGGATAATCTCTGTATGGATAATGTGTGTAAGGATAATCTCTGTATGGGTAATGTGTGTAAGGATAATCTCTGTATGGATAATGTGTGTAAGGATAATCTCTGTATGGGTAATGTGTGTAAGGATAATCTCTGTATGGGTAATGTGTGTAAGGATAATCTCTGTATGGGTAATGTGTGTAAGGATAATCTCTGTCTGGATTAGGTACCCCTCCAACCACCCACCCCCCCGAGAGAGGCATCGTCACGCACCGACAAATCAAACTCACATCCGCTACTTCAGAGGACAGCCCCCACCATCATAACTGTCATTTAAATAACCGCCATCACGTGGAACCCCACAGCTCTCATCAGTACAATATGCTCTTATTTTTGAAAGCTTGTAAAATGCAATAAAGCTGGTGTTGCGTCAGTATGGGGAAATTACCCATGAAAGCTTTTGATTCCTCACCATTCTGACTGTGTGGAGAGATGTATGTGGGCCTAGAAAATGCATTTGTGTTTTGTATCATATGTGCTCGGACAGATGTGGGCCAAATTTAGATGAGCATCCCCTAAAACCTATGGAAGCATATAGTTAACAAAATTAAAATGAAAATGCAATGTCAGAAATGCATTTTCATTTTCAAGATACAAGCGCATTATTTGTATTATAATGAAAATTCAAATGTGATCCTCCACTTTGCATTTTCATTTTCAAGTCCATGTATGCAATTTTTATAACAATTGGAAAATTAAAATACATTCCTCATTTACATTTGCATTTTCGAGAAGTGCCCTGCAATATCACTAACATAATAAAACGAAAACGCTAATCGTATAAAGCAAATACATTCTCGGAAATGCTTTTTCGTTTTCGAGAAGCACGCGAATTATTTGTATCATCAGGAAAATGCTAAAGTAATCCTAATTATGAGACAGATATTGCGTCTGCTTCTTGAAAAAGAAAAAGCATTTCCGAGAATGTATTTGCTTTATGAGATTAGCGTTTTCGATTTTGTTTTGTTAGTGATATTGCGGGGCACTTCTTGCAAATGAAAACAGTGCCTACATGGACTTGAAAATGCAAATCTAAAGTGAAGGATTACTTTAGCATTTTCCTGATGATACAAATAATGCACCTGCTTCTCGAAAACGAAAAAGCATATCCGAGAATGTATTTGCTTTATACGATTAGCGTTTTCGTTTTCGTTATGTTAGTGATATTGCAGGGCACTTCTCGAAAATGTAAATGAGGAATGTATTTTAATTTTCCAATTGTTATAAAAATTGCATACATGGACTTGAAAATGAAAGTGCAAAGTGGAGGATTACATTTGAAATTTCATTATGATACAAATAATGCGCTTGTATCTTGAAAATGAAAATGCATTTCTGACATTGCATTTTCATTTTAATTTTGTTTACTATATGCTTCCATAAAAACCAACATATGGGGATAAATCAATGAATAACTCCCAATTATCACAGTGCTAGTTCTGAAATTTATAACTGTTATTGTCGCTGCCATCCCAAGGAACAATTTGACACCAGACATGGCTTAATTGCTTTGAAAATATGAGACCCAGGAGGAATTGAAGCTGTAAAAAGCATAATTTGGCTACATTTTTCATCACAAATTGAAATGAAAATTAAGATAGTTCCCAAAGTGATCCACCCTAAATATTTGTCAGAAAGTAGGTGCAGTAAGCCAAGTTCGTTTGCACAAAGTTTCAAGAAAAAAAATATATGGTAAGGAATCAAAAGCTTTCATGGGCAATTTTCCCATACTGACGCAATGCCACCTTTTTAAATGAAAAGGGTTTTTCCCCTTATTTCTCCAATCTTAGAGGCCTGTAATGGTTATTTTTTCATTTTTAGCCCAGGTTGTGGGATATTGTTGAGGTCGATAATGGCCAAATATCCATAGGTGTGGGAGATGAGTGTTGGGGGGATGGTGTGACAGATAAAGTGACGTATGGCTGCTATTGCTTTCCGGACATTTCGTGGCCTTACGGAACTACGCCTGTAAACCGTTCACGCCACAAGCCCATCCCTCAGAATTATTGCGAGAGGTGCATTGTGGATTCAACTAGAGACCCAAGCCATCCTGCGTCATCCATGGTTGCTCATGGCGACCGATATCCGGGACGTACGGTGCAGGCACGCCGCTCACTGTTAAAGAGGCCTTGTTTTGTCGTACCGTAGCGCTGATCGCGCCTGCAGCACTGAGATGGAGGCGCACACTTTGCCACCGACGTCAGGAGTTTGCGCTCCGGTGACTCAGCGGTAATGGCTTAGCGGGACGGGATAGCTCACCCTTACCAGCCGCTCGCGCTTGAAGACGCCCCCAGAGTTGTGTACAGAGTAACAAAGCACCGATCACTGTTGGCTTGCCCTGCTGAGACCTGGCTGGCCGTGATGATCTCGGTGAAGGTATCCCCTCAGTCTCTAATCCGGAGGAGCTGTACCCCCAGTTTTGCTGTGTTGTTTGTATACAGAACACACTTCCTGCGAAGGCGCTTACACACCGGACGCGAAACGAACCTTGCACGACAGATAACATTCAAAGTCAATGCAAAGACGCGAATACGCGCGTTTCGCCCGTATTCGCGTCTTTGTATTGACTTTGAATGTAATCTGTCGCGCGGAAAATTCGTTTCGCGTCCGGAGTGAAAGCATCTTAAGCTGCTCTGGATAAGCACACGAGTATGATTTAAAAAAATAAGTTTAAATACGCAATGTGATCCATTTTCCTCTGCCCCATCTCTCTCTCTCTCTCTCTCTCTCTATGGGGCCATGTCCTCATTAATGCTGCAACATTCGGGATCGAATTTCAGGATCTCCGCAGTAGCGGTGGAATCGGATACCATAGAATGCTGGGCATAGACACATTCAATTACGAGAAAAAAAAAAGCAACGGGGGGGCGGAGCATGGTCTCCGAGCATTACGACTTTCGGCGAGGGAAGGGAGTGGCGGAGATGAGCACAAAGCGCATAAGTTTGCTGTGCAGTTCTCTTTCCCGAAAGTGGGCGACCAGTTCTCCGCCAAGGTGAATTTTTCCAATGCTCAGGTCACACACTGCCGCGCGCCGCGGCATCATGTGACAGAAGTTAATCGCGCGCGCGCGGTGCCGCGCCTGCGAGGCTCGCCGCCCCACAATCGAACTTTTTTCTGTACCGTGGCTGTGACTCCTATGGCGAACCGCAACACGTTTTTATTGGTTTACATAATGACATTTTAAGTTTCTTCTGCGTGAGGCTGCTTACAGTACGAACATTCTTGATTGGGAAGGGGGGGGGAAATCTGGTTTTAGCCGTGTTATTCACCTGTGTGGAGGCTATGCGCCTCTGTCTGTCTCTTCGTTTCTCAGTATTTTTCTACTCTTCTGTATGGGAGATGATGTGTAAACATTCATCACAGGTTTCATGGCTTATGAAATGCAAGACACTTTGTTGCGAATGTTGCAATGTTTACCATCAGAACATTTTTAAAAGATTTTTGTGTACTGTTGGTGCTTTTTTTCCATTCCAGTCATGACTTCAGTTCAAGCATGGGTGTCTGTTCTGATAAATGCTCATGAACTGGTTACTCTAGCAGCCTGTGCTTTCATTTTCTGTCATGTCTTGTTACAAATAGCCTAATTCCTCTATGGGGAGGTTAGATCTCTGTTGGGGGACCTAGAAGAGCACACTGGTTATTGAATTGACTGTGAACTTAAGAGAGCTCAAATACAGTGTCAACAGCTCCTGCCTTGTGCTAAAATTGGTACAAGCACTCAGTTCAGGAAAAATGTGTGCACACTTTTTTAGTCACCTGACCAGCGGGTCATCAGCAGGATCCCTGTTTAATAGCTTGCGAGGCGGACCCTCTAACGTTCTGAACTCAACCATGTGATGCTCAGAGCAAACATAGGGCCGCAATATACAGCTGTGCAACAGTTCATCAGAGGGATGCCACGAGTAACACGCTTCAGTGTAACGCTCTTTAGTGTCAAATTTCAGGATGTTATACCCGCTAGACTTTAATGTTCTTAGGCGCGTAATGTTCTTCGTAAGGGATAATGTATAGCGAATGGTGGTGAATGAATAAAGAAATTCGCTTTGCATCAAGGTCGTGCATCACCCTGTCAGGATTTATTTCCCAGTAATGACTGGCTTGCTGTACATTATCCTGCTTATTACTCGGCGACTTCAGAATCCAAAAATTTGACACAAAATGTTGATTTAAAAATTATTTAGGTCCATTACATTCTATGGCAGGAAATGCGTTGCGCTTGTAGCAACAGTCTGTTCTTCAGAATAACAGGCTGTAGAATGGCATAATTGACCAATCAGAGTCAAAAATTCAACAAAGCAATACTATTTAGTGCGTAAGATCCATAATTGTCACACACTTTAGTACATAACATTCTTCAGTGTGTTAGAGTTTAACCCTGTTGCAGATGTGATGCTCCTTAAAGGAGCTGTGTCACAATTACTGCACATGCTCAGAACTTGCATCCTGAGAAAGTGAATCTGCTTGACTGCAAGTCATAATCTGATTCCAACCTTGCCGATTCGTCTTCGTTTTGCATTGTATTTATATATTTTAGTTACTCCGGCATTATGCTTTTTATATTAAGGAGCTTTCTATGGAATTTTGAAGATTCAAAGCGTTATTTTAAGCTTTAGCCTAGGGTTATGAAGAATGTAAGCTGGTTGGCATCGCCAGCAGTCATAGAAGAAAAAGTGCCCTCTAGATTATGACTTACAGATGAGCGGATTTATTTTGTTCAAAGTTGTGAGCATGTGCAGTAATTGTGACACTGCTTTAAGGTGACGCCTCAGAGGTAAGGCTTCTTAAAGTGCCCCTGTTTTAGCTCCCAGTGCAGCAGTTTGGCCGGAGTCAGGTAGGAATTCACTTTGTTTGGTCAGCTTTGAGTGAGAGCTTTTCATTCACTCAGCAGACAACTTCCCTCATAGTTCCCCCCCCCTTCAGAAAATGTCAAACTGACGGCTTCAGCCACTTTCACACCGGACATGAAACAAATTTTTCGCACGCCAGATAACATTCAAAGTCAATGCAAAGACGCGAATCCTTTGTGTCAGAGCAGAGACAGGGAGGAAGTGACACTGGAAGAGGAATTGGGGAGTGAGCTGTAAATGGTGGGGGAGCAGGTACTGTCTGTGCTGTGTGCCCTGCTCTCCGTCCCAATACCCTGCAGAACAAAGCGGTCACATGACCTGCACCCAGCTCCCAGCCTCCATCCCTGCGTTGCATTGGCACACTGGGCTGGTGTCCCATGCGTCAGATATACACGGGGCCACTGCTCCGCTGGTATGTTGAGGGGTTATCTGACGTCCCGGGATCGTGTGCATCTGAATATCACCGCGAGAGGGACGCCCCCTCCCCCATCCCCAGATGGATTTTTAAATGCTTTTTTTGCTGCTGTTGTTGTTGTTTCGCTCTATTTGCATCTTTTGGTTTTTACCGAAAGCAGCTTATTATCTGCAGATGAAATATTTATGCCTGTGGTTTTGTGTTTGAATGAACATCACCGCAGGCCACGATTCGAGAGCGAAAGCCTCCGCCCGTGTCTGCACGCAGGGGAGCGAACGTCGCACAGCTGTGATCGAGAAGCTTCTGTCTCAGAACACCCACCATGGAGAACTCATTTGACTGCAGGGAACACTTTAAAACAAGGCAGTTTTCTGAAAAGCTTCCAGAATTTAACAGATTGAAATATAAAAGGTATACCTTACCAGACCACAACCTTTTTGCTTGCAAATAGAACAAAAACATAATTTTATTCACTGGGATTTTTGCAAAAAGCTAAATCATGCTCAATGATTCTGAACAGGACAGTGAGGACTGGAGAGATACTTGCTTGGGAAATGGATTTATAGCAGGAGATGCAGGTTTAACTCCTTGATGTGACACCATTGTTCCTTCTCTTACAACCCCAATTCCAAAAAAGTTGGGATGCAGTGTAAACTGTACATAAAGACAGAATGCAATGATTTGCATATCTCAGTAACTAGCATTTTATTCACAATAGAACATAGACCACATATCGGATGTTGAAAGAGACATTTTTTCCATTTCATGAAAGTTGGGACAGGGCCTTGTTTACCATTGCTTAGCGTCCCGTCTTCTTTTAACAACAGTCTGTAAACGTCTGGAAAGTGAGGAGACCAGTTGCTGGAGTTTTGGGAGGGGAATGTTGTCCCACTCTTGTCTGATGTAGGATTCTAGCTGCTCAACAGTCCTGGGTCTTCTTTGCCAGATTTTTCATTTTATGATGCACCAAATGTTTTCTATTAGTGACAGGTCTGGACTGCAGGCAGGCCAGTTCAGCACTCAGACTCTTCTACTGCGAAACCATGCTGTTGTGGTGGATGCAGTATGAAAGGCCTTCCCTGAAAGAGACGTTGTCTGGATGGGAACATATTTTGTCGTAAAACCTTAATACACTTTTCAGCATTGATAATGCCTTTCCCAATATGTAAGCTGCCCATGCCTTAGGCACTAATGTAAGCCGATACCATCAGAGATGCAGGCTTTTGAACTGTCTGCTGATAACAAGCTGTATGGTCCCTCTCCTCTTTAGTCCGCATGAAACGGCGTCTGTGGCTTCCAAGAATTTTAAATTTTGATTCATCTGACCACAGAACAGTTTTCCATTTTGCCTCAGTCCATTTTAAGTGAGCTTTGGCCCAGAGAAGACGGTGGTGTTTCTGGATCGTGTTCACATATGGCTTCTTCTTGGCATGATACAGCTTCAGCTTGCATTTGTAGATTATACGGCAAACTGTGTTCACAGACAGTGATTTCTGGAAGTGTTCCTGAGCCCATGCAGTGAATTCCAGTTCACTGTTCAATCATGCCTGTTTTTAATGCCGTGCTGCCTGAGGGCCCAAAAATCACGAGCATCCAGTATTGACCTTCAGACTGCTCTCTTGCGCACAGAGATTTCTCCAGATTCTCTGAATCTTTTGATGATATTATGTACTGAAGATTCAAAGCCTTCACAATTTTACATTGAGTAACATTTTCCTGAAATTGTTCCGCAATGTTTAGACGCAGTTTTTTGCAGATTGGTGAGCCACTGCCCATCTTTACTTCTGAAAAACTCTACCTCTCTAAAATACCTCTCTTTTTATACACAGTCATGTTACTGACCTGTCGCCGATTAACCTTATTAGTTGTAAAATGCTCCACCAGCTGTTTATATACCCCCGACGACGAAATGTCGGAGGTATATAGTTATATACCGAGAATTCCGTCCGTCCGTCTGTCATTCCGTCCAAAGACATTAATTGTCCGATCGATATCTCAAATGTTATTCATTCGATTCTTTTCAAATTTGGCACTCATATTCTCTACCACAGGGAGAGGTGCAGTGCAAATTGTCGGCCATCTGGGATGATTTCTCACAAAAATATCGCCTTTTTTATGTTTTTAGACTTGGAAATTTTCAAGTGGGTTCAACGTCAATTTGTCCGATCGATATCGCAAATATTATACATTGGATTCTTTTCCAATCTGCCACACATAGTTTCTAACATATGGAGAGCTGCAGAGCTAAGTGTCAAAGATGTGTTGTCATTTTTGTCAAAATTGATTTTCGGAATGTGATAATTTCTATAATCACCAACGGAAAAAGCATGATTGGGGACGTTGGGGGTATTAGTAAGCTCTGCTTACTTCTTCACTTGTTTTATGAGTACCACTTTTTTAGCCTTTTGTTGCCCCTCTCCCAATTTTTTTGAAATGTGTTGCTGCTATCAAATTAAAAATTAGCAAATATTTTTCATGAAATGGTGAAAGGTCTCAATTTCAACATTTGACATGTCTCTGCTCTATTGCGAATAAAATGTGGGTTTATGAGATTTGCAAATCATTGCATTCTGTTTTGAGCAGAGTAATGAGCAGTGCAGGGGAAGAGTGATGAGCAGCACAGGGGAAGAGTGATGAGCAGCACAGGAGAAGAGTGATGAGCAGCACAGGAGAAGAGTGATGAGCAGCACAGGGGAAGAGTGATGAGCAGCACAGGGGAAGAGTGATGAGCAGCACGGGGGAAGAGTGATGAGCAGCACGGGGGAAGAATGATGAGCAGCACGGGGGAAGAGTAATGAGCTGCACGGGGGAAGAGTGATGAGCAGCGCAGGAGAAGAGTGATGAGCAGCACAGGGGAAGAGTGATGAGCAGCGCAGGGGAAGGGTGATGAGCAGCGCGGGGGAAGGGTGATGAGCAGCGTGGGAGAAGGGTGATGAGCAGCACGGGGAAAGAGTAATGAGCAGCACAGGGAAAGAGTAATGAGCAGCGCAGGGGAAGAGGATGATGAGAGTGATGAGAAGAGGAGAAGAGATGAGCAGAGGGAGAAGAGTGATGAGCAGCACAGGGGAAGAGTAATGAGCTGCACTGATGAGCACAGGGTGAAGGGGTGATGAGCAGCGCTGGGAAAGAGTGATGAGCAGCACAGGGGAAGAGTGATGAGCAGCACGGGGGAAGGGTGATGAGCAGCGCTGGAGAAGAGTGATGAGCAGCGCAGGAGAAGAGTGATGAGCAGCGCAGGAGAAGAGTGACGAGCAGCGCAGGGGAAGGGTGATGAGCAGCGCGGGGGAAGAGTGATGAGCAGCTGGGGAAGGGTGATGAGCAGCACGGGGAAAGAGTAATGAGCAGCACAGGGAAAGAGTAATGAGCAGCGTAGGGGAAGAGTGATGAGCAGCGCAGGAGAAGAGTGATGAGCAGCGCAGGGGAAGAGTGATGAGCAGCACAGGGGAAGAGTGATGAGCAGCGCGGGGGAAGGGTGATGAGCAGCTGGGGGAAGAGTGATGAGCAGCACAGGGGAAGAGTGATGAGCAGCACGGGGGAAGAGTGATGAGCAGCGCTGGAGAAGAGTGATGAGCAGCGCAGGAGAAGAGTGATGAGCAGCGCAGGGGAAGAGTAATGAGCTGCACAGGGGAAGAGTGATGAGCAGCGCGGGTGAAGGGTGATGAGCAGCGCTGGGAAAGAGTGATGAGCAGCACAGGGGAAGAGTGATGAGCGGGGGGAAGGGGATGAGCAGCTGGGAAGAGTGATGAGCAGAAGGGAAGTGATGAGCAGCGCTGGGAAAGAGTGATGAGCAGAAGGGGAAGGGTGGTGATGAGCAGCGGGAGAAGAGTGATGAGCAGCACAGGGAAGAGTGATGAGGGGAAGAGTGATGAGCAGCAGGGGGAAGGGGTGATGAGCAGCGTGGGGAAGAGTGATGAGCAGCAGGGGAAGGAAGAGTGATGAGCAGGGGAGAAGAGTGATGAGCAGCACAGGGGAAGAGTGATGAGCAGCACAGGGGAAGAGTGATGAGAGAAGAGTGATGAGCAGGGGAAGAGTGATGAGCAGCAGGGAAGAGTGATGAGCAGCACAGGGGAAGGGTGATGAGCAGCAGGAAAGAGTGATGAGCAGGGGGAAGAGTGATGAGTGAAGAGGATGAGCAGGGGGAAGAGTGATGAGCAGCGGGGGAGAAGAAGTGATGAGCAGCACAGGGAGAAGAGTGATGAGCAGCGCAGGGGAAGAGTGATGAGAGCACAGGGGAAGAGTGATGAGATGAGCAGGGGAAGAGAGTGATGAGCAGCAGAAGAGGATGAGCAGCTGGGGAAGGTGATGAGCAGCGCAGGAGAAGAGTGATGAGCGCGGAGGAAGAGTGGATGAGCAGAGGAGAAGAGTGATGAGCAGCGAGGGGAAGAGTGATGAGCGGGGAGAGAAGAGTGATGAGCAGCGCAGGGGAAGAGTGATGAGCAGCGAGGGGAAGAGTGATGAAGCAGTGATGAGCAGCAGGGGAAGGGTGATGAGCAGCGCGGGGGAAGAGTGATGAGCAGCGCGGGGGAAGAGTGATGAGCAGCGCGGGGGAAGAGTGATGAGCAGCGCAGGGAAGAGTGATGAGCAGCGAGGGGAAAGAAGAGGATGAGCAGCACAGGGGAAGAGTGTGGATGAGCAGCACAGGGAAGAGTGATGAGCAGGAGGGGAAGAGGATGAGCAGCACGGGGAAGAGGATGAGATGATGAGAAGTGATGAGCAGCGAGGAGGAGGGAAGAGTGATGAGCAGCAGGGGAAGGGATGAAGCGAGGGGAAGGGATGAGAAGAGTGCACAGGGGAAGAGTGATGAGCAGCAGCACAGGGGAAGAGTGATGAGCAGCACAGGGAAGAGTGATGAGCAGCACGGGGAAGAGTGGGGAAGAGGATGAGCAGCAGCACAGGGAAGGGGGAGAGTGATGAGCAGGGAAGAGTGATGAGCAGCAGGGAGGGGAAGAGTGATGAGCAGCACAGGAGAAGAGTGATGATGAGCAGCGCAGGGGAAGAGGATGATGGGGAAGGGTGATGAGCAGCGCAGGAGAAGAGTGATGAGCAGCAGGGGAAGAGTGAGGGAGGAGAAGAGGATGAGCAGAGGGGAAGAAGTGATGAGAGCACAGAGGAGAAGAGTGATGAGCAGCGGGAAGAGGATGAGCAGAGGGGAAGAGGATGAGAGGGAAGAGTGATGAGCAGCAGGGGAAGAGTGATGAGCAGGAGAGGGGGAAAGGATGTGATGATGAAGAGAAGATGCGGAGAAGGGGAGTCATGAGCAGCGCAGTGAGGAGAAGAGTGATGAGCAGCGCAGGGGAAGAGTGATGAGCAGGGAAGGGAGAAGAGTGATGAGCAGCACAGGGGAAGAGGATGAGCAAGGGGAGTGCTGGGGAAGAGGATGATGAGGGGAAGAGTGATGAGGGGAAGAGTGATGAGCAGGGGAAGAGTGATGAGCAGCAGGAGAAGAGGAGGGGGAAGAGTGATGAGCAGATGAGCAGACAGGGGAGGGGTGATGAGCAGCAGGGAAGAGTGATGAGAGCGCGGGAGAGTGCACAGGGGAAGAGTGATGAGCAGGAGAAGAGTGATGAGCAGGGGAAGAGTGATGAGCAGCACAGGGGAAGAGTGATGAGCAGCGCAGGGGAAGAGTGATGAGCACAGAAGAGGGGAAGAGTGATGAGCAGCACTGGGGAAGGGGATGATGAGCAGCACAGGGGAAGAGTGATGAGCAGCACAGGGGAAGAGTGATGAGCAGCACAGGGAAGAGGGTGATGAGAGCTGGGGAAGGGTGATGAGCAGCGATGGGGAAGGGGGAGCGCTGGGAAGAGTGATGATGAGCTGGAGAAGGGTGATGAGCAGCGGGGGAAGAGTGATGAGCAAGAAGGGGGAAGGGGTGATGAGCAGGGAGAAGAGTGATGAGCAGCACTTGGAGAAGAGTGATGAGCAGCGAGGAGAAGAGTGATGAGCTGCGGGAGAAGGGGATGAGCAGCGAGGGGAAGAGTGATGAGCAGAAGGGGAAGAGTGATGAGCAGCAGGGGGGAAGAGTGATGAGCAGCACAGGGGATGAGTGATGAGCAGCGAGGGAAGAGTGATGAGCAGCGCAGGGGAAGAGTAATGAGCTGCACAGGGGAAGAGTGATGAGCAGCACGGGGGAAGGGTGATGAGCAGCGCTGGAGAAGAGTGATGAGCAGCGCTGGAGAAGAGTGATGAGCAGCGCTGGAGAAGAGTGATGAGCAGCGCAGGAGAAGAGTGATGAGCTGCGCGGGGGAAGGGTGATGAGCATTGCAGGAGAAGAGTGATGAGCAGCGCAGGGGAAGAGGATGAGCAGCACAGGGGAAGAGTGATGAGCAGCGAGGGGAAGAGGATGAGCAGCGAGGAGAAGAGTGATGAGCAGCGGGGGAAGGGGTGATGAGCAGAAGAGGATGAGAGCACAGGAGAAGAGTGATGAGCAGCGCAGGGGAAGAGTCATGAGCAGCACAGGAGAAGAGTGATGAGCAGCGCGAGGGAAGAGTGATGAGCAGCGCAGGAGAAGAGTGATGAGCAGCGCGGGGGAAGGGTGATGAGCAGCGCGGGGGAAGAGTCATGAGCAGCACAGGAGAAGAGTGATGAGCAGCGCAGGGGAAGAGTCATGAGCAGCACAGGAGAAGAGTGATGAGCAGCGCAGGGGAAGATTGATGAGCAGCGCAGGAGAAGAGTGATGAGCAGGGCGGGGGAAGAGTGATGAGCAGCACAGGAGAAGAGTGATGAGCAGCACAGGGGAAGAGTTATGAGCAGCGCAGAAGAAGAGTCATGAGCAGCGAAGGAGAAGAGTGATGAGCAGCGCAGGGGAAGAGTGATGAGCAGCGCAGGAGAAGAGTGATGAGCAGCGCAGGAGAAGGGTGATGAGCAACGCAGGGGAAGAGTGATGAGCAGCACAGGAGAAGAGTGATGAGCAGCACAGGGGAAGAGTGATGAGCAGCACAGGAGACGAGTGATGAGCAGCACAGGGGAAGAGTGATGAGCAGCACAGGAGAAGAGTGATGAGCAGCACAGGGGAAGAGTGATGAGCAGCACAGGGGAAGAGTGATGAGCAGCGCAGGAGAAGAGTGATGAGCAGCACAGGGGAAGAGTGATGAGCAGCGGGGGAGGATGAGAAGGAGAAGAGTGATGAGCAGCACAGGGGGGAAGAGTGATGCAGGAGAAGAGTGATGAGCAGCACAGGGGGAGCAGCACAGGGAAGAGTGATGAGCAGCACAGGAGAAGGATGAGGGAAGAGTGATGAGCAGCACAGGGGAAGAGTGATGAGCAGAAGAAGAGTGATGAGCAGCGCAGGGGAAGAGTGATGAGCAGCAGGGGGAGAAGAGTGATGAGCAGCGCAGGGGAAGAGATGATGAGAGCGGGGAAGAGGATGAGCAGCACAGGGAAGAGTGATGAGAAGAAGAGTGATGAGCAGCACAGGGAGAAGAGTGATGAGCAGAGAAGAGTGATGGGGAAGAGTGATGAGCAGCGCGGGGGAAGAGTGATGAGCAGCGGAAGGGGAAGAGTGATGAGCAGCGCAGGGGAAGAGTGATGAGCAGCGCAGGAGAAGAGTGATGAGCAGCGCAGGAGAAGAGTGATGAGCAGCGGGAGAAGAGTGATGAGCAGCGCAGGGGAAGAGTGATGAGCAGCGCAGGGGAAGAGTGATGAGCAGCACAGGGGAAGAGTGATGAGCAGCGCAGGGGAAGAGTGATGAGCAGCGCAGGGGAAGAGTGATGAGCAGCGCAGGGGAAGAGTGATGAGCAGCGCGGGGGAAGAGTGATGAGCAGCGCAGGGGAAGAGTGATGAGCAGCGCAGGGGAAGAGTGATGAGCAGCGCAGGAGAAGAGTGATGAGCAGCGGGAGAAGAGTGATGAGCAGCGCGGGAGAAGAGTGATGAGCAGCGCAGGGGAAGAGTGATGAGCAGCGCAGGAGAAGAGTGATGAGCAGCACAGGAGAAGAGTGATGAGCAGCACAGGAGAAGAGTGATGAGCAGCGCAGGGGAAGAGTGATGAGCAGCGCGGGGGAAGAGTGATGAGCAGCGCAGGGGAAGAGTGATGAGCAGCGCAGGGGAAGAGTGATGAGCAGCGCAGGAGAAGAGTGATGAGCAGCGCAGGGGAAGAGTGATGAGCAGCACAGGGGAAGAGTGATGAGCAGCACAGGAGAAGAGTGATGAGCAGCGCAGGGGAAGAGTGATGAGCAGCGCAGGGGAAGAGTGATGAGCAGCGCAGGGGAAGAGTGATGAGCAGCGCAGGAGAAGAGTGATGAGCAGCGCAGGAGAAGAGTCATGAGCAGCGCAGGGGAAGAGTCATGAGCAGCGCAGGAGAAGAGTGATGAGCAGCACAGGAGAAGAGTGATGAGCAGCAGGAGAAGAGTGATGAGCAGAGAAGGGGAAGAGTGATGAGCAGCGCGGGGAAGAGCCAGAGGGAAGAGTGATGAGCAGCACAGGGAGAAGAGTGATGAGTGATGAGCAGGGGGAAGAGTGATGAGCAGAGAGTGATGAGGGGAAGAGTGATGAGCAGAGGGGAAGAGTGATGAGCAGCAGCGCAGGAGAAGAGTGATGAGCAGCGAGGAGAAGAGTGATGAGAGAAGCGAGCAGGAGAAGAGGATGAGCAGCAGGAGAAGAGTGATGAGCAGCGCGGGGGAAGAGTGATGAGCAGCGCGGGGGAAGAGTGATGAGCAGCGCGGGAGAAGAGTGATGAGCAGCGCGGGAGAAGAGTGATGAGCAGCGCAGGAGAAGAGTGATGAGCAGTGCAGGGGCGCCAGGAGAAGAGTGATGAGCAGCGCAGGAGAAGGAGGAAGAGCAGAGCAGGGGAAGAGTGATGAGCAGCGCAGGAGAAGAGTGATGAGCAGCGCAGGGGAAGAGTCATGAGCAGCGCAGGAGAAGAGTCATGAGCAGCGCAGGGGAAGAGTGATGAGCAGCGCAGGAGAAGAGTGATGAGCAGCGCAGGAGAAGAGTGATGAGCAGCGCAGGAGAAGAGTGATGAGCAGCGCAGGGGAAGAGTGATGAGCAGTGCAGGAGTACAGTGCTGTACTTTTATGAGGAAGCAGCATTTTAAAACTCACCACCAAGTGACACAAAGGTGAAAAATACAATAATGAAATGAGCCTGGGGTGAGGAACAGGAGGCTGCTGTCCAGAGTCTGTTTCCTGTCTGCGTGACCGTCAGCACACCACCTGCAGGGCTCAGAACAGGACATCCTGCTGTCTCTCTCTCTCCCTCCCTCCCTCTGTTTACATTATATCTCTCTCATCCCTACCTTTCTTTATTTCCTCTATTGTCTTCCCTCCACTTTGTCGTTGTCTCATCTCTCACTTTCTTTCCCTCTCACCCCTTTCCTGCGTCTCCGGCGGAGATTAAATGCCATAGATATCAGGGCGGAGAGATATTGAGCCATCTCTAACCGTTAAAAGTTGAGAAGTAAATAGCATGTATCCTGTTGCCTGTATGATTTGGCATTAAAGCAGAACTGAATTGAATTTCAAAAGAGGGGAAGGGAGGGAGAATGAGAGGGAAAGGTGTGACCCACACTTGGGGGCGATCACTCCATCTGGTCTGACGCATTCTCTCTCAGGGAACCTGATTCACATGGCAAAAGCCAGACCTCTATGACAACGGGCTGACCCTGTTGAATGTGTCATGGAGGAGGAGAGGGGTTGGAGAGAAGGGCCGTGTGCACGGTCAGGTGCCTGCAGTCATCCTCGGTTATCGGTTCTCTCGTGGCTTGTTTGCCAAGGTGAGCTCTGTGTCTGTGTTGCACATAGGTAGATGATACTCGTATCTGTGAAGCATATTACCAGACAAGCTCTGTACCTTTCAGCGATAATGACTCTGTCACATCACAACATTTCCATGTATTTGAATAAACAAATAGTTACCAAATAAAATAAGATTAAATAACATAACATGAGTGGCGAGAACAGGCCGTTCAGCCCAACTAGCTCGCCAGAATAAAGCCACATAATCCAATGGGAGAGAAACGTCCACAAAAGCCCCGTTCAGGTCATTTCTCAGGAAACGTGGAAACTTGGGCGATGTCGACTGTATTTGCGCTGTGTTGCTGTCGCGTGATCACCACCGCTGTTACAACT
This sequence comes from Gymnothorax javanicus, assembly GCA_029692085.1. Classification (NCBI taxonomy): domain Eukaryota; kingdom Metazoa; phylum Chordata; class Actinopteri; order Anguilliformes; family Muraenidae; genus Gymnothorax; species Gymnothorax javanicus. Next base: position 3,120,992 of record CM056193.1, read on the forward strand.
CGGTCATCGGCGAAACCCAGGCTCCCACCCCCCCACCACCACCATAGTCTACTTCTGCTGCAGGCAGTTTTTAATGCCTTTTTATCGTTTTAAATCTTTCTCAATTTTACTGCACGGTGCATTCTACAAATATTGTTACGTACTGACGCTTGACAGGATAACGGGGGTTCTACACCTGAGTCGCGGAGCGATTCATTCAGATGAAAACACGAGAAAAAACGCTAAAAAAAAAAAAAAGGTGGCGAGAATTGCTGGATGATATCGGGTGATTCATTGTCTAAATTGTGCTGATATAAAATTCTTCGTGCTTATTTAAATTTGTCCACAGTAAGAGCGAATGCACACTCTCTTGCTTTCAGCAATGGACATTTCATGTGTATATGATGTGTTCGGGGATGAGTATTAGTGCGTTTGGTCTCCATTTATGTCTCCTGGTGTTGAGACTTGATTTTCCATGGCCTTGTGGCGCTGGAACCGCATTGTCAACTGGTTTTATTTTATTTTATTCTACACCCCCCGCCAACCTTTCATGAAAGGGTCATAACGCCGTACTCCCTCTGGGCGCTAGGCAACGGGAAGGTCCGGCCGCCTCGTGACTCCACTCTGCTTTATTTATGAGGGCACAGACTGGCCAACCCGCAGCCATCCTCACCGCGGCCGCCTGATGCTGCTTAAAGGTTTTAGCGCGTGTAATTATAGGACGCAGCATTGTGTTGCATGGCATTGTGCTAAATTAAAAGGGCCATTCCGAGATGTGCGTCCCAAACATTTTTTACACTGATAACTACAAGTGGACAAGCGGCACTGAGCGCATGTTGAAATAAGTGCCATAGGATACCAGAGAATTATAGTAATGACTGAGCATGGCGGTAGAAATCCTGCATGTACAAGTTATGGAGCAGATTAGATCGATAGTCTCGAGTCTCGAGCGGCCACTCTACGAAGAGGTGATAGTTACGACTAACGGCTACGCGCAATGAGGCTCAGTTGTCTAATAGGCAAATACACAGAGAAGACAACCATTCACGTAATTCGAGATTTTCGCTAGGATGGGAAAGACCAATGAAATTAAACCTTAGTTATGCAAAAGCACAGAGACAGAAATAATAAAATAACTGGATGGAGCAGACATTCACGGTGCTACCGACTAGCTCCGTGCGCGACTGTATGGCTGTTTCCCCCGAGCCGTGCGCTGGAAATTCGCTGATAGAGGCTGCAGCTGGAAAACAAGGCGGCGTATGAATAGTCACGACCTATCGTCTAATTCCTTTGCACTTTTCTTTACTCTCGATTGAAAACGTCATAAGGTAAAGAAAAGACGTAAAGCAGAATTCATGAGGGCTCAGAAAGACAACCGCAGTAATTAGTGAATCAGAAAGTCCTTGACCGTCTTGTGCGTTTGTTTTCATAATTGACCTGATGGATGATCGTCGCTGTCACTATTGCTGCCGCACGGAATTATGGGGTGGTATTATCTCCTTTCTTTTCGTAAAGGGTGCATCGCTGTACTTTTATTTATTTATTTAACCAGGGAAGTCCCTTTGAGATTGACCTCTCTTTTTCAAGGGAGCCCTGGGGGATTGAGGTGTAGAGGAAGGGGACGATTGCACAACCAATTAGACCAGAGGATGATACGGAGGCTGGTTGAAAGAGCCAGTTTGGGAATTTAGCCATGACACCGGGGAACCCCCTACTCTTGTTGAAGAGTGTCATAGGATCTTCAATGACCACAGAGGGTCAGGACCTTGGTCTAACATCTCATCCGAAAGACGGCGTCTCCTTCAGTACAGTGTCCCCATCACTGCACTGGGGCATTGGGGATTATTCCACCAGAGGGAAGATCGCAACCTACTGGCCACCAACACCTCTTCCAGCAGCAACTTGGTTTTCCCAGATTTTCTCCCATCCAAGTACTAACCAAGCGCACACCTGGAGTGCGTTGTGTGAAAGATTTTTCTAGATTTCGCTGCGCAGGGCTGCAGACAGCAGTACGCCACGGTTTGGTGCAGCATGCTGGCATTCAACATGCCGTCCTTTGCGAAGACATTATGCCGATTCTGTCAGCTACTGAAGATATCAGCCTGGATATGATAGAGTTTTATACACTGAAACGACACCAGTAAAAACACAGGGCTCTTGCACTGTCCCTCACCGCAGGTGGAAACACGCCTTCTAAACAAAGACGAAGTGACCTGGTGTCACTATAACTGACAAATTTCCTTTGTCGCCATTCGGCACAATGGTCTCGGCCGCCATTTTCAATCTCCCTCGCAGTGGCATGAAGCATCTCTGTGGGCTGCTGACTGTCGCTGCAAAGCACTGCTATGTAGCGAGGTGTTGTTCGTGAAAGTGCTTTCCAGCAAGCTCGACATACAACGCGCCACTGCTTAGCTTCAGCCACGCGGCTGGAGCAGAGTGAGTTGTGCTATGGCTCCTGTACCCTGAGCTAAAGCTGATAAATTAGGAAGCACTGAAGCACCTTTCCTTTACATTTTGAGAATTGTAACACGCTCATCAAAGCTGTCTCAAAAATAATTCCAGGTCATTTTCTCGGAGTTTGGGACTTCCACCAGCAAAAAAGACTATTAGAACACAGCCAATGCTTCCTCTGAAGTGTCGCGTAAAGCGACGGTCGTTTCTGATGACTGTGTTTAGCTGGATCTGATGTAATGTGTTCCTTAGGGATTGGGACACATGTTAACCGCGTATACAGCTTTCTCACACCACACACGTCATAGGGTAGCCGAAATTGTAACTGGGGCAGGTCTTTAAAATTTTTTTATTGTTGATTCATGTGTTCTCATGGATTGGGCCACAAAAGGGTCGTCAGCTTTTGCTGTATGTGGGCTGAGAGTAAGTGCATTATGTGGGCCAGAAGTGGGCCAGACCAATTTTATTATTTTGGGACGTCCTCCTGCTGTGTTGTGCGCAATCCTATCGTCAAATATAGCCAAGAAAAATTCTATGCCCTATCTTTACTGTCATCAGATAAGATTGACCTCCCCTTGTATAAAAGTGTATTTATTTTCCTGCGCATCCAAGAATCTTAGTTTTTCTATCCATTGTAAGCCATTACGAATAACTTGATGTAGTTTTTCAGATCACAATGGAAACAAAATAAAACCTCAGCCGAGTGCCTGAAGCGCAGGACAGTAGTTTGTGGAAAATGCACCGTCAATGTACTTGATATCTTTTTAGGGACACGCGAGTCTATAGCCATTTATTCAAAATTTCACATTTGGCCTTCTCAGAAACATTCTTTGTGTAAAAATTGATGAATAATCATGATCTTACAAAGTAGACATCTTTTTTTACATCTTTTTTGAACGTAAAAGATCAGGTCTGCTTTGCTTTCTTTCTTTTTTCTTTTTAATGATGTGGACTCATGCTACTCTTCATTCTACTGTGTTTAAAGGAATGGAGTATCATGCCTTATATTTGACTTTACTTTAACAATTAAATAAAGACCATGTGCAAAATATCCTTACCTTATGTTCTGACAGATTGAATGGAAAGCAAAGGCATAATTTTCTCCCCGTATTCAGCTTATTTTGTTCATCTGAAAAATGTTCTGATCCCTGACTTAAAGGTCCCCTATTATGTCACCAGGTTCACAGGTAATTAGTTATTACAAGCCATTTCAAAAGCTTTCCCCTCTTGACATCATGTGGGGAAGCCACCAACCAGAGGCAAGAAGAACTGATCACCTTCAGCCAAGCAGTCAGTCAGATTTCATTATTCTGGGTGGTCACTCCCCCTTGTGATGTCAGGAAGGGGAGACTTTGAACTGGCTCATAATGGCTAAATAGCTGTGCACCTGGTGGCATAATAGGGGACCTTGAAAAGTGCTACTATCCGATCCGTGAGTTTTCTGATCCTTTGCACCCTTTTTTACTGTCCGCTTATGTTGTTACAAATTGACGTCATTGCTTTCAGCTGAAAGTGTTGCTGATTGGCTGCTCTCGTGTAACCTCGCTCGTAGCCGCTCAGAGTGCCCTCCTCCCGCCTCTCAGCAGAAACAAGCGCATTGAGACGGCCAGCGAGGAGGCGGAGATTCAACAGAGGACAGAGGAGCGAGGACATGCAATTAAGAGAAATGAGATGCACCCCAAGTGTGTTGTTCTGGGGAACTCAGGAAGCGGCCATCAGTCTCCTGAGCTGCCAGCAGGGGGCACGTGTGAGCACATTTGCGCACATTTCACAAGCCAGATTTGCGTGTTTGAAGATGCCTAAATTTTGTACATTTAATTCATACAAAAAAATCCATGATCAAAACAAGGAGATATTCACTTTCTGATAAAATATGAAGAAGCTGAATGAGATTGAAATGAAATGAAATAATTCTGAAGCAGTCGGGAGCAAAAGTTTGATCATCGACCATTTTATGTTGCGTGACTGAACAAATATGCCACACAATAATGAGCAATTACGTGGCAGAGAGTTAATTCTTTTTGCACAATTGACAAGGAGCACTCATGTGGAAAGTATCAAATCCAATTAAGTGCGTTTTATTGCCCAGAGAGTAATTACATGAACGGTAATGAAATCTCAGCTCAGCTTGTTTCCAGTCATTTACTGTCATCGTACATAATTAAATTGAAGGAAACACTTTATAATCTGTTTAATTTTCATGTTACTAATAAGATGGGTTTATTATGGAATAAAGTATGGACCTTAACGCGAATATCTATCGATAAATATAATGACATATTCCAGCAGTATCCCTGAATTCTTCAGGTCCAGCTTTCCATATACAGCGGCACCCGCACTGCAGTTCCACGGGATTGTATTAATTTAATTAACATAATTACTCTGACGGGATCGATGCACGTTAATGAACATTTCTGTAAATGCGCTGCAGCCGGCCAGAGCGGCGAATTTTCATCTCTGTTGCGTGTTTTGTTAGTGACCGAAACACCCACACACTGCCGGTGAGGTCAGATCATTCGGTTCTAATGAGCCTTACAGCGGAGCCGAATTAATCCTATTCATGCCATGGTTTCTATCGCTCGTGCGTCATGTATTAAATTTTTTGTGTGTGTGTGTGTGTGGTTTGTTGTGTGTGCTTCCTCTTTATGTATTGCGTGTTCGTGCCGTGATAGTTAATGAGCGTTGAAGCCAAATTAATGTCCTGACTGTGATAAAGGTCACATGACTGAACCCATTCAGAGCCCACCCTCTCTCTCCACAGGTGAGTTTGCTTTCATACAGGGTCAAATACCTGCACTCAGGTGAAGTACTCATGCAGGAGGAACAAAAGTGCACCCCCACCTTTGTTTTTTTTGGGAAGGGTGATCGGGGCCTCTTTTGTGTTTGATGGAGAGCAGAGTGGAATCTGTGAAATGTAAACAGGGATGAAAAAAAAAACAAAAGAGCGAGAGAGCAGGGAAGAGGGATGAGAGGAAGAAGAAAGCCATGATCCCCCCCCAACCCATTCCTGAGTGCCCCCTGACCTGTGTCACCTGCACGGCACAATGCAGGCCTTTGTCAGCTGACCTCGTGGGTGGGGGAGCAGGAGGTCAATCAAGGGGTTCCCATGGTAACGGCTCTGATGGTGGGGGGCGGGTCATCCTGGTAGTTTCAGGTGCAGTCCTCTCAGGAGGCCCGAAAAGCAAACATTGCTCTTCTCTGTTCCCAGCAGTGTAAGGAGACCCCAGTTTCTCCTTGCATTATACATCGGGACACTGAATAATTAAGGGCACACAGGAGCTTGAGTTGGGAGCTTCACTGCGGCTTCACCATCTCAGACCACTGTGCGAGACTGTGATGTGTATGCTGGGGTCACATGACACAAAGCAGTCACCGATCGCCCATAGTCTGGCTTCACTCATTCCCTGGTGAAGGCTAAATTCATAAGAAAACAGTTGAAGCAGTGACCTGCAGACACTGTGGCCATCCAGGACTGGAGTTAAACCTGCAGACACTGTGGCCCTCCAGGACTGGAGTTAAACCTGCAGACGCTGTGGCCCTCCAGGACTGGAGTTAAACCCGCAGACCCTGTGGCTCTACAGGACTGGAGTTGAACCTGCAGACACTGTGGCCCTCCAGGACTGGAGTTAAACCTACAGACACTGCAGCCCCCCAGGACTGGAGTTAAACCTGCAGACACTGCAGCCCTCCAGGACCAGAGTTAAACTTGCAGACACTGCGGCCCTCCTAACTGGAGTTAAATCTGCAGACACTGTGTTCCTCCAGGACTGGAGTTAAACCTGCAGACACTGTGTCCCTCCAGGACTGGAGTGAAACCTGCAGACCATTATCTGTTCCGCTTCTTTGTCACTAGAGTTGCGTTTGAGCTGGTTTCTATCCCAACAGACTATGGGTGAAAGGCAGGGACCCACCCTGAACAGCTCGTCAATCCATCACAGGGCGCACACACACCGTTCACACACCATTCACTCACACACTCACGCCTGCGGGCAATTCAGAGTCTCCAATTAACCTGACGTACATGTCTGTGGACTGTGGGAGGAACCCCAAACAAACTCAGGGAGAACATGCAAACTCCACACAGAAAGGCCCCAGGGCAGATTCAAGCCCACGACCTTTGTTTTGTGGGGCGGCTGTGCTAACTACTGTGCCACCGTACCGCCTGTGTACTGGCATCCTTTTGGCAAACATCCACAAAAATCAGAAAGTGCAATGCATGTTTCTGACCGAGAGTTCGAAACATGGGAATTTGCAGATAACATTACAAATGGTATTTACACAAGATAACATTAAAAGGCTTTCTACATATCAGTGAAATTACATTATCTGAAGTTACTCAAGTTAGTCTTTTCATTGTACAGCCGAGAGGGACCTCTCTCTCACGTTGCCAGGCTGATAAACTCAGGTACATGAGTGTTTCCTTTATTTGAAATGTTATAGCTTAATTTTTTTCCAAAGTGAGTGTCGTGCCTCGCTTGCTCATTTGGCTGCTCCCTGGTTCCTGGTTTGATAGCGAGTGGATTGCCCTTGAAGGGAATGGTGGTCGGTAGAAAGGGGAAACTTCTCAGATGTTTCCTGTTTTGTGTAGAATCCGGTGCCAGAATCTCTGGCCTGTTGTCAGCGCATGGCAAAGCAGCGGAAAGAGCCGTGTCATGTCTGAGCAGCTGAGTGCATCTCTGGCCGCTGCGCTACCCTTCCTAAAAGCCAACAAACAACTTTAAGGAGGGATTTCAGTGAGGTTAGACTCCACAGAAGACAAATAATGCTCAGCCGGGCCTGTTTTAGGCAAAATAACAAGGGGAGCTGCATAGGATACCATTAACCTGCTGTAATATCAGCCTGAACTTGGATTTGATCAACTAACACCCTCTGGCCATAATCCAGAGTCACCATGGGAATTAAGTGGAGGGATCGAGGAATCAGCACTGCTGTTTTCTCATTGGCTGATACTATTGTGTCCAGTGATTGGAGGAGCTGGATTCTTCCCTGGTCTCTGTGACAGAGGTGACATCATGTCTGACACACCATCCCCACCCTGGACCCCACCCCGCTCAGTGTGAATGATTAATCTCCGCACAATCCAGCCGAGGTTCCGCAGAGGTTCGCGCATGACAACATCGATTCTGATCGAGAACCAGCAGCTCTCTGCTAATGTCCCCTTCCTGAAGTCACAGGAGGACCACCGAGGAATTTAGAACAATTTACACTAACCGATATCAATCTGACTTTATGATGACTCTGCAAAAAAAAAAAACACAAAAATGCCCTAAGACACACACTAGGGGTTCACAACAGGACCAGGAAGAGGCTGCGTTTAATTGACATGTGGAAAATTATGCCTCATTTAGCAAATTACAGGAGAGAAGCATGAACAATATTTGTGTGTCCTGGAGTCCTGGTGTGTAAGGAAGCTGGGGACTGTGTCACCGACAAAACTGATGATGATGATATCCTGGCTAAATTTGTTGTTAATATACGGGCTAAATTTGTTTTGTTTTTTTTTGTTTTTTTAGGTGGGGGGTTGAGCAAAAGTCAGTATGTAGGCTCGCACCGGTCAACACATCCTGCCAGGCACCAGCGTCTGCAGCTTAAATATCATCCTCCCAAACCCCAGATAAAAATCTGCAAACACACACGTAACTCACGGAAGTGTAAAATCCTCTGTCAGCATAGCGACATGGGCATGGTACGCCGACTAAAACAACATTACACTCCTCAGAATAATGTGCTACTTTCACGCTCAACTTCACCAAGAAAAACACCGCTCGGCTGCAAGATCAAATCAACCTCTCAGTACCAAGTCAGTAAAGCGATCAATATTCATCATTTTAACACCTATTAAAATTAACACATTTTTTAAAGAACAAGAAGCTGCAAAATATATACTTCTGATAAAAAATAGCTGCAGCAGCTTAAAGCTGCTTTCACACCGGACGCGAAACGAATTTTTCGCACGACAGATTACATTCAAAGTCAATGCAAAGGCGCGAATACGCGCGTTGCGTCTTTCCATTGACTTTGAATGTCATCTCTCGTGCGAAAAATTCGTGTCGCGTCCGGTGTGAAAGCGGCTTAATACTACAGCTAAATGAATACAGGTGTAAAACTTAGGGTTCAGAGAGATAAAATTCTGCCAACCTTTTCTCAGACTCCTGACCTCTCCCAGCTCATTTGGCTGATTAGTTTGTATCCTGCTTTTAAAAACGTGCTAATGATCACATCCATGGGCCAGGGAAAACAAACAGGGGCGGACATTTTCTGAACATCTATGATTCAGAGTCTGTTGGGCCGCCTGTGGTCTGCTGGTGAGAACTTAGGAATGAGAAGCAGAACAATAAAATACGGTAACTTACCGTGAACAAAACAGTATCCAGGTCATCCCTTCTCCATTTACACTAAAGCTGGTTTGAACACAATGTGCCCCACTCCCCCCTGCCCAGGGCCCTCTGCTAAGCTTAGAAGTGTTTGTTTAAAACAAGAGACAAGAGTGTGCCAACAGAGACCGTAGTACAGCAGAAAATGTATGCCTACGTTCAAAAGCTTTTAACGGTTTTTACTGTTCGAGTTCACAATCTAGCTCAGCGATTCTGAGCAGAGAGATGCTGGGAGACTAGGGCCACTGGCTTGCACTCGAGCTCACAGCCCAGTGAGCAAAGTCTGAGCCTTTTCACACTGTCAATAATTAGAAGCTAATGAGAGTAACTGTATGAGCACAGATACAACAAACATCACCATCTCAATTAAACCATACATCACCATCTGCACTACAACATACATCACCATCTGAGCAACACCATACATCTCCATCTGAGCTACACCATACATCACCATCTGAGCAACACCATACATCTCCATCTGAGCTACACCATACATCACCATCTGAGCTACACCATACATCACCATCTGAACTACACCCTTCATCTCCATCTGAACTACACCATACATCACCATCTGCACTACAACATACATCACCATCTGAGCTACACCCTTCATCTCCATCTGAACTACACCATACATCACCATCTGAGCTACACAATACATCATCATCTGAACTAAACAATACATCACCATCTGCACTACACCATACTTCACCATCTGAACTACACCATACATCTCCATCTGCACTACACCATACATCACCATCTGAACTACACCATATATCTCCATCTGAGCAACACCATACATCTCCATCTGAGCAACACCATACATTACCATCTGCACTACACCATACTTCACCATCTGAACTACACCGTACATCTCCATCTGCACTACACCATACATCACCATCTGAACTACACCATACATCTCCATCTGAGCTACACCATACATCACCATCTGCACTACACCATACATCACCATCGGAACTACACCATACATCTCCATCTGAGCTACACCATACATCACCATCTGCACTACACCATACATCACCATCGGAACTACACCATACATCTCCATCTGAGCTACACCATACATCACCATCTGCACTACACCATACATCACCATCGGAACTACACCATACATCACCGAAAGAAAGTGGAGTTGACGGCGCGACGCACGTTGCTGCAGCCCGGAGCACTTTCTCTCCAAACGTAAACCTCGTTGTTATTCTGTAACAATGACAATAAAGCGAATCTGAATCTACATCAGGGTCAAAACATGGTATTCGAAATCTCTCTGACGGGACATTTTAGAGACAATATGACAGATCAGTGGTGCTAAATGATCTACAATGTTACTTTTAAATTCATTTTTGCTTTAATTGGACCATAAGGGCTTATTCAAAACAAGGAGCTACTTTATATTTAAATAAATGTTGGAATGACAATCAGTTAAAGTTCAATCTCTGACGGGACTTTTTTGGCCCCTAGTATTTTAGGCTAAAATTCCAGCTAAAATTTCTCCATGGAATTTCATTTAATCTACACCTTTGCAATTTATATTGCAAGGTATAAGTCTTAAGAAGTAATTAAGGCATAAGTAGACCATTTTTTGTACTTTCTTTAGCAGCATGGGCTGTTGAGTGTAAAAAGTCATCATCTCTGACGGGACATCTCTGACGGGACACTTTTGACCACTATATAAAAATCTGACAACAGAGGTAAAAAAAAAAGACACCCTTTTGTACCTGAAGAAATTTATTTACAAGATAACTTTAAAATAACATTCTGCACTTTACAAACATCACCAGATGCATTGTGTTGAGAATCTTAACAATAATTATAGTGACACATCGATAAGGCACAATATAATTTTTTAAGCAATTCATAATCCATTACTGCTACCTGTAGTCAGTAATAATAAACATTGTCCATGATACACACTCTATTGTTCATATAAAAAATTTAGTTTTTTAGTTTTAGTTTAAAGACATGTTTATCGCCTCCTTGTTCTCTGTCCACCACCCGCCACAGCATATGACATGTTGCAACAGACATTGTAAAAACAAGAAGACAATGGACTGCAAGTCACAAGACATCTTGTGAGCAAATCATGCACATCCACATGTCAAACAGCCCCTGCTTGGCAGGTAATGCAGTGAGGTGTGAAACACAACTCATTGAGGCCTGACAACACATGCCAACACCTGAACACTGAAAGGCAACATAGCTAATCATCATTAAAAGTGCCCAATACTAATATGGATACGCTAAAAAAAAATATAACATAACAGAACAGTCAAAAGTAACTTAATTGAAGAACAAAACCTAGTCAATCAAATTAGTCAGAAAATGTCCCGTCAGAGATAATAATAGAATTGTGGCAATATTTTCCCTGTAAATTATTTTAATTCTATAACTTGTAGTTATAATTATTGCATATCATTAGTAAACAGAAGAGTACAAGTTTTATTGATATAACTTAACAGTTGTGGAAAATATGAAAACTTTTCAAAGTCAAATATCTCTGACAGGACAAACCACCCACAGTACTAAATATTTTTTCCACAATTTAAGTATTGGGTGGCAGTTTTCTATGTTAAACTATTATTTTTCATTAGTTTAACATATTTGAATAATAAAAATATGAAAAAATAACCTAATTTCTGGCCTAGGCCAATGTTACAATGTGTCCCGTCAGAGAGGCAATTTTTTTCCCTTTATGTTTCCCAGTGTCTCACAGAAAAAGTACTGGGTGTATATCAATGAAACTTATGTTATCTGAAAATTCAGGCTGTTTTCTACAATGATATAAGAATTTTAAGTTTCAATGAAACAAAAAAAATTCTGACACCCAGGGCACCATTACTGTGTTTTAACCCATCACCATCTGAGCCACACCATACATCACAATCTGAGCTACACCATACATCTCCATCTGAGCTACACCATACATCTCCATCTGAGCTACACCATACATCACCATCTGAGCTACACCATACATCACCATCTGAGCTACACCATACATCACCATCTGTACTACACCATACATCACCATCTGAGCTACACAATACATCACCATCTGAAATACACATCATCATCTGAACTAAACAATACATCACCATCTGTACTACACCATACATCACCATCTGAGCTACACCATACATCACCATCTGAACTACACCATACATCTCCATCTGAACTACACCATACATCACCATCTGAGCTACACAATACATCACCATCTGAAATACACAATACATCATCATCTGCAAGACACCATACATCACCATCTGCACTACACCATACATCACCATCTGCAAGACACCATACATCACCATCTGAGCTACACCACACATCACCATCTGCACTACAACATACATCTCCATCTGAGCTACACCATACATCACCATCTGAGCTACGCCATACATCATCATCTGAACCACACCATACATCTCCATCTGAACTACAACATACATCACCATCTGAGCTACACCATACTTCACCATTTGAACTACTCCATACATCGTCATCCGAACTAAACCGTACATCACCATCTGCACTAGACCATATCACCATCTGAGCTACACCATACATCACCATCTGAGCAACACCATACATCGCCATCTGAACAGCACCATACATCAACATCTGAACTAAACCATACATCAACATCTGAGCGACACCATACATCACCATCTGAACTACACCATACATCACCATCTGAACTACACCATACATCACCATCTGAACTACAACATACATCACCATCTGAACTACACCATACATCTCCATCTGAGCTACACCATACATCACCATCTGAACTACACCATACATCACCATCTGAGCTAAACCATACATCACCATCTGAACTACACCATACATCACCATCTGAGCTACACCATACATCACCATCTGAACTACACCATACATCACCATCTGAGCTACATCATACATCACCATCTGAACTACACCATATATCCGTCTGAACTACACCATACATCGCCATCTGCACTAGACCAATCATCATCATCTGAACTACATCATACATAACTATCTTAAAAGCATCTTTGATTTTTCAGTTCATGACCAGAGTTTTGTCAAACTGTTGAAATAAGATTTTATAATTTGACCATGTTTATTTCCATTTTATTACCAGCTGAACTTACCACAAACAAAAATATCCTTCGCTGAAAAAGTGATTTACAGTGGGAGGCAGTGTCCCTTAATTTTTACAGAACTGGATTTGTAAAATGGTATCATGTTTGACAACCTTACTATGACACCTTTGAGCAAGGTCCATACCCTGATTTCAGTTAATATCCAACTGTGCAATTATATTGTGTACCTAAAAATCTTGTCGATGCACGTCATTCTGGATAAGGGTGTTCAAGACCTAAAATGCGCAGACAATGTCAAGCTTTTACTGATTTAATACCAAAAGGCCACAACCCCATTCTCAGAAACTGTACACAAGGATGCCCAACCCTGTCCCTGGAAATCAATCTTGTAGTTTTCACTCCAACCTGAACAAAGCTCACCTCATTCAACAGCTAGAGCAGGGCTGCCCAACCCTGTTCCTGGAGATCTACCATCCACTAGGCTTTCACTCCAACCCTAACAAAGCTCACCTCATTCAACAGCCACAGCAGGGCTGCCCAACCCTGTTTGAGAACAAGTGAATTGAGACCCTGTTCAAATCACCCCAATCAGAGGCAAGTACTCATTCAACTGCAACAGATCCTTGAGAGCTACTGATTTAAGACTAACATGAGCCAATCAAGGATTGGAGTAAAAACCTGCCATATTTGGCAAACTGGAGAGGAAACCTCATCTGTACAGGAAGAGATTCCCCCCCCGTACTGGATTTGGCCCCAACAACTCTGCAGTTCAATCTTGTTCTCTTTTGGAAAAGCTCACAGGGTTCCTCCAGCACTCTTGAGCTTAGTGTCAGAATGAGAACATGACCTTATGAGCACCAGTGTGCAGCACTATAGTCTGCTAGTGACCCACTGACTTGAGCCAAATGTCTGTTCAAGCTTGCTTTAACTGGATGGCTGGGTCACTTACTGGATTTGAATGCTTTTGGGTAGCTACTTCAAGGCAGTATTGCTCACCGTGGGTAAATACACTTGAAACTGTCAACGTTGGTACTTTACACCGCAAGTTGTACATGCTTTCCGAGGAAGTGTGAATTCTGGGCATACCCTCAATACAAATGAGGTTGACTGATGACCATTTGGCTGCGTGTAGACTTGCATGGCATCAGAAATTCATGGATGTAACTAAAGGGTCTTCAGGCTTTGAAGTTGCATCATTAATGGCTAATGCTAAGCATTTAAAGTATACCCAATACTTTATTTTGCTGATTTTAACCTTCCCACACTCCAGTACACATGAAGCCATATGCACCAATATGTCAGTTTCTTGAAACTGGGGGTTAAATGTTTGCATTTTATGTAGATTACATGGGCTTTAATTCAGGACATACCAAATTTACAAAAAAAAAAAAAAAAAAAAAAAAGTCACTTTTGCCGACAAAAGCCTAAATGACAATGCAACCGCAAGGTTGAGCCAGTGGTGAGGCCAAATACTCCTGGCTGCAGCAATATGACTGGCTTCACTAGTTGGGCAGATGATTGCAGTCATGTTTGCATGTTAGCACCAGTTAACAGCACCTGTGACAGGACCTAAAAGCGGCCTCACCCTTGTTTAAAAGGGCATTGAATTCTCAGACAGGACCTTGAAAGTCCAATGGTTAACAAATCACTTGTTTGACATCTTGCATTGTCACATGACCAATTTTCAAACCATTGTGTTCATGCGTAGATAATCAATTTCAGTTCTTTTGTGCAGGTGCGGCTTGCCGATTTAAAAAAAAAAAAAAAAAAAAAAAAAGCGCTTCAGATGCCCTTTAAGGGCAAAGTAAACTTTGCAATCAAAACTGCCATGCAAGACTGTTCACCCCAGGAGCATCATTTAAAATTTGCCTTCAGGGCCATATGCTAGAGCACAAACTCCATTGGCCAAGACCAAGCACCATGCTACATAAAGATTATAGCCTCCATAGAAGCCCTGAAATGGAAGGTGAAGATTTTGCAATTGGTTAGAACCAGTTTCTGGCAGTTTTGGTTTGACCAGCCAGAGATGATTAGCCAAGTGTTATGACCCAATTTGAATTCAGTATAACTTTGAATAGCATGGTTAGCACTCAGCCCCACCCAAACAATTCTAGCCACAGGTTCCATTATGAAACAGCATGTTGATTTGGGAGTGATCATGCTGCCTACGCCAAGGACACATGCCAAGCCTCCACCAAACTACTGTTCCTTCAATAGGAAGGATAGGAGAAATCAGTGGACTCCCTACCTTCAAACCTGTCCCAGACCCAAACCTGTTCTGCATTCAGAACTCAGACTACAGCCACTGTCCCAGAAAACCCCAGCATCAGAGTACAAATTGCAGCCAGCCACATAGCTGAAGTTAATACAGCTTTGATTTATTGAACATTGTGAAATAAACGCCCTGATCTAAATTACATAAAATAATGATACAAAAACTGACTGTGCAAAAGCCATTAATTTAACCAATTTAAACAGACAAGCCATAGAAAAAGGAACAATCTCACAGCTTTACAAGTTTTAAAAAGCAATAAAACAGAACTTACATTTCAGGCCAAGGTGCTGCCTGGGACCTTGGTAAACTAGACTGAGCATAATTTGAGAAAGCCCAGACCGAGTTGCCAATTAGAAATCACTTGATATAATACAACAGGCCTCAATCAACATCATTCACAACTCAGTTGACTTCCTGGGCACTAGTGAAGTTACACATTCAATAAAGCTATACCAACCAGAACTATAGTAACCTTTAAGAGGAATGGGAAAAACAAAGCATCCGGTTCATCCAAAAGTCCAATGGCAATGCCGAATTGAAGAGTCCAAGCAGTCTGGCTGCGGTAGGCCATAACGGGCATCATGTGTTAAAGGGGGAAGAGGGAGAGGCAAGCCACTCTGCACCTGCCGGGCAACCAAAGTCCACAATATCGTTCCTTCAGCTTTAGTTTGATAGCAAACTCCTTGCTGGACAAGATGATTGCCTTCAAGCATTTTCAGATGATTGGGGAAGTGGGCTGCTTTGGATGACTGTTCCCATCTTGGCCACAGGATGTTAAAGTCTGGGTTGGGTGCAGATCATTTTCAGCAGCGGCCACTCACAAAGCAAGCTACCATGGCAACGGGGAGAAGTACGGAGAAAGCATCGCC
Source organism: Gymnothorax javanicus (assembly GCA_029692085.1). Taxonomy (NCBI): domain Eukaryota; kingdom Metazoa; phylum Chordata; class Actinopteri; order Anguilliformes; family Muraenidae; genus Gymnothorax; species Gymnothorax javanicus. The sequence continues at coordinate 3,137,064 of CM056193.1, forward strand.
TCGCACAAGGGACGCCCCACTTGGGGTGGTGGTGTTCCCCACGTCGGCTTGCGTCATTGTAGTGTTGTAGGCCGTAGTGACAGCGGTGGTGTTACTGGGCGGGCTTGTCGTGGTGATGTTCGTTCCATTTTGAGAGTAAACCTACAACCGAAGGAGAGATGGGGTTAGTGGCCGAAATCAGGCTTCCTTGGCGTCAAATAAATTGACCCCTATCCAAACACATCTTCATAGCACCTGTGATTACACACCCGAAGAGGACATTTAACCCAATATGCATGTCAGACCAGCTTTCTCCAACCCACCCCAGACCAGATTGCTGGCAGCAGCAAAAAAAAAAAAAAGTATAGTTTAGCATAGCTAAACGCTGAAGTGGTGTGCGAACTGTCCATTAATCTGCCGCAAACAATTCAAGGACATGCGCTAGGCCTACTCCCAAATTCGCTGATGCAACCGAGAAGGCGGTAATTAAGCGTGGCAGGTGCAATGTCAAATTAGAGACAATGGATTGGCGACAGACGTAATTTGATAGGGAAAGAAATACGAAAGCAATTGTTCAGCCAATCTGAAGTTCCACGCTTTAGAACATCCCAGAATTGGATATCTGCACTCCATAAAAACAAGCTCAAATGACGCCTCTCCAATTTCCAGCAGCGCGTGCACAGACCATCTCCGAGGACAGCAGTACTGTAGAATTGGCATTTTCAATGAAAAAACATCCCAACCAATGAAAGTTGGTCAGAGATATGGCAAAGTAAGCTACCTTAGACGGAAAAGAGAAGTTCAAAGTTGAGGGACATTCAGCTTTAATACTCCAGTTCGCGCGGAAGCTTTGTAACTAGACCAAAAACGAGTCACCTCTCCTGCGACACTTCCATATGAATAACGGATTAGTCGAAGGCAAAGGCCCGAAAATCATCGTGCTGAGGTATAACAGGATACGCAGATTAGAAAAAAAAAAAAAAGCCAAGAACTTTGCAGTTAGACGACCAGCTGAAAAAATGTGACCCCAAAAAAAGCAAATGATAAAGCGACACAAGGCTTTAACTTGACATTTCCTTATTTACGCAAATTAGACATTCCCAACCAAAAACAATAGTTTTATACCACCGATTAAATGGGAAAAAAAGGGGGAAACCCGCCCCACACGCCCACCCTGAACTACTAAAATTAATACAGTCATAGAACGCCACAGACAGGCTGCAAAACTATTCATAGGATCCAAATTATAATCATACCGGTGTTGCAAAATATGCGACAAGCACAAGCAGTCCAAAGTAAGCAGCGGCGATCTTAGTCATCTTGTGTTCTCTATTCGTCCCAGCTCTGTTTCGCACTCCGAAATGACGCCTGAGAACACCCCGCTGCCCATCCGATCTTTATACCACCAACAATGATTGACACGTGACGTAATCAGGGTGGACCCCCCCAATCCACCTTGCCCATTTTTTTTTGCCGGGCGGAATAAAGTCAGCCTGACCATCCAATTGCCAAAATGGAAGAGGAAGGACTACATCATAGAATTTTTTTTTTTTTTTTTTGCTTGTTTCGTTTTGCTTTATATAATTATGGATAATTAGATAATTTAATTATCACTTTATTTACGTAATGATGTAACGTAGTTTTAGGATAATTGTGTATTCAACATACTCTGGTACAGTGGGTGGCGGTATGCACCTGCAAGTAACAAAATCTCCCAAAACTCAAAGAAGAAGAATAGCATATTAAGTTAAAAACCCATATGCCCAAACCCAATAAATCTACAAAACAAAACCATTCACTCGTGAAAGTTGCGTTTCCAAGGACAAGCAGTGCAAAAGTAAATAATAACCAGTATACCTGCGGCCCCATATTGATGAATATTAAGTTCACTTCTGTTTCGTTGATAAGCTCTTACGGATGTTTTTTTTGTTTTTTTTTTTTTTTGCAAGACGACAGACGTTCAATTTGTTTTCTTCTTCGGTTATTAGCATTTACTTTTCAGATTTATAATGTTCATTTCATTTCCTCCCGTAGGTTGCATCTCAGTTCGCAATAGTGGCATTATGGTTTAGATGAAATTAATCTTCTGTTTTTGAACGGAACTCCCCCTTTGTAAAATCTTATAGCAACATCTAGCGTTTTCTCGTGATATTGCAATTTAACCGTTACAAAAAACCACTATAGGAATACCATAAAAAATTACCACCAAAAACTATGAGCATTACTGTAGTAATTGTGTGCTTTTTTTTGGAACGCAGTATAGACACTTTAATATTGCTTTTGAAATATTGTAGGGCTACCATAGCTAATAAAATTACTCTACAGGAAAAAAAACAAAAACAAAAAAAAACCATTGTAATACCAAAGCAAGTGAAACGTACTGTAGAACAGTACAACCGCGCTATACAACACTATACAATTGGGTTTACTCTAGTACTCTAGTAAAGTGCTTTTCACCAAAGTCTGAGTTAAAGAACTTCACTGCTGCACCTGCACCAAGCTGTTCCTGTCAAGGAAATTTTAACCATCTAGGCCTATGTCTAATTTTACTCACCAGCCTCAGACTGACCACTTTTGGAAATTGTAATCACTTTGGCTCGTCTTCCCCGTAAATTCAGGTTGATACCCATGTATCGGCAACGTTTCCAGAAATATATTCTATACTGGCTGTCGCATGTAGGTGTTGCGGTATGAAAAATATTTTTCCTGTGCAAGAGACATTATCCCCCGAATTCATAAAGGGTGTTTTTCCCTTGATCACGGTTAACTTGGCTAAACAGTGTATAAACAGGTGATGATCGAGCGGACAAATTTAGGCCCGAATTCATAAAGGGAGATCAGATCAGCTGCTGTTTATCCAACGTACATGGTTAGTCACACCTGTCTAAGTAACAAAAGACATTCTAATCGTCCCCAGGGGCTTATTTATCTCGTGTACAAGCTACCAATTCTCTGTTGGCTTACTTGTGTGGCTGGGCGTATGACCATGGATCTCTTGCGCATAACTGAAATAGCACAGGAAGAGATGACTGACCAAAGGCAAAGCGCCGAATTGAGGGTTTTCAAAGACAGGACGAATCCTTTAGAAGAGTATAGCGACACGAAATTTATCAAGCGATACAGAATTTCCAAAGAATCATACCGTTATATTCTAGACCTAATCGAAGCAGACACTGACCATCCCACAAGACGAAACCATGCCTTTCTTCCAGTACACCAATCATGTATTGTTCTGCGCTTTTATGCATGTGATGCATTCCAAATGGTTGTTGGTGACACGTGTAGTGTATCACAGACTACCTGCTGTCGAGTAGTTCGTCGTGTTACCGAGGCAAGATTTGCCAGAAAAAACCTCTTCATACCATGCAGAGTGTCACATGACACCACTACACATCGGCTAAGCGGGGTCTTGTACACGGATGGGTAAACACCCTATTATGTTCTACCTGAATAGCGCTAGTCACAGGAGTTTATCCACACGCGTACTTCTCTGTTTTAGCCGCCGTACAGTAGTTGTACGTGACTAAAATAATCGGGTGATCATCACCCTTTATGAATTCGGGCAAAAGAGTCTACGGTTTTCACTCCTTTGATCGTATCTGCGTGTGATATTCCCAGTCACCTGTAGAGGGCGCAATCCACTGAGAGCTCGTTTCTGAACAGCTTACCTACTTTCGTGCAACACTCGGGGGTAGTTGGCTAGCAGCTGCATTTATCATCGAACCGAAGATCGAACTTAGCAGGCAATGCAAGGTGGAGATTTTTGTCTTTAATTTCAATGGTGCTGAACTGTGCTTGCGAGTAAAACTGCGAGAATTAAGATGGCGGTGGAAGCAGCAAGAGAGATTTTGTGTGTTATAGATGTTAAGAGGGAAGACATACAGAAAATTTTGGAGAGAGGATTCGGTGAAATAAGGGCATACAGAAAGCGATAGTAGAGTATTTGAAGGAGATACGTTTAAATAATTGGATTTAGTTCGTGGGGTTTTTTTTTTTAAAGCACATAATTAAAATACAGCAGGTGATTCAGTACAGTTGGTGGCGGTATGTACCAGTGAAAGACTGTTCACCGCCTAAAACTAAAAGAAGAAGAAGAAGAAGAATGCAAGATGGGAGAGTTTAGTCAATGAAGGATAGAGGCTGATTCAAAATACAGGTACGTGACCATGCAGCAGGAATATTCAATAAGGATAACATTTGCGGGAAATGCGCGACATGGTTGGGCATGCGCAGCGCTTGCGCTGATGTTACCCGGTATCGGCGGCAGCTCGGTACCGTGAGTGCGACTCACCGCAGACTCAGGCTGTGTCGTGTGCGCTGCCATTACTGCAAACCTCTTCTCTGAATTATTTCCTGGGAAAGATAACAAGATTGTTGTTGTTATTTGCTTAAGTCTTCGAACAAGATCGGAGCAAAAGAAGAAACGCCTTTATAGAAGTCTTTCTGCAATAATATATTATCAGTGTTTGCTTCTTCCCGGTTTAGCCTGGTGGTGAACTTGGCAAGCTAGGGGTAGGGTTAATCTTCTGAAAACATTATGCTGAAAAACTACAATAATCTTTACTTTCCTTCATAATTTCTTTATTTCTTAATATATTGTGGTGAAATTTTCACTAGTTATTCTTGAGACGTGTATCTATCAACATCTAGTTGAGGTGATGAAAAAAAAGAAGAATTAGTAGCCTAAGTGAATTCTGATGAACTTTGGTAATTTATTTTCAGCAGAATTCGGATTCTGCTGAATTATCTTGAATGGCCGCAGAAATACTTCAACTTGATGAATTCAAACATGTATTTGCCTCATAGTATAGAATATCCTTAGCCTAATAGTTCATGAAATACTTGCTCATTTTTTCAATTGGCCAATTAGCATGCTTGTGAGCCAAGTTCTCTTTGGCCTTGTTCAGACTGCCAGCAAAATCCGATTTTTTTGCATATCCAGATTGTATCTAGCTTGAATTTCGGGTGGTCTGAACAGCAGAAAATCACATGCGATTTTCCCGAATCTGATTCAACCCACATACGGAGGTGGTTTCAATTGCGATTCCAGTCGGATTTGTCTCGATCTGAACAGTCTATCCACTTGAATAGGATTTGAACGTGCCCCTTTCGTCATTTGCACCACGACAAACAAGTACAACGTAATTCTGTGTGACGGACGTGATTGATTCGGCGCGTGCCGCGGTGCCATGCCAGTTGTGACCGCGGCAAAAAATAAAGAAGAACACGGCAACCTCCTCCGTTTCTGGCGTTTTCTCACAAATTGTAAAGCATTCGCGCCACTGCTACGCATAATAATTTGATAGATTTCCAAAATAAATCCTCTGTCGTCCATGACGGCTTGTTTGTGTAAAATTCTACCTAATCAATCCAGGTGTTTGTAATTTATATCGGATCTGAGCACTGCACAATAGGGACGCCAAGATCGGGTGTGATCACTTGCAATGTGCAATGAGAACGTCAGAAAGATCAGATTATGATCGGATATACAAAAAAAATCGGATTTTGGACTGCAATCTGAACATAGCCTTTGTAGTCTCTGAGAGTGCTAGTCACTATTCCCTTTGGATCCCTGTGATGTGCGTGCGTGAGTGCTAGTCACTCTCGAACAAAAAACGAAAAACTTTTAAAAGGACCTGGGGCCTGTACCATAAAGCTGGATATCCAGCTTTATGGTACAGGCCCCAGGTCCTTTTTAATGTTTCGGCTTAGCGAGGTAACTTCAGGGTTAACCCTGGGTTTTCTGTACCACGAAGATGGTTTACTTTTTATCGGGGTACGTTGCCGTGGTAACATACGCTGAACACCTAACCTGCTCTGGAGCAGGTTAAGTTCAGGATAAGAGCTCAGCAGGCCCCACATACTGACCAGTCAATTCTCTTGGAAAATTGCCTGCCCATTTGATGAGAACCCAGTGGATCTAGGTGCACAACTTGTGCGAAGAGCGCTGGGGTTGCATCTAAAATAATAAGGCTAAAATTACATGCCATAATGACAAATTTCATAAGCGCATAAATTTATGGAACACAGAAATGTTACTATGGTTAGATCTACTCGTGCCGTCATGGTGGGGAAGTAATATTATAATCCCACTAATTTACGCATTGACACAGTCGGCGATTTTTGCCAGCATTCCTTGCAGCTTTAGGCAGCTGCAACTGTGTTGCTTTTTGCCTGGATGGTGGATTTTTATTCCTCGTATTTATTTAAGATTATTGTCTGCTCCTCCATCGTTAAGTATGCGGCTCAGGTGGATTTTTCCATGTCTGCGATTGGTTGTATGCAGCCAACACCACCCTTTTTACATGAGCGCGCACAGATCTAGACTGGAAAACCCTGGGTTCAATTAGCGAGTTGATAACCGGCTTCATGGTACCGAAAATCAAGATTGCGGATGTCTGGTTAAGTGAAGCCAGATAACTAAGAGAAACCCTGGGTATGTTAATCCAGCTTTATGGTACAGGCCCCAGGTGTTCATGATGTTGGGCCTGTCACGTTATTAGATGGAATTTCTGCTGACTCAGAAACAGTCACCTCGTTAGCTCGATTAAAAAATTGATGAGGGACCAAAACTACTGATGTTGCTTCCCTTGTTTTCACTCCAAAACTGAAATGTTGTGATTTTCTGTTTTTTTTTTTTTTTTGCACGGTATAAGGCTTAACCTCAATAATATAAATTGAAGATTAAAATGAAACATCAGTAGTTCTGGGGTAAATATCTGTTTTAAACTTTGCTTTGTAGTTTTTGTCTCCAAAATTATTTTTTCTTTTCGATCATGTTGATCTGAGAATAGTGAGATCAAAGAGAAGTGACAAGCACTCACACGCACATCACAGGGATCCAAGGGATAGTGACTAGCACTCACACAGACTACAAAGATAACTAGGCTCACAAGCATGCTAATCGGCCAATTTTTAAAAAATGAGCTGCTATTTCACGAACTATTAAGGATATTCCATTCTGTGCAAGAAGGACGAGAGGCACTCTGAGAGTGCAAACCTCCGCCAAGGCAGCACAGTCAATCTTGCTGAGTGAACATGGCTCTTAAGAATGTAAGGGCAATTTTACGGGAAAAGTTGCAAATGTAAAATTTGGTTTTGCTTGTATTTTAGCACAAAATAGAACTCCTAGTATTATCAGAAGGATTTGTTTAGGTAGAATGGGATCAATGCTATCTCCACCAAAAATTTTTTAGTATTAAAAAAGATATTGCAAAAAAATTCCCATTTATAACAGTATTTTGTGTCTCTTTAACTTATTGAAGAAATGACTTTGCCAGTTAATAATCTGAATACAATTTTCTGTGCATAAAACAATTCTTTGAGTTAAACAGTGAACATCTGAAGAATAAATATTCCAAATTTCGAGTCGATTGCTCAAACATTTACCGTGCAGTCCAATTTTGAATAAATCGTTCATATTTCTGTTAAACAAATATTCCTGTGTCCTTTCCTGAACACAGTGTAATAAAGTTCTACCAAATAATCACATACAGTTTCTATTTGTCATTTATTACAAAGCTGTAATTGTATGAAAAATAGTGCAAAAGCTTGGAATATATTTCATTGATGTAAATGATGCAAGTGCATGTGTAATATTGCATGAGCAAAATTGTGTTAAAAATGTGTCCTTTCCTGAACTAGCAATTATGTTGGACTGCAAATACACACAAAAGATTTGTGTGTACTACACTTGAGCATTCTTCAGTTTTAATCATCAGAACACTAATTATACAATGTACAACCAATAATACATGAAAGATGTATCATAATGTGTTAAACAGCATTGTCCTTTCCTGAAAGACTTGTTTAACATGATGTTTAATTTGATCAATTTGGTTACTGACATCTAAGTTTTGACTTGTAAGAAAAGGCAAGTACATTTGTCAAATAAAAAAGCGGCCAGACACCGAGGATTTTGGGCGGACTTCAGTTACAGCCTATTTGTTGGATAAATCTTGAAATAATGTTATACTGCTCAAGGTTACACAGCCATCTGAGCCCATTTGGTGTGCTTTGAATTATTTTTGGCAGTTTTGTAAGGGCTGTACATTATAATACTGCATTATAAAGTCAACATACTTGATTTGCAGTATGTTTAGGGAAGCTGTGTCTTCAATTGCCAATTGATTGGTACTTTAATTTGAAAATGTGTTAAGAAAGGAAAATGATTGAGAACTAGCCAGGATTAATTGTTGTTATAAAGGGATGTACTGTGCCCCCCAATTTCCAGTTCTGGTGCCACCACTGCCAGTCAAACAACCTTCCACTCAGTACATGTGCTGTAGTGCACTGCGAACGGGGCGTGGAGTCTTCTCCTCACCCATTTTCCATAGGATCCTGCTGAACTCGGGCGGCAGAGCTTCGAAGAGGTTTGTGGGATTGCTTAGCTCGCGAAAAAAAGCTGAAAATTGGGTGCCCCGTAGTGGTGTAACGATTCATGTGAAAAATCGATGAATTGATTGTAATTCCTGCCGATTCCACTAAATCGATGTGCTGAAATAAATAAATAGAATGAATCGCTGTGGCTTCTCCAATAATCAATACAAAATGCTTTTAATCGAATGAATCGCGATTCTTAAATATTAGTAATGTTTTAAGACCTAGTTTATGTAAAATGAGGCTCTGTTATCCGTAACTCTGTCATCAGCTAGTCAGCCTGAGTTTCTTTTCTGCGCCCTCTTCTTCATTTCATCAGCAAACATGGCAGAGAGCAGTCGCGAGATTTTTAATCCACCAGCAAACCTAAAATCTGAAGTCTGGCGGCATTTTGGCTACGCAAAGAAAAATGGTCAAATTGACAAAACGTCTGCAGTGTGTCGAGTTTGTAATACTACAATTCAATACCTCGGGAACACTACAAATCTAGCCAGCCACCTTTCAAGACGACACGCTATCACAGCAGATCCGCTTCAGGGGTAGCTAGTTCGGCTAACCCTTCTATTAGCGGTAACGTTGCTAACATTTTTGAGCAAAAGCTCGGAGTAAATACATCATGGGCTAAAGCCATCACCGCATCGATTGCTAAATTTATTTGCGCGGATTTACGTCCTTACAGCGTAGTAGAAAATGCTGGATTCAGAGGAATGATAAACACACTGGAGCCTAGGTAAATATAGATAGATAAATAAATTAGTAATTCTGTTAATTATTTTTTTCACCCTTCAGATGGCACAGGTGGTCTCCCTCGCATTATTGCTGTTTATTTCATGGAAATACAATTATAATTAAAAGTTACTGAATCGAATCGTGATTTGCAGAGTCGAATCCAATCGTATCGTTGGAAAAAATAAATAATCGTCCTTTAATCGAATCGCCTACTACTTCATCGTAATCGAATCGCTGTGAAGCAAAAGATTCACACCCCTAGTGCCCCGGCAGCTCATCGGTCTAAGCGCGCGCATCATAAAGGCTGTGTCCTTCCCGCGGCGACCCAGGTTCGATTCCGGCTCGGGTCTTTTGCCGCATGTCCTCCCCATTCTTCTCCCCAACTTTCCTGTCTCTCTACACTGTATAACTGTCAAATAAAGGAAAAAAATCCCAAAAAAATGATCTAAAAAAAAAAAGCCGAAAATTTTGTCCTTGATTCAGGTGAGCACAGGTTCGCCTCGACTTCTGCCAGGCAACAACCAATCACGTGTTCTCATAACACAGCAACCTCTTTCGCAATTGAGAAATCCATTTTAGAAAACCTCGCAGGCAGACAGAGAAGATGAAGGTAAACTGCCGCCTCCTCATCTTTGTAATCAGTCGTTTATGACGTGCTTCACGTTACTTAATATATGATTTTTATTATCCTAGTTTTGACAAATGCGTGGGAATGGTATGTCAACCACTGAACAAGAAAAATAACTATCCTTTAGATATGGTGACGTTAACTTCGCATGAAAACGCCCCGCCAGGTGTAATGCACAGTTGGCAGAGTAAGCGGTCAAAATATGAGGAGAGCTGAAGTTAATGCAAATGCAATGCGGCGATCAACAGCCCCTGGCCAATCACCATCAAGCAAGAAAGCGCAAATTTATGATCTCAAAACAGCGGAGAGGCTACTCGATAGCTATGGCTAATGAGGCTCCCGATATTTTTCTGATTGCTGATTGTTCCATGTATGACTGCTGGGATGAGAAAAGAAATGTGTGCCGGAGTCTCGGAGCTCGTGGGCATAACTGGTGGGTTAATTTTCAGTTTCATTTTAAAACATATTGATTAATGTGAATGTCAGTTGGCTATTGCTTGTTTAGGGCCATTTATATGAAGCTGGCTACAAAGCTGTGGTTTTGCTTGTTACCTGATGAATTCTCTTGAATGAAGTAAGTCAATACTTTGCTCACAAAATTTGCGTGTGAAGTGAAAGATTAAGGCGGATATCTGGGTTGGTCTGAAACTCCTTGGTTGCAGCTTCCAAATAATCATGTAAGCACCTTGCTTCTGGGTCACAAACCAGCCAGACATTTTGATAAAAAGCCCACAAGCGACCGGCGGCGATGGGTGGCCGCGAATTTGATTTGCACCTCGCCGCTGCAGTGTGTTCGTAGTGTAAGCTACCCGGCCGATTTTGGACTCCATCAACTTTCCCAGGAGCCAGTGTGAGTTTCAGTGACATTAGTAAGCAGTTCATGAGTCGATTGAAATCTTCACACGTTGGGATAGTGTAAAATGAAATCCTCTGTCTTGCAGTGGTGCCCTATCGTGCCACGGAGGGCTGAGAGTATGCAAGTTTTCAGCCTATCGCTGCACCTGCTGATTATTTCCTTCCAGTCTGGCTGATGTGCTGATTAGTGGAATCAGCTGATGTAGTGATTGGTTGTAATGAGGCCCTCCATGGCACGATAGGGCACCACTGGTCCAGTGTATGCTGGGATATGCTCTGTACCCCGTCCCTTCAGAACGCTGATGTGCTTTAGACCGTGGAGGGTGGGTACTCAGGAAATCATTCTACACTCAACAAAGTTTAGAACCACGGAGTCTCTTTGCCTGTTTTCTCGCTCTGAGCTTCCCAAGACGCTGTCAAGCTGTGGTGAGAACATGTGGTTTTCACACAAGATACTGAAATGACTTGACATTATTTGACGTTCTGATTTAATGGTCAGAACCTGGTGTGATTCTCCTCTGCCCTGTGTATACCCTGATGTTGGGCTAATGAAGTCGTCTGATCAAATGTTTTGAAGCATCTTGTGTCTTGGAGTGACACCAGTGACATCAGCAACACCTGGGAGTTGCATACAGTTTGTACTTTTCACATTCTCGAGTTAAAACACAGTGGTCCTTAACTTTTTTTGTTGAGTATAGGTTCACACATATTGAGGAATGCAGTTTTTCTGCACCACGTGTCCTGGCCTGGCGGTGAAAGTGCCTGACTGGGTCCTGATTGGTCGTTGGTTTAGGCCACAGCACAGCTGCTGGGGCCCTTAGTCCTGCTGTGCTCCTGGGGGACACTGGCCCCTGCTCAGTCTGATCACTGGCACATTGCTGTGGACGAAAGCATGCGTTATCTCCTCTCTGTACTGCCTAAGTGCTGAAGAAGGTGGCACATGGTGGAAAATGCCCGTACAATTACAAGGACTGAGTTTTAAAAGTCAATTCACCGAGCTGTAGTGAAAACACTGCAACACATTATTTGATAATCTATCATGAATTTAATTGTTCATTGAAAATTTAAGATGTGATGGTTGCAAAAGAATCCAAAAAAAGTTGGCACATTTCAATTTTTACCACTGTGTAATGTCAGTATCTTTATAATGAAACAAAGTGCCCAGACACTGAAGACAGCAGGTGGGGAAATACAACATTTCTCCATTATGAATGTCTTGAGCTTCGCTGGCCGATATTTTGCTTCATAATGCGCCATACATTCTCAATCGGAGCGGCAGGCTAATCGAGCAACCAGACTGTCCGCTTACACAGCCATGCATGTACAGTCTGTGCAGAATGTGGTTTGTTGTCTACATTGTCCAGCAAAACGACATGTCCCTGGCACAGACTACATCTGCTTATCATGTCGCTCTGAGATTAAGTAGTGTCTTTTTTCAGGAATTTTGCTCTTGCAAATGCGCATTTCACCCATACCATGTCAAGGGTTTGGAGCTCAATGCTTATACACTGCTCAAAAAAATAAAGGGAACACTAAAATAACACATCCTAGATCTGAATGAATGAAATATTCTTATTAAATACTTTGTTCTTTACATAGTTGAATGTGCTGACAAAAATCACACAAAAATTATCAATGGAAATCAAATTTATTAACCCATGGAGGTCTGGATTTGGAGTCACACTCAAAATTAAAGTGGAAAAACACACTACAGGCTGATCCAACTTAGATGTAATGTCCTTAAAACAAGTCAAAATGAGGCTCAGTAGTGTGTGTGGCCTCCACGTGCCTGTATGACCTCCCTACAACGCTTGGGCATGCTCCTGATGAGGTGGCGGATGGTCTCCTGAGGGATCTCCTCCCAGACCTGGACTAAAGCATCCGCCAACTCCTGGACAGTCTGTGGTGCAACGTGGGCGTTGGTGGATGGAGCGAGACATGATGTCCCAGATGTGCTCAATTGGATTCAGGTCTGGGGAACAGGCGGGCCAGTCCATAGCATCAATGCCTTCGTCTTGCAGGAACTGCTGACACACTCCAGCCACATGAGGTCTAGCATTGTCTTGCATTAGGAGGAACCCAGGGCCAACCGCACCAGCATATGGTCTCACAAGGGGTCTGAGGAGCTCATCTCGGTACCTAATGGCAGTCAGGCTACCTCTGGTGAGCAAATGGAGGGCTGTGCGGCCCCCCAAAGAAATGCCACCCCACACCATTACTGACCCACTGCCAAACCGGTCATGCTGGAGGATGTTGCAGGCAGCAGAACGTTCTCCACGGCGTCTCCAGACTCTGTCACATCTGTCACGTGCTCAGTGTGAACCTGCTTTCATCTGTGAAGAGCACGGGGCGCCAGTGGCGAATTTGCCAATCTTGGTGTTCTCTGGCAATCGCCAAACGTCCTGCATGGTGTTGGGCTGTAAGCACAACCCCCACCTGTGGGCGTCAGGCCCTCATACCATCCTCATGGAGTCGGTTTCTGACCGTTTGAGCAGACACATGCACATTTGTGGCCTGCTGGAGGTCATTTTGCAGGGCTCTGGGAGTGCTCCTCCTGTTCCTCCTTGCACAAAGGTGGAGGTAGCGGTCCTGCTGCTGGGTTGTTGCCCTCTTACGGCCTCCTCCACGTCTCCTGATGTACTGGCCTGTCTCCTGGTAGCGCCTCCATGCTCTGGACACTACGCTGACAGACACAGCAAACCTTCTTGCCACAGCTCGCATTGATGTGCCATCCTGGATGAGCTGCACTACCTGAGCCACTTGTGTGGGTTGTCTCATGCTACCACTAGAGTGAAAGCACCGCCAGCATTCAAAAGTGACCAAAACATCAGCCAGAAAGCATAGGAACTGAGAAGTGGTCTGTGGTCACCACCTGCAGAAGCACTCCTTTATTGGGGGTGTCTTGCTAATTGCCTATAATTTCCACCTGTTGTCTATTCCATTTGCACAACAGCATGTGAAACTGATTGTCAATCAGTGTTGCTTCCTAAGTGGACAGTTTGATTTCACAGAAGTGTGATTGACTTGGAGTTACATTGTATTGTTTAAGTGTTCCCTTTATTTTTTTGAGCAGTGTATGTCCATCTTAGAGGTTCTGAGAAAAACAGATTTTTTGGTTTCCAAGTGTTCTATTAAATCAGGTATTTTACATCATTTTTTTTTTTTTTTTACCAGTCACTCTTTTGCTGCATGGTTCAGAAGTATATTGAACACCTAAGTTTTCATAGGAGTGTAACCGCAACATCATGGTCAAAATTGCCAAAAATGGACATGTCACCTCAGTGCTCCAACAATTCTAGCACATGATGTGACATAACACAATGGTGATTGGTTGAAGGTAAGTTTGTTTGCAATGGAAGACAGACTATTCTGTATTAAAATTCATGTTTATTCATCAAAATGTCAATGTTTAATTCATTTCAGCAGATTTTGGTGGACATATCACAAAATGAAAATGTGAATTCTGATTAAAAATGAATGCAGATGGACATATAGTTGTTGTGCTCCAAGGATTGGCTGACAGAAAGCTGTGACAGGGGGTAAAAATCTCAAAACCACAAAATTTGGACATATAACCGTTGTGCTCCAAACCCTCAATGTGCACTTACACACCTCCGTACCATGACCGATGCTGGCTTGTGGATCTGATGCTAATAATGGCTTTGGTTGTCCGTGTAGTATTTGCTCCAGAGAACAAGGCGGTTGTTTTTTCCAAAAATTACTCAATTTTGAAGCTTCGGACCTCAAAACATCCTTCCACTGAGCTGCTGTCCATCTCTGATGAGACAGAGCCCAGAGAAGTAGGTGGTGCTTTCAGGCAGTGGTGTATAACTGACTTTGCATAGTAATGCTTTCATTTTGATGTTGACTGACAAAAATTCACCGCAGTATATTTGAGACCTTGTCATGATATCCATCAATCGCATGGAGGTTCTTAAGATGGTGACCTCTGAGAAATAAGAGATCACATTGGTTCCGGTGCCCTTTATGCACCAGGATTTAACCAAATTCCCTCTATCTTTCACCTCCGCCAAGGAGGTGTATGTTTTTGCCGGCATTGGTTGGTTTGTCTGTCTGTTAGCAACTTTGCGTGAAAAGTTATGAACAGATTTTGATGAAATTCTCAGAGAAGGTCAGAAATGACACAAGGACCAATTGAATGGATTTTGGGAAAATTCCGGGTTAGGGGTTAGGGTAAGGGGTAGGGTTAGGGCCCTGGGCGGAGGTGCTGCGCTTTCTGAGTGCTCTTGTTTGACTATATTACCCACAGTAGGTGGAGAAGTGTTTTCAAGGTGATGGATCATGAACGTGTGCATCTGTTGGAAATTGTTGAGCATCGACCCATCTTTGCTCGAGGGAGGAGGCCTTTTTATGAGTCTCCCTTAACTTGTCTCATCATTATCAGTCCTAAATTTCCCTTGTTCCAACAACTTGGAGTCTTTAGCAATCATCTGTTTCGAAATAAAGCGCATATTCAAGCAATTAAAATTGCGCTCAGTTCAGAATTGCAGCCCTCAAAATTGGAAAAATCTGCTTAACCAGAAAACAGGTTATGTGGTATTTACCTTGCGTAACCCATAGTTTGGTTAAGCACTTTTTTTGCGTAACCCATAGGTTACGCAAATGGGTTGCGGCAAAACAGGTTTCGCAAAACAGGTTTCGCAGGCACGGAATGTCTCCTTCGTCGTTCAAATCGATAGAAAAGTCATCTTTAAACCACCATTTTCAAGAAGTTTTGACGTTTACCAGTGTTTCCCATAGAATTTTTTGGAGCAGCGGTGCTATGCATTGCTAACCTAGCAATAGTAGGGGGGTCCGGGATACTTCTCCACCGAAAGAAAATTTTGAAAAATTGCACTTTAAATGGGGACTCTGCTGAGTTTTCTTGGCAAATTACAATTTACCAAACAATCAACAGATTCAAGTTATCTGCTGACACTAGATGCTGATTATACAGCATGACCATAGTTGAACTTGAACTAGTCACATAGTACTATTTTTGTATTGATTTTAAGCTTTTCTTTGAAACAAAAGATAGGCCTGCTAGCAAAATTGGGTGGCTTAACACAGAAATTTATTGAAGCCAATTTGACATTGCCTGCCCTAAATTTCTTCACTAACCTTAGCTCGTCCGTGGTCACCGTCTGCCTTTCTCTTTAACCAGTTTAAAAGACTCATCTGAAAATTGCACTAGTGTTTATTAACCTAATGGATATGACTTGCTATCTTTTTATTTAGAAAACGTTCATCAACAAGGTAGCTGGTGGAATACCAACATCATTAATGTTGTAGGCCTAATATACATTTTAACCTTACATTCAAGAACAGCTTACCCTATTAACAAAAGAGTAGGCCTAGTCACAGCTAGATCGACAATATTAATTCTAACGTCAACTCATTCACTGACATTCACGACTGAAGTGGTCAGAGTGCGCCACAGCGAGCTAACTAGACAGAACCCCGAGTGTATAGCAAACCGCGTCAATAAACACAGAATTAAAGTTTGTTTATGATCAGGCTTAACGTTACAATAGATAGGAAGGCTGTTATCTTCAGTAATTTCCAAACTAGCCTGTCAGTCACTTTGTTACGAGCTGAAGAGATTTAGCGAGGCCTATAGGTAGCCTAATGTCGCTCCTATAAAAATAAATAGATTTTATTGTTATTATTTTCCTTTAATAATAAACCGTTCCCGTATCATTATACCGCTAACCTCTCCGCAACACAAACGATGACCTAGCCTACGTCTTTATAAAACATTATTATATACACATACAGTAAAACTCGCGTATAACGGATTCAATTGGACCAGCTGATGTTGTCAGTTATGCGCGAAATCCGCTATATGCATAAAACGGACAAAATCCTTTGTAGGCCTACTCATAAAACAGATTATAGCCGCCATATGCGCATAACAGATTATCTGTTGTATACATGTATGAATTGAATTTATACGTTTGCTTTGTGTATAAAGATCGGAACAACTTAATTCTGAGTGCACATACCTAGGCCAACTTGGCTTCATTTGGTCCGTCTTTGCCCTGACACAATGGATAACAGGATGATAGGCTACTACGTGTTGCTCCAAATGGGATCAATGACGAAGACAAAAAAAAAAAAAAAACAAAAAAAAAAAAACTAGTGTGTTAATGAAACCGCGCCAATTTCAGTTTCCGCAAACACACCGTTATAAACTTGCACATTTTTGCCAGTTATTTTAACTGTGATTTTACAATAAATTTACAACAGAGTTCCGTCCATATTAAGTGTAAATCACGGTAAATTGCGCGCAGGACTCCACTTAAAGTTAAAATAACAAGGAGACAATGCGTTAATTTAAGTGTTAAATTCAGTCAGTTTATAACACTGAAGGAAAGCCGAACTTCATTACGTTGCTCTGTATTAACTGCGCATGTGCATGGTGCACGCGAGTATACGCGAGTGCTTTTCAATGAAAATGCATTGTGACGGGACTGGACATTTTGTCCGATGTAAACGAAAATCGGAAATAAAATCCGATATATTCGATGTTTATTTAATGGGAAAACATTACTGAAAAATCGGGATTAGAGCTGGTGTCCGAAAAGAGCGAGTTTCCATTTTATACAAGGACGGTTTAGGAGAGTTCTACTGTATAATAATTATAATAATAATAACAAGAGCAATCCGAGATTTCTGATCTCCGCCAAGGGATGATGTTGATACAAATGCAAGATCTTTCTCTTTGGAAGATTTCAGGACCACCCATGTGACAAGTTTAAATGGGATTTTTGTATGTTTGAAGCATCCATTCTCCAAAGCCGTCATCAAAGAACAGAGCGATCACATGATCTACCTCTGGTGAAAATTTCATGAAGATCCGTCAAGTAGTTCCGAGAAATGCCACTAAAATTGTAAATACAGATCCGGATCCAGAATCCAGATCCGGATCCGGATCATCAAAAAATTATAATGGAGTCGTCCCTGGTCCAAGATCTACCTCTGGTGAAAATTTCATGAGGATCCGTCCAGTAGTGTCCGAGAAATGCTACTACGATCTTAAATACAGATCCGGATCCAGAATCCTGATCCGGATCCGGATCATCAAAAAATTTTAATGGAGTCGTCCCTGGGCCAAGATCTGCCTCTGGTGAAAATTTCATGAAGATCCGTCCAGTAGTTTCCGAGAAATCCTGTCCACAGACAGACAGAAGGACAGACAGACAAATAAATAAATAAACCGACTCGATCGCATTATCTCCTTGGCGGAGATAATAATAATTTATTATTATTATTGTTATTATTATTATTATTTTACTTACAATGGTTTCTTTGTGGGAATGTTGAGGATCGTCTTCAAGCAAGTTGACAGCCAGAGTCAAAAGTTACCTCAGAATTGACGGTGTGGCAAAAAACCTTATTCCTGTGCCCCCCTAATTCCCCGTTGGCTGTAATGTTATAGCCATATACATGTTCGCTGATGGGAAGAGCGGGGACATATGAATGGGGTGTACTGCCTCCCTTTCTGAGCTCTCCTGGGGTTTATGGAAGAGGAGGGAAAAAATCGAGATGAACATGTTTTGTTTTAATCGCCGGTCAAGAGAAAAAGATTTTTTTTATTGGTCTACGTCCTTTTGCGCGAACGGGAAAATGTTCGCCCGTTTTTTAATTTGCGTAGCCTCTGCGCGAACTGAACGATCGTTCGCGCCAAGGGCTGGAATTGGGGTTGTAGATGTGATGTGGTGTTGAATCTCTGTATTTCGTCCTTTCCTGTAGGGGTCGATCATGAGAGGGCTGACAGCCCCGACCCTGATTCTGTGGCGTTTGCTGGGACGCGCCTGGTTACCCTGGGACTTGCGCGCTCAGTGCTCTCGCCTGTCGGGTGCGTGCGTGCTGACGGCGCTCGCTCGCCAGGATTGTCGCTCCGTTTCCACGACAGCGCTGGGCTCAAGCCTGGCTCCCCCCCTCTGTGTCGCGGCGCAGAGCTGGTGTTCGTTGTCCGCGAGGGTCAAGAGCACCAGTGGCGGAAAGAAAGGAGGCAGGAAGGGCAGATGGCAGGAGGAAGAGGAGGAGGAGGAGGAGGAGGAAGAGGACCCAGAAGCCAGTGACTACGAGGATGAACTACAGGATGACCCTGGTCTGCCCAAAGACTACAAAGACCAGGAGCGAGCTGTGCAGTCCTTTCGATATGACCTCATCATGAAGGCTGGCTTGGACATGGCACGCAAGTGAGTATGACAGGAATGAAGATCTGAGATGAGCCTTTCCATTGATGAGTAGATCTGAAGGAATGTTTGTGATTGTACACCTTACAGGTTCATTAGATTTCAAGGTTATGAGCAGCCTGGTCAGGATCATAGTGCTGTAAGGTTATGAGCAGCCTGGTCAGGATCATAGTGCTATAAGGTTATGAGCAGCCTGGTTAGGCCCATAGTGCTGTAAGGTTATGAGCAGCCTGGTCGAGCTCATAGTGCTGTAAGGTTATGAGCAGCCTGGTCAGGCTCATAGCGCTGTAAGGTTATGAGCAGCCTGGTCAGGCCCATAGCGCTGTAAGGTTATGAGCAGCCTGGTCAGGCCCATAGTGCTGTAAGGTTATGAGCAGCCTGGTCAGGCCCATAGTGCTGTGAGGTTATGAGCAGCCTGGTCAGGCCCATATTGCTGTAAGGTTATGAGCAGCCTGGTCAGGCCCATAGTGCTGTAAGGTTATGAGCAGCCTGGTCAGGCCCATAGTGCTGTAAGGTTATGAGCAGCCTGGTCAGGCCCATAGTGTTGTGAGGTTATGAGCAGCCTGGTCAGGCCCATAGTGTTGTGAGGTTATGAGCAGCCTGGTCAGGCCCATAGTGCTGTAAGGTTATGAGCAGCCTGGTCAGGCCCATAGTGCTGTAAGGTTATGAGCAGCCTGGTCAGGATCATAGTGCTGTAAGGTTATGAGCAGCCTGGTCAGGATCATAGTGCTGTAAGGTTATGAGCAGCCTGGTCAGGATCATAGTGCTGTAAGGTTATGAGCAGCCTGGTCAGGCCCATAGTGCTGTAAGGTTATGAGCAGCCTGGTCAGGCTCATAGTGCTGTGAGCAGCCTGGTCAGGCCCATAGTGCTGTAAGGTTATGAGCAGCCTGGGTCAGTGCTGTCATGAGCAGCCTGGTCAGGCTCATGTAAGGTTATGAGCAGCCTGGTCAGGCTCATAGTGCTGTAAGGTTATGAGCAGCCTGGTCAGGCCCATAGTGCTGTAAGGTTATGAGCAGCCTGGTCAGGCTCATAGTGCTGTAAGGTTATGAGCAGCCTGGTCAGGATCATAGTGCTGTAAGGTTATGAGCAGCCTGGTCAGGCCCATAGTGCTGTAAGGTTATGAGCAGCCTGGTCAGGCCCATATGAGCAGCCTGGTCAGGCTCATAAGGTTATGAGCAGCCTGGTCAGGCTCATAGTGCTGTAAGGTTATGAGCAGCCTGGTCAGGCCCATGGTGCTGTAAGGTTATGAGCAGCCTGGTCAGGCCCATAGTGCTGTAAGGTTATGAGCAGCCTGGTCAGGCCCATAGTGCTGTAAGGTTATGAGCAGCCTGGTCAGGCCCATAGTGCTGTATGAGCAGCCTGGTCAGGCCCATAGTGAGCAGCCTGGTCAGGCCCATAGTGCTGTAAGGTTATGAGCAGCCTGGTCAGGCCCATAGTGCTGTAAGGTTATGAGCAGCCTGGTCAGGCCCATAGTGCTGTAAGGTTATGAGCAGCCTGGTCAGGCCCATAGTGCTGTTATGAGCAGCCTGGTTAGTGCTGTGAGCAGCCTGGGTCAGGCCCATAGTGGCTGGCCCATAGTGTTAGGTTGAGCAGCAGCCTGGTCAGGCCATAGTGCAGGTTATGAGCAGCCTGGTCAGGCCCATAGTGCTGTAAGGTTATAAGCAGCCTGGTCAGGCCATAGTGCTGTAAGGTTATGAGCAGCCTGGTCAGGGCCCATAGTGCTGTAAGGTTATGAGCAGCCTGGTCAGGCCCATAGTGCTGTAAGGTTATGAGCAGCCTGGTCAGGATCATAGTGCTGTAAGGTTATGAGCAGCCTGGTCAGGCCCATAGTGCTGTAAGGTTATGAGCAGCCTGGTCAGGCTCATAGTGCTGTAAGGTTATGAGCAGCCTGGTCAGGCCCATAGTGCTGTAAGGTTATGAGCAGCCTGGTCAGGCCCATAGTGCTGTAAGGTTATGAGCAGCCTGGTCAGCCTGGTCAGGCCCATAGTGCTGTAAGGTTATGAGCAGCCTGGTCAGGCCCATAGTGCTGTAAGGTTATGAGCAGCCTGGTCAGGCCCATAGTGCTGTAAGGTTGAGCAGCCTGGTCAGGCCCAGCCTGGTGAGCAGCCTGGTCAGGCCCATAGTGCTGTAAGGTTATGAGCAGCCTGGTCAGGCCCATAGTGCTGTGAGGTTATGAGCAGCCTGGTCAGGCCCATAGTGCTGTAAGGTTATGAGCAGCCTGGTCAGGCCCATAGTGCTGAGCAGCCAGGTTATGAGCAGCCTGGTAAGGTTATGAGCAGCCCCCATAGTGCTGTAAGGTTATGAGCAGCCTGGTCAGGCCCATAGTGCTGTAAGGTTATGAGCAGCCTGGTCAGGCCCATAGTGCTGTAAGGTTATGAGCAGCCTGGTCAGGCCCATAGTGCTGTAAGGTTATGAGCAGCCTGGTCAGGCCCATAGTGCTGTAAGGTTATGAGCAGCCTGGTCAGGCCCATAGTGCTGTAAGGTTATGAGCAGCCTGGTCAGGCCCATAGTGCTGTAAGGTTATGAGCAGCCTGGTCAGGCCCATAGTGCTGTAAGGTTATGAGCAGCCTGGTCAGGCCCATAGTGCTGTAAGGTTATGAGCAGCCTGGTCAGGATCATAGTGCTGTAAGGTTATGAGCAGCCTGGTCAGGCCTGGTTATGAGCAGCCTGGTCAGGCCCATATAGTGCAGCCTGGTCAGGTTATGAGCAGCCTGGTCAGGCCCATAGTGCTGTAAGGTTATGAGCAGCCTGGTCAGGCCCATAGTGCTGTAAGGTTATGAGCAGCCTGGTCAGGCTCATAGTGCTGTAAGGTTATGAGCAGCCTGGTCAGGATCATAGTGCTGTAAGGTTATGAGCAGCCTGGTCAGGCCCATAGTGTAAGGTTATGAGCAGCCTGGTCTGGGCTCATATAGGTTATGAGCAGCCTGGTCAGGCCCATAGTGCTATAGGTTATGAGCAGCCTGGTCAGGCCCATAGTGCCTAAGGTTATGAGCAGCCTGGTCAGGCTCATAGTGCTAGCAAGGTTATGAGCAGCCTGGTCAGGCCCATAGTGCTGTAAGGTTATGAGCAGCCTGGTCAGGCTCATAGTGCTAGTGAGCAGCCTGGTCAGGCCCATAGTGCTGTAGGTTATGAGCAGCCTGGTCAGGCTCATAGTGCTGTAAGGTTATGAGCAGCCAGGCCATGGTGCTGGAGGTTATGAGTGCAGGCTCATAGTGCTTAGGTTGAGCAGCCTGGTCAGGGTCAGGCAGCCTCATAGTGCTGTAGGGTTATGAGGTCAGCCCTGGTCAGGCTATGAGTGCTGGTCAGGTTATGAGCAGCCTGGTCAGGCCCATAGTGCAGCCTGGTAGTGTTATGAGCAGCCTGGTCAGGGCATAGTGCCATAGGTGCCTGGTCAGGCCCATAGGCTGTAAGGTTGAGCAGCCTGGTCAGGCCCATAGTGCAGGTTATGAGCAGCCTGGTCAGGCCCATAGTGCTGTAAGGTTATGAGCAGCCTGGTCAGGCCCATAGGCTGTAAGGTTATGAGCAGCCTGGTCAGGCCCATAGTGCTGTAAGGTTATGAGCAGCCTGGTCAGGCTCATAGTGCTGTAAGGTTATGAGCAGCCTGGTCAGGCCATAGTGCCCATAGTGCTGTAAGGTTATGAGCAGCCTGGTCAGGCCCATAGCCTGGTTATGAGCAGCCTGGTCAGGCCCATAGTGCTGTAAGGTTATGAGCAGCCTGGTCAGGCCCATAGTGCTGTAAGGTTATGAGCAGCCTGGTCAGGCCCATAGTGCTGTAAGGTTATGAGCAGCCTGGTCAGGCCCATAGTGCT
This sequence comes from Gymnothorax javanicus, assembly GCA_029692085.1. Classification (NCBI taxonomy): domain Eukaryota; kingdom Metazoa; phylum Chordata; class Actinopteri; order Anguilliformes; family Muraenidae; genus Gymnothorax; species Gymnothorax javanicus. The sequence continues at coordinate 3,159,648 of CM056193.1, forward strand.
GTAAGGTTATGAGCAGCCTGGTCAGGCCCTGGTCAGGAGGTTATGAGCAGCCTGGTCAGGCCCATAGTGCTGTAAGGTTATGAGCAGCCTGGTCAGGCCCATAGTGCTGTAAGGTTATGAGCAGCCTGGTCAGGCCCATAGTGCTGTAAGGTTATGAGCAGCCTGGTCAGGCCCATAGTGCTGTAAGGTTATGAGCAGCCTGGTCAGGCCCATAGTGCTGTCAGGTTATGAGCAGCCTGGTCAGGCTCATAGTTGCTGCCCATAAGGTTATGAGCAGCCTGGTCAGGCCCCTCATGAGTGCCTGGTCAGGTAGTGCTGAGGTTATGAGCAGCCTGGTCAGGCCCAGTAGTGCTGTAAGGTTATGAGCAGCCTGGTCAGGCCCATAGTGCTGGTTATGAGCAGCCTGGTCAGGCCCATAGTGCTGTGCTGTGAGGTTATGAGCAGCCTGGTCAGGCCCATAGTGCTGTAAGGTTATGAGCAGCCTGGTCAGGCCCATAGTGCTGTAAGGTTATGAGCAGCCTGGTCAGGCCCATAGTGCTGTAAGGTTATGGTTAGCCTGGAGGCCCAGCCTGAGCAGCCAGGTCAGGCCCATAGTGCTGTAAGGTTATGAGCAGCCTGGTCAGGCTCATAGTGCTGTAAGTTATGAGCAGCCTGGTCAGGCCCATAGTGCTGTAAGGTTATGAGCAGCCTGGTCAGGCAGCCTGTTATGAGCAGCCTGGTCATAGTGCTGTAAGGTTATGAGCAGCCTGGTCAGGCCCATAGTGCTGTAAGGTTATGAGCAGCCTGGTCAGGGGCCTGGTCAGGGTGCATAAGAGCAGCCTGGTCAGGCCCATAGTGCTGTAAGGTTATGAGCAGCCTGGTCAGGCCCATAGTGCTGTGTAAGGTTATGAGCAGCCTGGTCAGGCCCTGGTCAGGTTATGAGCAGCCCATAGTGCTGTAAGGTTATGAGCAGCCTGGTCAGGCCCATAGTGCTGTAAGGTTATGAGCAGCCTGGTCAGGCCCATAGTGCTGTAAGGTTATGAGCAGCCTGGTCAGGCCCATAGTGCTGTAAGGTTATGAGTGCCTGGTCAGGCCCATAGTGCTGTAGCAAGGTTATGAGCAGCCTGGTCAGGCCCATAGTGCTGTAAGGTTATGAGCAGCCTGGTCAGGCTCATAGTGCAGGTTATGAGCAGCCTGGTCAGGCCCATAGTGCTGTAAGGTTATGAGCAGCCTGGTCAGGCCCATAGTGCTGTAAGGTTATGAGCAGCCTGGCAGGCCCATAGTGCTGTAAGGTTATGAGCAGCCTGGTCAGGCCCATAGTGCTGTAAGGTTATGAGCAGCCTGGTCAGGCCCATAGTGCCTGGTCATGGCAGCCTGGTCAGGTGCTAGTGCTGTAAGGTTATGAGCAGCCTGGTCAGGCCCATAGTGCTGTAAGGTTATGAGCAGCCTGGTCAGGCCCATAGTGCTAAGGTTATGAGCAGCCTGGTCAGGCTCCCATAGTGCTGTAAGGTTATGAGCAGCCTGGTCAGGCAGCCTGGTTATGAGCAGCCCTGGTCAGGCCCATAGTGCTGTAAGGTTATGAGCAGCCTGGTCAGGCTCATAGTGCTGTAAGGTTATGAGCAGCCTGGTCAGGGTTAAGGTTATGAGCAGCCTGGTCAGGCCCATAGCAGAGCAGCCCTGGTCAGGTCCATAGTGCTGTAAGGTTATGAGCAGCCCTGGTCAGGCCCATAGTGCTGTAGTGCAGCCTGGTCAGGCTCATAGGTTATGAGCAGCCTGGTCAGGCCCATAGTGCTGTAAGGTTATGAGCAGCCTGGTCAGGCCCATAGTGCTGTAAGGTTATGAGCAGCCTGGTCAGGCCCATAGTGGTTAAGAGCAGCCTGGTCAGGCCCATAGTGCTGTAAGGTTATGAGCAGCCTGGCCCAGTGCTGTAAGGTTATGAGCAGCCTGGTCAGGCCCATAGTGCTGTAAGGTTATGAGCAGCCTGGTCAGGCCCATAGTGCTGTAAGGTTATGAGCAGCCTGGTCAGGCCCATAGTGCTCAAGGTTATGAGCAGCCTGGTCAGGCCCATAGTGCTGTAAGGTTATGAGCAGCCTGGTCAGGCCCATAGTGCTGTAAGGTTATGAGCAGCCTGGTCAGGCCCATAGTGCTGTAAGGTTATGAGCAGCCTGGTCAGGGTGCTGTAAGGTTATGAGCAGCCTGGTCAGGCCCATAGTGCTGTAAGGTTATGAGCAGCCTGGTCAGGCCCATAGTGCTGTAAGGTTATGAGCAGCCTGGTCAGGCCCATAGTGCTGTAAGGTTATGAGCAGCCTGGTCAGGGTTAGGTTGAGCAGCCTGGTCAGGCCCATAGTGCTGTCAGGTTATGAGCAGCCTGGTCAGGCTCATAGTGCTGTAAGGTTATGAGCAGCCTGGTCAGGCCCATAGTGCTGTAAGGTTATGAGCAGCCTGGTCAGGCCCATAGTGCTGTAAGGTTATGAGCAGCCTGGTCAGGCTCATAGTGCTGTAAGGTTATGAGCAGCCTGGTCAGGCCCATGGTTATGAGCAGCCTGGTCAGGCCCATAGTGCTGTAAGGTTATGAGCAGCCTGGTCAGGCCATAGTGCTGTAAGGTTATGAGCAGCCTGGTCAGGCCCATAGTGCTGTGGGTTATGAGCAGCCTGGTCAGGCCTCATAGTGCTGTAAGGTTATGAGCAGCCTGGTCAGGCCCATAGTGCTGTAAGGTTATGAGCAGCCTGGTCAGGCCCATAATGCAGTAAGGTTATGAGCAGCCTGGTCAGGCTCATAGTGCTGTAAGGTTATGAGCAGCCTGGTCAGGCCCATAGTGCTGTAAGGTTATGAGCAGCCTGGTCAGGCCCATAGTGCTGTAAGGTTATGAGCAGCCTGGTCAGGCCCATAGTGCTGTAAGGTTATGAGCAGCCTGGTCATAGTGCTGTAAGGGCAGCCTGGTCAGGCCCATAGTGCTGTGGAGGTTATGAGCAGCCTGGTCAGGCCCATAGTGCTGTAAGGTTATGAGCAGCCTGGTCAGGCCCATAGTGCTGTAAGGTTATGAGCAGCCTGGTCAGGCCAGGTAAGGTTATGAGCAGCCTGGTCAGGGTAGTGCTGTGAGCAGCCTGGTCAGGGTAAGGTTATGAGCAGCCTGGTCAGGCCCATAGTGCTGTAAGGTTATGAGCAGCCTGGTCAGGCCCATAGTGCTGTAAGGGTTATGAGCAGCCTGGTCAGGCCCATAGTGCTGTAAGGTTATGAGCAGCCTGGTCAGGCCCATAGTGCTGTAAGGTTATGAGCAGCCTGGTCAGGCCCAGGCTGTAAGGTTATGAGCAGCCTGGTCAGGCCCATAGTGCTGTAAGGTTATGAGCAGCCTGGTCAGGCCCATAGTGCTGTAAGGTTATGAGCAGCCTGGTCAGGCCCATAGTGCTGTATGAGCAGCCTGGTTATGAGCAGCCTGGTCAGGCCCATAGTGCTGTAAGGTTATGAGCAGCCTGGTCAGGCCCATAGTGCTGTAAGGTTATGAGCAGCCTGGTCAGGCCCATAGTGCTGTAAGGTTATGAGCAGCCTGGTCAGGCCCATAGTGCTGTAAGGTTATGAGCAGCCTGGTCAGGCCCATAGTGCTGTAAGGTTATGAGCAGCCTGGTCAGGCCCATAGTGCTGTAAGGTTATGAGCAGCCTGGTCAGGCCCATAGTGCTGTAAGGTTATGAGCAGCCTGGTCAGGCCCATAGTGCTGTAAGGTTATGAGCAGCCTGGTCAGGCCCATAGTGCTGTAAGGTTATGAGCAGCCTGGTCAGGCCCATAGTGCTGTAAGGTTATGAGCAGCCTGGTCAGGCCCATAGTGCTGTAAGGTTTGAGCAGCCTGGCAGCCTGGTCAGGTTATGAGCAGCCTGGTCAGGCCCATAGTGCTGTAAGGTTATGAGCAGCCTGGTCAGGCCCATAGTGCTGTAAGGTTATGAGCAGCCTGGTCAGGCCCATAGTGCTGTAAGGTTATGAGCAGCCTGGTCAGGCCCATAGTGCTGTAAGGTTATGAGCAGCCTGGTCAGGCCATAGTGCTGTAAGGTTATGAGCAGCCTGGTCAGGCTCATAGTGCTGTAAGGTTATGAGCAGCCTGGTCAGCCCATAGTGCTGTAAGGTTATGAGCAGCCTGGTCAGGCCCATAGTGCTGTAAGGTTATGAGCAGCCTGGTCAGGCCCATAGTGCTGTAAGGTTATGAGCAGCCTGGTCAGGCCCATAGTGCTGTAAGGTTATGAGCAGCCTGGTCAGGCCCATAGTGCTGTAAGGTTATGAGCAGCCTGGTCAGGCCCATAGTGCTGTAAGGTTATGAGCAGCCTGGTCAGGCCCATAGTGCTGTAAGGTTATGAGCAGCCTGGTCAGGGCCCATAGTGCTGCCCATAAGGTTATGAGCAGCCTGGTCAGGCCCATAGTGCTGTAAGGTTATGAGCAGCCTGGTCAGGCTCATAGTGCTGTAAGGTTATGAGCAGCCTGGTCAGGCCCATAGTGCTGTAAGGTTATGAGCAGCCTGGTCAGGCCCATAGTGCTGTAAGGTTATGAGCAGCCTGGTCAGGGCCCATAGTGCTGTAAGGTTATGAGCAGCCTGGTCAGGCCCATAGTGCTGTAAGGTTATGAGCAGCCTGGTCAGGCCCATAGTGCTGTAAGGTTATGAGCAGCCTGGTCAGGCTCATAGTGCTGTAAGGTTATGAGCAGCCTGGTCAGGCCCATAGTGCTGTAAGGTTATGAGCAGCCTGGTCAGGCCCATAGTGCTGTAAGGTTATGAGCAGCCTGGTCAGGCCCATAGTGCTGTAAGGTTATGAGCAGCCTGGTCAGGCCCATAGTGCTGTAAGGTTATGAGCAGCCTGGTCAGGCCCATAGTGCTGTAAGGTTATGAGCAGCCTGGTCAGGCCCATAGTGCTGTGGGTTATGAGCAGCCTGGTCAGGCCCATAGTGCTGTAAGGTTATGAGCAGCCTGGTCAGGCCCATAGTGCTGTAGGTTATGAGCAGCCTGGTCAGCCCAGCCTGGTTATGAGCAGCCTGGTCAGGCCCATAGTGCTGTAAGGTTATGAGCAGCCTGGTCAGGCCCATAGTGCTGTAAGGTTATGAGCAGCCTGGTCAGGCCCATAGTGCTGTAAGGTTATGAGCAGCCTGGTCAGGCCCATAGTGCTGTAAGGTTATGAGCAGCCTGGTCAGGCCCATAGTGCTGTAAGGTTATGAGCAGCCTGGTCAGGCCCATAGTGCTGTAAGGTTATGAGCAGCCTGGTCAGGCCCATAGTGCTGTAAGGTTATGAGCAGCCTGGTCAGGCCATAGTGCTGTAAGGTTATGAGCAGCCTGGTCAGGCCCATAGTGCTGTAAGGTTATGAGCAGCCTGGTCAGGCCCATAGTGCTGTAAGGTTATGAGCAGCCTGGTCAGGCCCATAGTGCTGTAAGGTTATGAGCAGCCTGGTCAGGCCCATAGTGCTGTAAGGTTATGAGCAGCCTGGTCAGGCCCATAGTGCTGTATGAGGTTATGAGCAGCCTGGTCAGGCCCATAGTGCTGTAAGGTTATGAGCAGCCTGGTCAGGCCCATAGTGCTGTAAGGTTATGAGCAGCCTGGTCAGGCCCATAGTGCTGTAAGGTTATGAGCAGCCTGGTCAGGCCCATAGTGCTGTAAGGTTATGAGCAGCCTGGTCAGGCCCATAGTGCTGTAAGGTTATGAGCAGCCTGGTCAGGCCCATGGTGCTGTAAGGTTATGAGCAGCCTGGTCAGGCCCATAGTGCTGTAAGGTTATGAGCAGCCTGGTCAGGCCCATAGTGCCCAGCAGCCTGGTCAGGCAGGCCCATAGTGCTGTAAGGTTATGAGCAGCCTGGTCAGGCCATAGTGCTGTAAGGTGAGCAGCCTGGTCAGGCCCATAGTGCTGAGGTTATGAGCAGCCTGGTCAGGCCCATAGTGCTGTAAGGTTATGAGCAGCCTGGTCAGGCATAGTGCTGGTTATGAGCAGCCTGGTCAGGCCCATAGTGCTGTAAGGTTATGAGCAGCCTGGTCAGGCCCATAGTGCTGTAAGGTTATGAGCAGCCTGGTCAGGCCCATAGTGCTGTAAGGTTATGAGCAGCCTGGTCAGGCCCATAGTGCTGTAAGGTTATGAGCAGCCTGGTCAGGCCCATAGTGCTGTAAGGTTATGAGCAGCCTGGTCAGGCCCATAGTGCTGTAAGGTTATGAGCAGCCTGGTCAGGCCCATAGGTTATGAGCAGCCTGGTCAGGCCCATAGTGCTGTAAGGTTATGAGCAGCCTGGTCAGGCCCATAGTGCTGTAAGGTTATGAGCAGCCTGGTCAGGCCCATAGTGCTGTAAGGTTATGAGCAGCCTGGTCAGGCTCATAGTGCTGTAAGGTTATGAGCAGCCTGGTCAGGCCCATAGTGCTGTAAGGTTATGAGCAGCCTGGTCAGGCCCATAGTGCTAGGTTATGAGCAGCCTGGTCAGGCCCATAGTGCTGTAAGGTTATGAGCAGCCTGGTCAGGCCCATAGTGCTGTAAGGTTATGAGCAGCCTGGTCAGGCCCATAGTGCTGTAAGGTTATGAGCAGCCTGGTCAGGCCCATAGTGCTGTAAGGTTATGAGCAGCCTGGTCAGGCCCATAGTGCTGTAAGGTTATGAGCAGCCTGGTCAGGCCCATAGTGCTGTAAGGTTATGAGCAGCCTGGTCAGGAGCAGCCTGGTCAGGCCCTAGTGCTGTAAGGTTATGAGCAGCCTGGTCAGGCTCATAGTGCTGTAAGGTTATGAGCAGCCTGGTCAGGCCCATAGTGCTGTAAGGTTATGAGCAGCCTGGTCAGGCCCATAGTGCTGTAAGGTTATGAGCAGCCTGGTCAGGCCCATAGTGCTGTAAGGTTATGAGCAGCCTGGTCAGGCCCATAGTGCTGTAAGGTTATGAGCAGCCTGGTTATGAGCAGCCTGGTCAGGCCCATATAGTTATGAGCAGCCTGGTGAGCAGCCTGGTCAGGCCCATAGTGCTGTAAGGTTATGAGCAGCCTGGTCAGGCCCATAGTGCTGTAAGGTTATGAGCAGCCTGGTCAGGCCCATAGTGCTGTAAGGTGAGCAGCCTGGTCAGGCAGCCTGGTCAGGCCCATAGTGCAGCCTGGTCAGGCTCAAGGTTATGAGCAGCCTGGTCAGGCCCATAGTGCTGTAAGGTTATGAGCAGCCTGGTCAGGCCCATAGTGCTGTAAGGTTATGAGCAGCCTGGTCAGGCCCATAGTGCTGTAAGGTTATGAGCAGCCTGGTCAGGCCCATAGTGCTGTAAGGTTATGAGCAGCCTGGTCAGGCCCATAGTGCTGTAAGGTTATGAGCAGCCTGGTCAGGCCCATAGTGCTGTAAGGTTATGAGCAGCCTGGTCAGGCCCATAGTGCTGTAAGGTTATGAGCAGCCTGGTCAGGATCATAGTGCTGTAAGGTTATGAGCAGCCTGGTCAGGCCCATAGTGCTGTAAGGTTATGAGCAGCCTGGTCAGGCCCATAGTGCTGTAAGGTTATGAGCAGCCTGATCAGGCTCATAGTGCTGTAAGGTTATGAGCAGCCTGGTCAGGCCCATAGTGCTGTAAGGTTATGAGCAGCCTGGTCAGGTTCATAGCGCTGTATGGTTACGAGTCTGTTGACTGATCATTTTATGTTTTCTTCTTTGTGCTGTTAGCATTCTGCTCAGAGCTGTACCCTTTTGGTCCGATTTCCACTGATGACCAAAACTTCCTTTTTTTTTTTTTTTTTTTGTATATTTCAAAGCAAAGTTGAAGAGGCTTTCTACAGCAACAGGCTGAGACTCAACGGCCAGAAACTCATCAAAAAAAGTAAAACGGTGAGTGGCTATCTGTCCTTTACTGCATGTGAATTTATAAATAAAATAGGCCCGTTAAACTGCTTTATGGATCCCGGGGTTTTTATAGTCTCTGGTTTCATGGCTCTGTGTTCGCAGCTTATGCTCCTAAAAAATGCAAAGTTGAAAAAAGTATGATGACAGATTGAAACGGTTTTTAATAAAGTAGTGAATTTAAAAGTACATGGGTTCTGTTTTTTGGTTTTTATCGTGGTATCGATTAAGTATCGAGAATTGTAGAAATTCACAGGTATTGGTATCGACTACTGAAATTCTGGTATCGTGACAACCCTAATGTGTACTAATGTGTAGATTTGTACATGAGTGAGTTTTATCGTCAGAATTTGTCGTCAATTTCTTCTCTGCTAAAAAGGTGTCGATTAAGTCAGAAACTAAATGGCATATATCATTTAATCTTTCAAACAGAATGTTTTGAGCCAAACTCTCATCAGATTGACCTTGTGTCAGCCTCCCATCGCTGGAGGGGAAACAAATGAATCACACACGATTATCAAATAGCGAGTCACTCAATTAATCACATCGACCAAATAATTAATAACACAGCCATTCTGGAACTAAGCCTGTATATTTAATGCAAAGCAAATGTCTGTAAAACGGTGAAATGTTTTGGAAGGAACAGTTTTATCTGCCTGTGTTCTGTGTAGGAATGGGTTGATCTTCAACCATGATTTTTTTGGAGCGTAGTAGGACCGCCTGTTGCCATGGGGCGAACATTTGTGCTCGCCCTTTTCCTTTGTTCAACTAAGGAGTATTATGTCGGCTGCCGCCCGCCCAAAAAAGTTCTGTCAAGCCGAGCGCACCCTAAGAGCACCTGAACGAACCCCATGCCTTTTTTTTCTTTACTACTGCCGTCTGCTGGAACCCTCCAACATCGCAGCTCCATTTACACAGCGCATGTGCCACACCCCAGAGTTTCACTGGAGCCTTTTGTCGTGTCTTCTCCTCTTTATACTCCATGTATTCAGCCCAATGCAGTCTTGAACGAACGCCTGCCCGAAAATGCCAAATATCAAAGGGCTTGTGAAATGCTTCTGGAAAAACTTGACTGACATCAGTGTTTTCCGGTGACATGACGAACGGAGGACGACGGAATCATCTCCTTTTAACGAATTAGGCTACTCTGATCCTGTCCCTGTTTACTTTTGCTCAATCAGCAATCTAACAGTGGATTCGCTTATTTACTAAGCTGAGTGAGTAGATAGTCCAGTTTGTTAACATAGCATGTTTGATTGTCACATTTTGAAATTTAAATGGCCATTAGAACAGCACAGATTTGCATGAATGCGATTGCACGATTTTTTTTTTTTTTTGTCTGCTTCCAGTAGGCCATTTTGCGCGATTGCAATAATTTACATCTCACATTCAATTTTCATCTGCTTTACTGAATGTTTTCCACCTTGTGTATTTTTTAGACACTTAAAATCCAGGGCGATCTTAAAACATATCTCTTTCTTTTTAATTACTCCGTAATCTCCTGAATGTGCCATATAAATTATGGTTTACGGTGGTTTCGCTACTTTGGCTTTTCGCGACTGTACTTTTGCTACTGCACAGTGCACTTTCGCCACTATCTCCAAGTCAGTTCACTACTATGGATAAATGCACGTTGTAAACATAAATATTACTTAAGAATCAGTAGTAAAACTTTATAAAACCATTTGCAGTACAGCTGAGAATATTTTTTTGGGCTCTGTGCAGTGGCGTAGCCGGAACTTAAAAATGTGTACACTCAAAACATCCTTTTGCAACAATTATTTGTCCTGACTTGTTCTTAGTCATTTTTCTTAATTAACGATATATTCATGCTGAAAGCCCTCCGCACTATCAGGTGTTAGTAACACTCCACACGATCAGGGGTTGGTAACACTCCACACGATCAGGTATTGGTAATACACTCCACACTATCAGGGGTTGGTAACACTCCACACTATCAGGGGTTGGTAACACTCCACACTATCAGGGGTTGGTAACACTCCACACTATCTGGGGTTGGTAACACTCCACACTATCTGGGGTTGGTAACACTCCACACTATCAGGTGTTAGTAACGCTCCACACTATCAGGGGTTGGTAACACTCCACAATATCAGGGGTTGGTAACACTCCACAATATCAGGGGTTGGTAACACTCCACACTATCTGGGGTTGGTAACACTCCACACTATCTGGGGTTGGTAACACTCCACACTATCAGGGGTTGGTAACACTCCACACTATCTGGGGTTGGTAACACTCCACACTATCTGGGGTTGGTAACACTCCACACTATCTGGGGTTGGTAACACTCCACAATATCAGGGGTGGTAACACTCCACACTATCAGGGGTTGGTAACACTCCACACTATCAGAGGTTGGTAACACTCCACACTATCAGAGGTTGGTAACACTCCACAATATCAGGGGTTGGTAACACTCCACACAATATCAGGGGTTGGTAACACTCCACAATATCAGGGGTTGGTAACACTCCACAATATCAGGGGTTGGTAACACTCCACAATATCAGGGGTTGGTAACACTCCACACTATCTGGGGTTGGTAACACTCCACAATATCAGGGGTTGGTAACACTCCACACTATCAGGGGTTGGTAACACTCCACAATATCAGGGGTTGGTAACACTCCACACTATCAGGGGTTGGTAACACTCCACAATATCAGGGGTTGGTAACACTCCACACTATCTGGGGTTGGTAACACTCCACACTATCTGGGGTTGGTAACACTCCACACTATCTGGGGTTGGTAACACTCCACACTATCTGGGGTTGGTAACACTCCACACTATCTGGGGTTGGTAACACTCCACACTATCTGGGGTTGGTAACACTCCACACTATCTGGGGTTGGTAACACTCCACACTATCTGGGGTTGGTAACACTCCACAATATCAGGGGTTGGTAACACTCCACACTATCTGGGGTTGGTAACACTCCACAATATCTGGGGTTGGTAACACTCCACACTATCAGGGGTTGGTAACACTCCACAATATCAGGGGTTGGTAACACTCCACACTATCAGGGGTTGGTAACACTCCACAATATCAGGGGTTGGTAACACTCCACAATATCAGGGGTTGGTAACACTCCACACTATCAGGGGTTGGTAACACTCCACAATATCAGGGGTTGGTAACACTCCACACTATCAGGGTTGGTAACACTCCCACAATATCAGGGGTTGGTAACACTCCACAATATCAGGGGTTGGTAACACTCCACAATATCAGGGGTTGGTAACACTCCACACTATCAGGGGTTGGTAATCTCCACACTATCAGGGGTTGGTAACACTCCACAATATCAGGGGTTGGTAACGCTCCACACTATCAGGGGTTGGTAACGCTCCACACTATCAGGGGTTGGTAACGCTCCACACTATCAGGGGTTGGTAACACTCCACACTATCAGGGGTTGGTAACGCTCCACACTATCAGGGGTTGGTAACACTCCACACTATCAGGGGTTGGTAACGCTCCACACTATCAGGGGTTGGTAACCTCCACTATCAGGGGTTGGTAACACTCCACACTATCAGGGGTTGGTAACACTCCACACTATCAGGGGTTGGTAACACTCCACACTATCAGGGGTTGGTAACACTCCACACTATCAGGGGTTGGTAACACTCCACACTATCAGGGGTTGGTAACACTCCACACTATCAGGGGTTGGTAACACTCCACACTATCAGGGGTTGGTAACACTCCACACTATCAGGGGTTGGTAACACTCCACACTATCTGGGGTTGGTAACGCTCCACACTATCAGGGGTTGGTAACATTCCACACTATCAGGGGTTGGTAACACTCCACAATATCAGGGGTTGGTAACACTCCACACTATCAGGGGTTAGTAACACTCCACACTATCTGGGGTTGGTAACACTCCACACTATCTGGGGTTGGTAAAACTCCACACTATCAGGGGTTGGTAACACTCCACAATATCAGGGGTTGGTAACACTCCACACTATCAGGTGTTGGTAACGCTCCACACTATCAGGGGTTGGTAACGCTCCACAATATCAGGGGTTGGTAACACTCCACACTATCAGGGGTTGGTAACGCTCCACACTATCAGGGGTTGGTAACGCTCCACACTATCAGGGGTTGGTAACACTCCACACTATCAGGGTTGGTAACGCTCCACACTATCAGGGGTTGGTAACACTCCACACTATCAGGGGTTGGTAACACTCCACACTATCAGGTGTTAGTAACGCTCCACACTATCAGGGGTTGGTAACATTCCACACTATCGGGTTGGTAACACTCCACAATATCAGGGGTTGGTAACACTCCACACTATCAGGTGTTAGTAATGCTCCACACTATCAGGGGTTGGTAACGCTTGACAATATCAGGGGTTGGTAACACTCCACACTATCAGGGGTTAGTAATGCTCCACAATATCAGGGGTTGGTAACGCTCCACACTATCAGGTGTTGGTAACGCTCCACAATATCAGGGGTTGGTAAAACTCCACACTATCAGGGGTTGGTAACACACCACACTATCATGTGTTAGTAACGCTCCACACTATCAGGGGTTGGTAACGCTCCACACTATCAGGGGTTGGTAACGCTCCACACTATCAGGGGTTGGTAACGCTCCACACTATCAGGGGTTGGTAACACTCCACACTATCAGGTGTTAGTAATGGTCCACACTATCAGGTGTTAGTAATGCTCCACACTATCAGGGGTTGGTAACGCTCCACACTATCAGGGGTTGGTAACGCTCCACACTATCAGGGGTTGGTAACGCTCCACACTATCAGGGGTTGGTAACGCTCCACACTATCAGGGGTTGGTAACGCTCCACAATATCAGGGGTTGGTATCACTCCACACTATCAGGGGTTAGTAATGCTCCACAATATCAGGGGTTGGTAACGCTCCACACTATCAGGTGTTAGTAATGCTCCACACTATCAGGGGTTGGTAACTCCACACTATCAGGGGTTGGTAACACTCCACACTATCAGGGGTTGGTAATGCTCGACAATATCAGGGGTTGGTAACGCTCCACACTATCAGGTGTTGGTAACGCTCCACAATATCAGGGGTTGGTAAAACTCCACACTATCAGGGGTTGGTAACACTCCACACTATCAGGTGTTAGTAACTCCACACTATCAGGGGTTGGTAACACTCCACACTATCAGGGGTTGGTAACACTCCACACTATCTGGGGTTGGTAACACTCCACACTATCAGGGGTTGGTAACATTCCACACTATCAGGGGTTGGTAACACTCCACACTATCAGGGGTTGGTAACACTCCACAATATCAGGGGTTGGTAACACTCCACACTATCTGGGGTTGGTAACACTCCACACTATCAGGGGTTGGTAACACTCCACACTATCAGGGGTTGGTAACACTCCACACTATCTGGGGTTGGTAACACTCCACACTATCTGGGGTTGGTAACACTCCACACTATCAGGTGTTAGTAACGCTCCACACTATCAGGGGTTGGTAACACTCCACAATATCAGGGGTTGGTAACACTCCACAATATCAGGGGTTGGTAACGCTCCACACTATCAGGGGTTGGTAATGCTCCACAATATCAGGGGTTGGTAACACTCCACAATATCAGGGGTTGGTAACACTCCACAATATCAGGGGTTGGTAACACTCCACAATATCAGGGGTTGGTAACACTCCACACTATCTGGGGTTGGTAACACTCCACACTATCTGGGGTTGGTAACATTCCACACTATCAGGTGTTAGTAACGCTCCACACTATCAGGGGTTGGTAACGCTCCACACTATCAGGGGTTGGTAACGCTCCACACTATCAGGGGTTGGTAACACTCCACACTATCAGGGGTTGGTAACGCTCCACACTATCAGGGGTTGGTAACGCTCCACACGATCAGGTTTTGGTAATACACTACACTATCAGGGGTTGGTAACACTCCACACTATCTAGGGGTTGGTAACACTCCACACTATCTGGGGTTGGTAACACTCCACACTATCAGGGGTTGGTAACACTCCACACGATCAGGTATTGGTAATACACTCTACACTATCAGGGGTTGGTAACACTCCACACTATCTGGGGTTGGCAACACTCCACACTATCAGGGGTTGGTAACATTCCACACTATCAGGGGTTGGTAACACTCCACAATATCAGGGGTTGGTAACACTCCACACTATCAGGGGTTGGTAACACTCCACACTATCTGGGGTTGGTAACACTCCACACTATCAGGGTTGGTAACACTCCACACTATCAGGGGTTGGTAACACTCCACACTATCAGGGGTTGGTAACACTCCACACTATCAGGGGTTGGTAACACTCCACACGATCAGGTATTGGTAATACACTCTACACTATCAGGGGTTGGTAACACTCCACACTATCTGGGGTTGGTAACACTCCACAATATCAGGGGTTGGTAACACTCCACAATATCAGGGGTTGGTAACACTCCACACTATCAGGGGTTGGTAACACTCCACAATATCAGGGGTTGGTAACACTCCACAATATCAGGGGTTGGTAACACTCCACACTATCAGGGGTTGGTAACACTCCACAATATCAGGGGTTGGTAACACTCCACACTATCTGGGGTTGGTAACATTCCACACTATCAGGGGTTGGTAACGCTCCACACTATCAGGGGGTTGGTAACGCCTCACACTATCAGGGGTTGGTAAACACTCCACACTATCAGGGGTTGGTAACACTCCACACTATCAGGGGTTGGTAACACTCCACACTATCTGGGGTTGGTAACACTCCACACTATCAGGGGTTGGTAACACTCCACACTATCAGGGGTTGGTAACACTCCACACTATCAGGGGTTGGTAACACTCCACACTATCAGGGGTTGGTAACACTCCACACTATCAGGGGTTGGTAACACTCCACACTATCAGGGGTTGGTAACACTCCACACTATCTGGGGTTGGTAACACTCCACACTATCAGGGGTTGGTAACATTCCACACTATCAGGGGTTGGTAACACTCCACACTATCAGGGTTGGTAACACTCCACACTATCAGGGGTTGGTAACACTCCACACTATCAGGGGTTGGTAACGCTCCACAATATCAGGGGTTGGTAACACTCCACACTATCAGGGGTTAGTAACGCTCCACACTATCAGGGGTTGGTAACACTCCACACTATCAGGGGTTGGTAACACTCCACACTATCAGGGGTTGGTAACGCTCCACACTATCAGGGGTTGGTAACACTCCACACTATCTGGGGTTGGTAACACTCCACACTATCAGGGGTTGGTAACGCTCCACACTATCAGGGTTGGTAACACTCCACACTATCTGGGGTTGGTAACACTCCACAATATCAGGGGTTGGTAACACTCCACACTATCAGGGGTTGGTAATGCTCCACACTATCAGGGGTTGGTAACGCTCCACAATATCAGGGGTTGGTAACACTCCACACTATCAGGGGTTGGTAACGCTCCACACTATCAGGTGTTGGTAACGCTCCACAATATCAGGGGTTGGTAAAACTCCACACTATCAGGGGTTGGTAACACTCCACACTATCAGGGGTTGGTAACAGTCCACACTATCAGGTGTTAGTAACGCTCCACACTATCAGGGGTTGGTAACGCTCCACACTATCAGGGGTTGGTAACACTCCACACTATCAGGGGTTGGTAACGCTCCACACTATCAGGGGTTGGTAACACTCCACACTATCAGGTGTTAGTAATGCTCCACACTATCAGGTGTTAGTAATGCTCCACACTATAAGGGGTTGTTAACGCTCCACACTATCAGGGGTTTGTAACGCTCCACACTATCAGGGGTTGGTAACACTCCACACTATCAGGTGTTAGTAACGCTCCACACTATCAGGGGTTGGTCACACTCCACACTATCAGGTGCTAGTAACGCTCCACACTATCAGGGGTTGGTAACGCTCCACACTATCAGGGGTTGGTAACACTCCACACTATCAGGGGTTGGTAACGCTCCACACTATCAGGGGTTGGTAACACTCCACACTATCAGGGGTTGGTTACACTCCACACTATCAGGTGTTAGTAACGCTCCACACTATCAGGGGTTGGTAACGCTCCACACTATCAGGGGTTGGTAACACTCCACACTATCAGGGGTTGGTAACGCTCCACACTATCAGGGGTTGGTAACACTCCACACTATCAGGTGTTAGTAATGCTCCACACTATCAGGTGTTAGTAATGCTCCACACTATCAGGGGTTGGTAACGCTCCACACTATCAGGGGTTGGTCACACTCCACACTATCAGGTGCTAGTAACGCTCCACACTATCAGGGGTTGGTAACGCTCCACACTATCAGGGGTTGGTAACACTCCACACTATCAGGGGTTGGTAACACTCCACACTATCAGGAGTTGGTAACACTCCACACAATCAGGGGTTGGTAACACTCCACACTATCAGGTGTTGGTAACGCTCCACACTATCAGGGGTTGGTAACGCTCCACACTATCAGGGGTTGGTAACACTCCACAATATCAGGGGTTGGTAACACTCCACGCTATCAGGGGTTGGTAACACTCCACAATATCAGGGGTTGGTAACACTCCACACTATCAGGGGTTGGTAACGCTCCATACTATCAGGGGTTGGTAACACTCAACAATATTGGGTTGGTAACACTCCACACTATCAGGGGTTGGTAACACTCCACACGACAATTCATTTCGACGCGCAGTTGGTGCGTTTCAGTCACCCTTATTCAAAATTTTGTAAAGGTGTACAAATCTTTGTGTTTGTTTAAATTGGTTAAATTAAACCAATCATTAAACGCAGGTTAGATCCACAATTGTGCACCCGAGTCCGTTTGCTTGTCCAACTTTTGGCTTCACTCGTGCTCATAACCAATCCTGGTAAAATAAAAAATGAAGTGCAGTATAAATAAATAAAGTGAATAAAAAATGAAGTGCGGGTAACGGGCTCGAATGGGCAAACTGATCGAAGATGATGGCGAATTGACTTGGACATAGTAGCGAAAGCACAGTGCGCAGTAGCGGAACAACGGTTAAGTCTCTAGGTCTATTTTTACCCGAGGCCAAAGTATGGCCATCGGGTATTGCGAAGACCTTGCGCCCGTCTGTCTGTCTGCCTGTCCATCTGTGTAGACAATAACTCATTTCCTATTAATCTCAGGGTAATGGAATTCACAGGGACTGTTCTTGGGACATATAGCTTGGACAAGTTCGAAGATGGGTAACCTTGACCTACTTTAAGGGGTCAAAAGGTCACATTCTTTGTAAACACTGTTTCCTTGATTACATCCACTATTTTTGTTGTAGCCGCGTAAAATTTACAGCGTGTACGTTCTGGATAATCAGCTTGCAGAACATTAAAGGTGGATGACCTTGACCGGGTTAATGGGGTCTAAAGGTCACATTGTTTCTGAACAGTGTTACTTTCATTACGCCTTTGCACTACCATGACATTTTTTGGTGTAGCTCTGTCAAATTCATAAGGTGTACTCCCTGGATAATCAATTTGGAGGACATGGAAGCTACATGGCCTTCATCTACTTTAAATACCTTCTCATAACAATTTCATGTAGCAACATTATCAACCAAACTGTTCAGTCACCTTCAACATAACATCGAATTTTGATGACTGCGCATCATGTCAGACTTCATATTCTGAATGCCAAACGATGTAAAGTCCCAGCTGTCCTGTTCCACACTTTCCATATAACCTGCCAGGTCCTAGATGAAATTGGACAGTTACCTCTGTCTTCCTTTTCACTCTTGAAACTTCTCTCAAGCCCGAAAGTATTAAACACATTGTGTTACACAGGCATATTTAAAAAAAAAACCTCTTATATGTTGTCATCCCTTGTCTTATGCCCATACGGCCGAGGGTACTTTAGCATTGCGTTCTTTGTTTTATTATTGTAATCCCTATTTGTAAAGCACTTTGGTTAACTGTGGTTATTTTAAATGTGCTATAAAATACAAATAAACTTGACATTGACAAGTAGTGCAAGCACAGTGAAAAGCCAAAGCAGCAAAACAACCGATTACCTAAATTATCGTAGCCGCGCGAAATGGCCGAATGTAAGCCCACAAAAAGATCGTGCAATCACATTCATGCAAATCTGTGCTGTTCTATGGCCATTTAAATTTCAAAACGCCACAATCAAACATGCTGTTAATAAATACGACTGTCTACTCATTCAACAAAATAAGCGAATCCACTGTTTGATTGTTAATTGAGCGAAGTAAACGGGGACAGGATTAGAGTAACCTAATTGGTTAAAAGGAGACGATTCTGTAGTGCTCCGTTCAGCACGTCGCCGAAAAACACTGATGTCAAGTTTTTTCCTAAGGCATCTCACACGCCCTCTGATGTTCGCCATCTTCAGCAGCCGTTAGATCACGGCTGCATCAGAGTGAATAAAGGAAAAGGGCAAGCTCGTATGTTCGCCCCACGGCAGCAGGTGGTCTCACTATGCTTTAAAAAAATTGCGGTTGAAGATTGCCCCATCCCTAGTTCTGTGGACATGTTGGGGCCTGCATGACCCGCGGGTGCAGGCGCGGGGCCTCATGCTGGTGCCGGTTCTCCCTGCAGGTGAAAGTGGGCGACACTCTGGACCTGGTTCTGGAGGAGAACAGTGAAACGGACATGGTCACACTGATGAGGGTGATCTTTAAGAAGGTCGCCTCGGTAACCAAAAACGAGGAAAAGTACAAGGTGGTGCTGAGGCGCTGGAAACACCTGAAGCTGCCCAGGCAGGAGGCCTTCAAGCCCTGAGAACCCACCATTACACTTAAAAACAATGAAAAACCCATGGCATCATGCTGTTTGTCCACAAAATTTAACACTTGGTGAAATGGCCAAGTAGTCGTATTCATGTTGGGTATTTTTGGGAAGAGTTAATCTTCATACTTTTCACTGTACTGAGCTGAACGGGCGGGATGGATGTGGTAGCGGACCTGCTGGGGGAGTCCGCCCTCTGCTGGCAGGCTGCAGGTGCGGGGATCAGGGGAGACCAAGGTCATTATCAGTCCGACCCCACACACTCTTCAGGGCTGCTGGGACGACCCGCAGAACTGGCGTTTGAACCTGTGACTGCTGACTGGAGGAAGTGTTTGTGGTCTTTCACGCCCTCCTGTGGTGAGCTTGGTGTACTGATGTCGTACTAATTAACTGAACGATCAGCCAACTGACTCCTAGGTATCGGGAGGGCTGAAAACCAGCAGTTCTTGGTCCTTAAGGACATATGAGGTCTTTACATGCTGGTCAGTCCAAGTCTTGGTTGGGAGGAAGGTAGCTGCACAGATGTATGGAGACATATGACCACTGACCCTTGACCTTGTGCTGTAGATGCGTATGGAAGCCATTTTGGTTGTACGGGGCTTAAGGTGTCCTCACCGAATGATCATATATCTGTAAAATGCAAGTTCTAGTGGAGGTGATAAGGGTGGTGTTAAAAGGTAATAAAGGTGGTGTTCTGTGTACTGTGCATCTGTTGGCATTTAGTCTTTCTTTCTCTCTGGTTATGTTTTCAGGAGATAAATTAAGCCTCATACGTTTACTGGACATATCGATGGCCTCATGCGAGAAGGGCGTTAGTGACATTTTACAAATTTTACGGGAGAGCCAAAAAACTGCCACTGCACCACCTGTTAAAAAAATTTGCCTGCAGATTCGACTTTTAAAAACGCATTTTAACCCCTTTAGGATGGGAATTGTGACTCTAGACTTGGTCAGGAGACAGGTTAGTCTCAGTTACTCCAAAACAACCAAAAAAGTCATATTTGACTGAAGTGTCACTTACGCCCTTCTTGCATGAGGCCATCGATATCCCACACCCGCACAACAATACAATGGCTTTGGCTTTTTTTTTGGGTTTTATTCAAAAACAACTAGAGAGACCAGATTCATCATTTATTCGGACATTAAAAGAGCGGCGGCTCGATTACTCCGCATGCTCAGTACTTGCATCCTAAGAAAGTGAATCTGCTTGACTGCAAGTTAGGATCTCATTGCATCCTGGCCAATCTGTCCTCGTTTTCCATTGTATTTAGTTTTCTATGGAAATTCGAGGACTCAAAGTGCTCAAAGAATGTACGCTGGTTTGTTATCGCCAGTAACCATCGGAGGAAAAACTACCTTCTTCTGTGATTACTGGCAGTAGGTAAACCAGCTTACATTCTTTGTATCCTTCGGCTAAAACGCAAAAATAGCGCTTTGAATCCTCAAATTTACATAGAAAAGTCCTTAATATAAAAAAGATAATGCCTGAACATAAATAACAATGCAAAACGATGATGGATTTCCACGGATGGACATGGATTTTCACTTTTCATCGAGCGGATTTACTTGGTTCAAAGTTGAGAGCATGCGCAGTAATCGTGACACAGCTCCTGTAAATTCTGCGCAGTGACCTCATGTTAATGTGCAGAATTCAGACTCAATCGCTCAAAGCCCCATGTATCCGGGGAAAACAAAATTTATTGTCCCCATCCCCCACTCAAGAAGGTCTGAAGGTCAGAAAAGATCCAAGCACAAGCCTAAATCCACAGCTTCGCTAACGTTTCCAAAGAATTAGCTCGTGTTATCACTGACCATCTATTTAGGATGTACGAACAAAGCACACCGTGCCACAGGCCATTTCTGGCCAGGGGGCTGCACCAGGGTTTGCCCTGTAACTCCATGAGCTGATCTAGCTCAATTTTGGGGACCCCTATAATTCTGTCTGCCGGACCCCTCCCACCTATGAAATGCTCTGGCACCCCTCATCCTTAGGTGTGGAGATGACCAGCATTAAACACAGGGATGTTTCAGGTTTTCACTTTCTAGATTGATCTAGCTGGGTTGGGCGTGTCACATTTTTACCCCTCATTACTACACCCACCAGCTCTTGAGTGTATGGAAAAACCTGGTAAATCAAATTTTGATCGAAACTGAGTTAGGACCATTGCTGTACTTAGTAGGCTTTGCCCCTCATCACATACAGTGAGATACAAAAAGAATAATCCCTGATTTCCCATGTTTTGCTATAGCAAACCCTTGTAAGTCATTTGTATTTAATCATTTGTGAAGCAAAAAACTAGCAAAAGTTGATCTTATTGGGTTTCCACATTCAATTTTTTTTATTTATTTTTTTTTGATACGGCAAAACCTACCAAGTCGAAGCAGCATATGTATCACATGATCTGTCTGGTTAGTTCCATTCCAGAGCGCTGGTTGTGCAGGACATTCATGGTCTGAATTCAATAATTCACATGCTAATGACTGAAAATGGCATCAGGAGAGAAGCAGATGGTGGAGTTAGCTCTGACATAACTGTCAAACGTCACTGTAACTACATAAGTGCAAGGTTTTTGTCCATTTTGATAATTGACATTTTTGAATGGAAAAGCCTAAGTCATAATATTGCCATGGATACTGACAAAAAATGAAAAAGTTCTCCCTGAATATTGTTTATTATGCAATGAATGAATAACTGCCAAGTCAGTTTCGTTGTTGGACAAGGCCGTGACCCCCGAGGGCAACAGCTGTCTGTCTTTTTCTCAAAATCTACTTTTTGTTACTTACTAGGTTTTTCCAAAATGCTCAAGAGCTTGTAGCCCAGCAGAAGTCCAGATCATTCTATTTGGTCCCATGCTTAGCACTGTGATAGGGATTAGAATTGGTAACCTTCCCAGCTAGGCTGACCCCCCCTGGGCTCCCGGTCTATAACCTCCTTGGTGGAGGTAATAAATGGAATGTTAACTAATAGTTGCTACTATACAGATGCTAACCGCAGATTATGCTTAACAGACTTAATTCCAAGTGCCGTCAAACTTTAATGGTGACCGCATGTCACATTTCTTAGTAAATGTTTCGATCATCCTTGCCTAGCCTGCTCGCGTTTCCTTTCTATATTCAAGGTGTAGCTCCTTTAATAGCTGGTACCCTACAGTATAGTCATCCGTATTTAGAGACTTGCCAGCAGCTGGGGGATTATGACATCATTGCTCTCAGTTGACACGCTGGCTCTGTTCGCTGACCAATCAGAACAGAGCTCATTTCATGGAGGGGACGTCCTCTCATCAGAACTGCCTGATTTTCAGAGGGTTAGGAATGACAGGAATCAAAATGACAGAAATCATGGAATTTTATTTTTTTTTTTTTTTTTTAAGTTTAACATTCCTTTTGGACGTCCAAGAAGGAAGAAAAATTGGCATAATGGGTCCCTTTTTAATTGAAAAAAGTTAATTTCAGAAACATTTTCAATTGTATATCCACTATGCCCCCACCTGAACCGCCATATCAAAGACCTGACACAGAATAGGAGGTTTTTGTACAGTTTATTAATAAACTAGCTTTTTTGTGGCAAATGTACCACAGCGAAGGAGTCCGGGGCTGTTAGGATCCTGCAGGAGCAAGAGTCCATCAGCGGTGTGAAGTCCAGTCGTGCGTTTCCTCCACACACCACGCAAAACTCAAACCGCTGACAATGAAACACAGATCTCAAATTGCCGATTGGTTCTGATTAATTCTGCCCACTGGTAGCAGAATTGCGCCATGTTTTAAATCCTGGCACTGGTGGGAACCAAATTCTGGGGCAGGAGTTTACTCTACGAACCTGGATTTCACACCTGTGGGAATGAATGCCTGCATATACAACCGAAATCTGCCCCGAACCCCTCCCTCACCCTCTCCCACTTGTAGCTTATTCACCTGTATGACAGTAATACTGCAGTTCTCTCTCAGGGAAGCGCGAAGCCTCACGTCCATCTCCGTCAGAGACAAACGGCTCCTTCATTCTGCACTGTCTGAACAGTGCTGCGGACTGTCGCCTGACTCCGTGGCGGATATGGCACGGGATAGTCACTTGGGTGATATGATTTATCACCTGGCCGTTCAGCGTTAGAGACTTTACCAGGTAATGAATGCTGCACTGCTGCGTTTTCTTCAGAAATGTCACAGGTAGAGCAGAAAGTAGCAGGAGCTCCCAGCTGAAATGCCCAGTTTTGTTTGCAGGCCTGTCCTGCTCCAGCAGCATCGGAAAATTCGAGCTTTTTGGGCGAGACAGGAAATTGACAAAATTAAGTGAATCAACCTTCCCCAATCATCCACAATTTCCGAGTCTCATGTCAATGGATCATTTCCAATTAATTTCAGCGAGGCCATCTTAATTTCCCCAAAATGACTATCACTGCCAGTAATTGATTAGAGTTTAAGAACACTGTCCAGGTATTTAAAAAAAGAAAAAGTGTTCTGGTTAAAGGAGGCATGGCCTCATCTGCAGAATATCCACCAGGCGAGCACAAGACTTCAGAGCTCCGCGGCACAGCCTGAGCTTCGCCCTGGTTCAGCTTTCGGATCACACGAGACGCACCTGCGTACGACAGGTGACCCCGTCCTCACCAACATCATAGGCATACGCAAGTCTTTAAGGCTAATGACTGAACAGGGAGGATGCTCCAAATTAATGGTTAGGTTTACCTAAGACAATATTGTTTTGGCATTATATATAAATAACTACATCAGTTTTGTTGCAGCAAAAGTATAGTTTCTTTAAAATACACTGTGATGCGTTACATATAACAAGTATGTCCTTTATGGCCAACTAAAGCCGCATCTCTTAATAACCGAGATAAATTATCCTGATCGTACAAAGTACTTAGTTGATAGTATTTAGAACAGGGATGTCAAACTCCTCTCTAAAGCTGCAGTTCGCATCCTTTTTCCATTCAATCCGAAGCCATCTGGGGCTCGAGAAACTGCATGCACTTCTGGAGCAGTCAATCAATATTTTCATGATGACAGCTCCTAAAATAGGCCATTACTCCTACATGGTTCAGGAAATGGACACTTTTACTCACAGATGAAAGCCGGTGGGTACTATCCAAAGCTCATATTCATCATTTTCAAATCCAATGCACTGAACCACTGAGCCAAAAAAGTGGAGATTTTGTTACCATCCAAATGCTTACGGACTGCACAGCACTGAAACCATTTTATCAACAGGCGAGCAGTTTAAATTAACAGAATTTAAGCCCCGAGGCACGCCGGCAGCCCTCCAGAGCAGGTAATTTGACATCCCTGGTTTACTCTGTTATACTCAGCTAAAGTGGAAAGAGCGATTGTGCAAATGATAAATGTTTGAGTGTAACACAGTCTGAGGAAGGTCCTGTGCATCTCAAAGGTATGACACTGCACTGGAGCGCTTGGCTTTCTTCAGGATGTCGCATTTCTTGCGATTGGGCCGGCGGCAGCGTTCATCGATGCTGGGAACGCACTCGTAGTGCCAGACCTCCTCCATCTTGTCGACTGGGTAGACTGCCTCCACATAATGGCGGATAAGTCGAAGCCGTAGCGGGTCCAGCTGTTTCTTGTTGCAGGCGCCCGAGTGGTTGTACTGCAGCCGCAGGTTATCCTGCGTGAACAGCTCCGGGAAGAGTCGCACCAGCAGCCGCGCCGCAAAGTTCCCCACGGACAGGCTCTGCTGGACGATCTCTCTCACCTCCGCGTCCGACAGCAGGTAGGCGGAAGGCACCGGAAAGTCCGGCACGGTCACTGTCAGCTCTTCCAGCGGGATCTTGCAGAAGTCCTTATTGCTCTTCTCTGGCGGGAGGGGCAAAATCTCAAAGTCGTCCTTGAAGTGCTCACGGCCGAGTAACATCTGACCGGAGGTCTGTCCAGCGGATCTGGTGAAGTCCACAGCGGGCTGGGGTTCAGGCATGTACACCTTGCGCTGCTGCTGGTATGATCGCCTCTGCTCCGTGTCCCGGCGCCTGCAGCGTGCGCCCAGCTTGCCCACAAACTCAAGGGTCCACACCCGATCGTTCTTAGCGCGCGGGTACAGCAGTTGCACGTAGTGGCGAATCAGGTTGACTCGCAAGGGGTCCAGCTGCTTCTTCCCCAGTGATCCGCTGCAGTTGTAGTTTTTGCGTGCGTTCTCGTTGGTGAAGAGCTCGGGGAACATCAGCACCAACAGGCGCGAGGCGAAGTTGCCGATGGACAGGCTGCACTCGTAGTTCGCCTTCAGCTGCTCACGGGAGAGCAGATACTCCGGGGGGACCTCAAAGTCTGGCGATGGGATCTCTACTTTGTCAAAATCGACGGGCACCAAGGATGACTTTTTCGAGTGCTTGCCTACCTGACTGGACCTTTCATAGCCCCGGAAGTCGCCGCCGATCTTCACCACAGAGATATCGTCTGGGAGGCTCGCGGAGTCGTAGCTCTCGTCACCACGGGCCAGCTCAGGCTCGCTGACATCACCGTTACCATGGGCGACCTCCAGGGCCTCCTCCATGCGCTGGACACACAGCTGCAGCCAGCTATCCTCCGGGACGTCGGGGAAATTGGCCTCCATGTATTTGCGGATTATTTCCAGCCTATCTGAGTCCAAGATTAGCTTCCCCACACCACAACTGTAGCCTTCTGGGGCTTTCCCTTCCTCAAAGACCTCGGGGAACAGCCGGTGCATGAGGAAGACTGCGAAATCCCCAGGTGAGGAGAGGTCATCAAGGTCCTCCCCCACCTCCTGGGCATCAAAGACCAAGTCTGACACCGCTTTTCCACTGCTGCTGCTGCCGCCATTGTTGAGGTTGTCAGCGCGGGAATCGGGGGAAAGGCTCTCCTCATCACGGCCGTCCTCATCAATGTAGCGGAAGGCCTGAGGCTGGTCTGGCGCCGGCTCAAACCCAAGGCCCCCAGGGGCCCGCCTGCTGGTGCTCTCCATGTCCTTCTGAGCCCAGAAGCGGCTGAAGAAGTCGTTGATCTGCGGGAGGCACTCGGCCTGCCAGGCCTCGCCATTTCTCACCAGTGGGAAGCAGGCCTCCACGTAGTTCCGCACCAGCTGCAGATGCAGCGAGTCTGGAGTTCGCCTTATCCCAGACACCCCACAGGAGCTGCATCCTCCACCAAAGCTGCTAGCGCTGTACTCCGAAGTGAAGAGCTCCGGGAAGAGCTGCACCAGGAGTCTGCAGCCCAGCTCTCCTGGACCAGACGTCTGTTCGGCCAGCTGACGCAGCTCCTCCGCGGTCAGCCGATACTCAGGTGGCGGTTGGAACTCGGCCACCTGCTCATGGGGGGGGTCAATGCGCCGCTTGATGCGGGCGACCTCGAGCGAGAGCAAGTCCACCTTACTGTGCAGCTGTGCCATACTAGAGCTGAGCGTATTCAGAATGAAAAACATTTTCTCAATCAGCGGGAAGAGGGTCGAGTCCGTCTCGGAGGCGGTGCCGCCAGCGGATGAGGCCACGGCTGTCGCGGGACCGAGCTCGCGTCGGTCCAGCTCACCCCCCCCACCCAGCCTGGGGAGCAGCAGGCTGCTGTAGCTCAGCCGCGCCCCCACAGGCTCATGCAATGCATGCTGGTCCAGCCCAGAGGCTGCCTTTTTCTCAGAGATTCTGTGGGAGATGCTATAAAGGGGCTTCTTGTATGAAGAGATTGTCCTCTCAGCAGGCGTGTCCTTTCTTTCTGCAGGTGACATCAGTCCTGAGCTGCGTGGCCTTGACAGGTGCCTGCCGACTTTCTCCACTCCGCTGGTCTGTAGTCCCTGCTTGGAGAAAGAGCAACAACAACAACAAAAAAAAGACTCAATTTCCCATAATGCCCAGCACAAAAATGGCTGAATGTATTGGGGCCCAAACCATTTAAATGGCATTGGATTACCCTTCAGTTAAATCTAAATATTAATTGTATACAATATAGCGATGTAGGAATGAAATGTTGATACACCAAACAGCCTCAATATAAAAACCAGGTCCCTCTCATGCCGCCAAAACACACTGACGTAAAACTGATGTCATTTTGAGTTCCCGCATCCTGGTTTCCCAACAAAACATTCCCTTATTCATCAAACTCCCTCCACCAGCTTGTCTACTTCCCGCAGTGCATCCTGGTGCCATGTGTGCCCCAGGTAAATGGTGCACTCGTATCCAGACACTGCGCATTCTGTAAAAGAAAACTGGGCTCACTGGACCAGGCAACCTTCTTCAGTTACTCCGAGGCCCAGTTCCAACGCTCACGAGCTCATTGTTGGTGCTTTCGCTGGTGGACCAGGGTTAGAATGATCACTGACTGTTCTGCAGCTCCATGCTTTATGCAACAGGGTGGGCTGTGACTCATTCCTCATGCAAGTTTCATTAAAATTCTCTAACTTGTGCCACAGTAACCCTTTAGTCAGTTTGGAGCAGACGGGACAGCCTGCGTATCTGTTATGCATTGGTAAGCCTTGGGCGCCAAACACACTGTAGCTGGTTCATGGTTTTTCCCTCCACAAACTCACCACTGCTGACTGGGAGCAAATTGTGAAAATTGTTCACATTTGGTCAAATGCACAAAATTTGGCACAGAGATAATTTTTTATACCCTGATTAAGATTTGATATGGAGCCATCGCGAAATATGGTGCACAGGCATAGAGGAGATTTTTCCAAAATGGCCGCCATCTTGGACCAGAAGAGAAATCCCCTCAACCGGAGGTGAGCTAAAACAGCCTCTAACAAGGTGAATTTCAGCTATTCGAGTGAAAAAAATATTTTGTTTGTGGTAAGCTTATAATGAAATAAAAATTGGACAATACATTTTTTTTTTTTTTTTTTTTAAATTTTCAGAGTTCTTTTCAGTAGAAAAGTGGAAATAAACTAATAATATCACAAGCTTTTGTCAGTGTAAGCTTTTGATTGACTTTGTGATTAGAATGAACTTCCATACTGCAAATAATATTCGTTTATATACATTTTGTTGATATACAATTTTTCATAATATGATTTCTAAAAAGTAGTGTTGAGGGAGACTGAAAAATCGCCCAGAATTTCATTCTAACTAATTTGCATATTTTGGGTGCCATCTTTCTTTTGGTAGCCAAACATACTCTTATCTTTAGTTCACGCCTTGTTGTACTTCACAAGTACATTTTTAACTCAACAATTTCAAAACTAAACTTCACAACATTTACTTGATTTTGAGAGGACAGTCACTTGTAGAAAGCTCAATAGCACGAAATCTTCACTGGATGGACTGTAGGTAACGATCGCTTTCTCGTCATGCTTCCTTTCAATAATTACAAGATGGATTGTACTCATCATAATTATGTTAATAACAGATTATCAAAGCAATTGTTGATTTATCAATTTCGGAGCTTGAGACGTAGATGTCTGATCAAGATAAAACCGATTGGTCTCTCGGTGGCGCCTGCCAATAGGTAAAGCCTGGCCAACAGTTGCAGCGCCCAGCAGACACAAAACGTAGAAGCGATGCTGGGGCTGGTTATTCAACACTAGCTGCAAATATCATCGAGTTCCATGAGCTTGGATGCCTTCTGATTGACATTAGTCCTTCCAGACTAAATGATGAAAATGGCATTGAGAATACTTTTGCAAAGAACAGAGTAAAATGGCATAAGAGCCTTTACACTCTATTCAGTTCCACAAAGTTAAAGAGAGCACATAGTGCAGATGGATCAGAACAGGTTGTAGGACAGAAATCTACTCGCTCTTGCTCAAGTCATGACCCAGAAAGTATAGAAACAACTTGTTTTTTCTGTTATGAGGGTAGCACATGCAGCAAACCTCTGGGCTGCATGAGCACTTCTGCTTTGGACTCGACAGTTTGTGCTCATGCCTTCAGGACCAAAAGCGACCTTATTGCTCTTGAAGCCATGAGACGTTACTGATGACCTGGGGTACCATTTTCCACATTAAAGTGAAATATCAGAGTTCTGCTCCCTGTAATAAGTACTCGAAGGTTATTGATAGCATGTAATTATTTCTGAGATTTTATTCAACATTACAAAACATCAAGTATTATCATAAGAAAAGGAAACGTCCTGATACTTCCAGTGAAGCATAGGGGCCATGTTATTTTAAGTTGAACATTTTGAAATAAAAGCAAAATTCATTTCAAGTGTCACTTCTTTTGACTTTCATTGAGTCATTAGTGCCACCACTAGTCCAGAATACTGTATCAGTAAAAATCTGGCAAGAAGTCACCTTGTTAGAGGCTGTTTTAGCTCACTTCCGGTTGAGGGAATTTCACTTCCGGTCAAAGACGGCGGCCATTTTGGAAAAATTCCCTGCACCATATTTCGCGATAGCTCCATTTTAAATCTTAATCAGGGTGCAAAAAACTATCTTAGTGCCAATTTTGGTGCTGTAAACCAAAAGTGAGCAATATGGCCAGAATTCTGCACATATCTGCCCTACTAAAAGTTGTTCATTTCTCATTTCTCCCACATCCAACGCGACAGTTTGTCTCTGTTCATGACGCGTCCCATTGTTACAAGACAATACATGTTATTTGCTTCATCTGTGAGTGGTTTTCAGGGTAAAAATTTCAATATTTTTGATTTTCACAAAAAATAAATAAAGGAATGCAGTGAGATGCCAGTAAACACCAATAATCTATGTTTTTCCTCTGCCTCAATTGTTACTTGTGACTTTAAATGCAAATTACCGAAAATCACAATTTTATTGATTTTCAACCTTGTGGCATTCATAAAATCATTAACATTCATCTGATTGACTTGAAATTTGGACCGAAGTTGTATCTGTTGGAGATCTATGAAATGACACAGGATTTACTAGATAGGTGCATCCCTAGGGGGTTAATTTTGAAAATGAAGCAAGTTGATGATAGCGATTTTCATTATGGTTACATAACAGTGCTCATTAAATATTCATAAATGTTCCAAACAAAAAAATCCTATGTCATTTCATAGAACTATCTTAAATCTTTCATATGACTAAATTTGAGTAAAATCTGACCATGGGTTATTGATTTAGTCGTAATATTTCAAAATATTTTCAGATTTAGTCATAAAAGTGCTGTTTCCATGGCAACCATGTAAATTTTTAACAATATACTACATCTTATGAGGTTAAAATCATGTTGAGTATGTTTATTTCTTAGTTTTTACATTATTATGGTTATTTCTACACTTTACCCTGAAGACCCCTGAATAATTTGGTCCTCGGTATATAATGTAAAAGCAATAAAATGTTGCGAGATTCATTATTTTACTTCTTCAAACTTAATCATTTGAACTGCACCTAATGGAAAATGTGTAACAGTGCCGTCCTCCATCTTGGAATGGCACTTACCTCCTTGGACACCTTCATCTTCTTGGGGACGGTGGTCGGGTCCGGCTCACAGCCCAGCCCTTCAGCAGGGGTCTCTGCCACATTCCGCTTGCCCGCTATGTTGGCACCACTACCCAGAATCCTCCCTTGGCTGATCGATTCCACGCAACTGACCGGATCCTCTTCAGCTTTCACCCGGCATTGTGTGGGTCCCTCTGCAATATTAAACCAGAAATCCTTTGTTCTCTAAATGGCCTCTGCAAAGGAGTACCAGGAATTTGTGTGGTTACCACTAACAATTATATTATCCAATTATAATACACTATTTTAGGTGAAAAAATAGGGATAACCAATCAAATACCAGGGGGTGGCCACTCCACTACAAATGCCCAGATTTCTATGCAGTAAATGCAGTGAATGGTACTCTAACTACCGACAAAAAAAGTTGAATTTTAAATAATAGGGGTTAAACTGTTAGTTTGCTGGTCTCATGTCTTTCTAGCGTCCACTCCAGATTGCGAAATCCTCTGACAGTATAAGCAGCGAGTGATTGCTGATGAGCCTGTGCTGTGTGCAGAAGCGAGTGATTGCTGATGAGCCTGTGCTGTGTGCAGAAGCGAGTGATCGGTGATGAGCCTATGCTGTGTGCAGAAGCGAGTGATTGCTGATGAGCCTGTGCTGTGTGCAGAAGCGAGTGATTGCTGATGAACCTGTGCTGTGTACAGAAGCGAGTGATAGCTGATGAGCCTGTGCTGTGTGCAGAAGCGAGTGATTGCTGATGAGCCTGTGCTGTGTGCAGAAGCGAGTGATTGCTGATGAGCCTGTGCTGTGTGCAGAAGTGAGTGATTGCTGCTGAGCCTGTGCTGTGTGCAGAAGCTGATGACCTGTGTGATTGCTGATGACCTGTGCTGTGTGCAGAAGCGAGTGATTGCTGATGAGCCTGTGCTGTGTGCAGAAGCGAGTGATTGCTGATGAGCCTGTGCTGTGTGCAGAAGCGAGTGATTGCTGATGAGCCTGTGCTGTGTGCAGAAGCGAGTGATTGCTGATGAACCTGTGCTGTGTGCAGAAGCGAGTGATTGCTGATGAGCCTGTGCTGTGTGCAGATTGAGTGATTGCTGATGAGCCTGTGCTGTGTGTGAAGCAGAAGCGAGTGATTGCTGATGAGCCTGTGCTGTGTGCAGAAGCGAAAGTGATTGCTGATGAGCCTGTGCTGTGTGCAGAAGCGAGTGATTGCTGATGAGCCTGTGCTGTGTGCAGAAGTGAGTGATTGCTGATGAGCCTGTGCTGTGTGCAGAAGCGAGTGATTGCTGATGACCTGTGCTGTGTGCAGAAGCTTAGTGATAGCTGATGAGCCTGTGCTGTGTGCCTGAAGTGATTGCTGATGAGCCTGTGCTGAAGCGAGTGATTGCTGATGAGCCTGTGCTGTGTGCAGAAGCTTAGTGATTGCTGATGAGCCTGTGCTGTGTGCAGAAGCGAGTGATTGCTGATGAGCCTGTGCTGTGTGCAGAAGCGAGTGATTGCTGATGAGCCTGTGCTGTGTGCAGAAGTGAGTGATTGCTGATGAGCCTGTGCTGTGTGCAGAAGAGTGATTGCTGATGAGCCTGTGCTGTGTGCAGAAGCAAGTGATTGCTGATGAGCCTGTGCTGTGTGCAGAAGAAGTGACTGCTGATGAGCCTGTGCTGATGAGCCTGTGCTGAGCCTGTGCTGTGTGCAGAAGCGAGTGATTGCTGATGAGCCTGTGCTGTGTGCAGAAGCGAGTGATTGCTGATGAGCCTGTGCTGTGTGCAGAAGCGAGTGATTGCTGATGAGCCTGTGCTGTGTGCAGAAGAGTGATCGGTGATGAGCCTGCTGTGATGAGCCTGATGCCTGTGCTGCAGAAGCGAGTGATCAGTGATGAACCTGTGCTGTGTGAGTGATTGCTGATGAGCCTGTGCTGTGTGCAGAAGCGAGTGATCAGTGATGCCTGTGTGCTGTGTGCAGAAGCCTGTGCTGTGTGCAGAAGCGAGTGATTGGTGATGAGCCTGTGCTGTGTGATGTGATTGCCTGTGCTGTGTGCAGATTGCTGCAAGCCAGTGATTGCTGATGAGCCTGTGCTGATGAGCCTGATTGCTGATGAGCCTGTGCAGAGTGATTGCTGATGAGCCTGTGCTGTGTGTGCAGAAGCGAGTGATTGCTGATGAGCCTGTGATTGCTGATGAGCCTGTGCTGTGTGCAGAAGCAAGTGATTGCTGATGAGCCTGTGCTGTGTGCAGAAGCGAAAGTGATTGCTGATGAGCCTGTGCTGTGTGCTGTGTGCTGATGAGCCTGTGCTGTGTGCAGAAGCGAGTGATTGCTGATGAGCCTGTGCTGTGTGTGATTGCTGATGAGCCTGTGCTGTGTGCAGAAGCGAAAGTGATTGCTGATGAGCCTGTGCTGTGTGCATGCGGTGATTGCTGATGAGCCTGTGCTGTGTGCAGAAGCGGTGATTGCTGATGAGCCTGTGCTGTGTGCAGAAGCAGTGATTGGTGATGAGCCTGTGCTGTGTGCAGAAGATGAGTGATTGGTGATGAGCCTGTGCTGTGTCAAGTGATTGCTGATGAGCCTGTGCTGTGTGCAGAAGCGAAAGTGATTGCTGATGAGCCTGTGCTGTGTGTGTGCTGATGAGAAGCGAAGTGATTGCTGATGAGCCTGTGCTGTGTGCAGAAGCGAGTGATCGGTGATGAGCCTGTGCTGTGTGCAGAAGCGAGTGATTGCTGATGAGCCTGTGCTGTGTGCAGAAGCGAGTGATTGCTGATGAGCCTGTGCTGTGTGCAGAAGTGATTGCTGATGAGCCTGTGCTGTGTGCAGAAGCGAGTGTGTGATGAGCCTGTGCTGTGTGCAGAAGCGAGTGATTGCTGATGAGCCTGTGCTGTGTGCAGAAGCAGTGATTGGTGATGAGCCTGTGCTGTGTGCAGAAGCATTGCTGATGAGCCTGTGCTGTGTGAGTGATTGCTGATGAACCTGTGCTGTGTGCAGAAAGTGATTGCTGATGAGCCTGCTGATGAGCCTGTGCTGTGTGCAGAAGCGAGTGATTGCTGATGAGCCTGTGCTGTGTGCAGAAGCGAGTGATTGCTGATTGCCTGATGAGCCTGTGCTGATGAGCCTGTGCTGTGTGCAGAAGCGAGTGATTGCTGATGAGCCTGTGCTGTGTGTGATTGCTGATGAGCCTGTGAAGCGAGTGATTGCTGATGAGCCTGTGCTGTGTGCAGAAGGAAAGTGATTGCTGATGAGCCTGTGCTGTGTGCAGAAGCGAGTGATTGCTGATGAGCCTGTGCTGATGAGCCTGTGCTGTGTGCAGAAGTGAGCTGATGAGCCTGTGTGAGTGATTGCTGATGAGCCTGTGCTGTGTGCAGAAGCGAAAGTGATTGCTGATGAGCCCTGTGCTGTGATTGCTGATGAGCCTGTGCTGTGTGCAGTGATTGCTGATGAGCCTGTGCTGTGTGCAGAAGCGAGTGATTGCTGATGAGCCTGTGCTGTGTGCAGAAGTGATTGCTGATGAGCCTGTGCTGCCTGTGCAGAAGCAGTGATTGCTGATGAGCCTGTGCTGTGTGCAGAAGCGTAGTGATTGCTGATGAGCCTGTGCTGTGTGCAGAAGTGATGAGTGATTGCTGTGAGCCTGTGCTGTGAAGTGCAGAAGTGATTGCTGATGAGCCTGTGCTGTGGTGATTGCTGATGAGCCCTGATTGCTGCCTGTGCTGTGTGCAGAAGCGAAAGTGATTGCTGATGATTGCTGATGAGCCTGTGCTGTGTGCATGAGCCTGTGCTGTGTGCAGAAGCAAGATGATGATTGCTGATGATGAGCCTGTGCTGTGTGCAGAAGCAGTGATGTGATGAACCTGTGATGTGCTGATCGGTGATGAGCCTGTGCTGTGTGCAGAAGCGATTGCTGATGAGCCTGTGCTGTGTGCAGAAGCTTAGTGATTGCTGATGAGCCTGCCTGTGCTGATGAGCCTGTGCAGATGAGCCTGTGCTGTGAGTGATGATGAACCTGATGAGCCTGTGCTGTGTGCAGAAGCGAGTGATTGCCTGATGAGCCTGTGCTGTGTGCAGAAGCAGTGATTGCTGATGAGCCTGTGCTGAGTGATTGCTGATGAGCCTGTGCTGTGTGCTGAGTGATTGCTGATGAGCCTGTGCTGTGTGCAGAAGCGAGTGATTGCTGATGAGCAGAAGCAGTGATTGCTGATGCAGAAGCGAGTGCTGATGAGCCTGTGCTGTGTGCAGATTGCTGATGAGCCTGTGCTGTGTGATTGCTGTGATGATGAGCCTGTGCTGTGTGCAGAAGTGAGTGATTGCTGATGAGCCTGTGCTGTGTGCAGAAGGAGCTGATGAGCCTGTGCTGTGTGATTGCTGATGAGCCTGTGCTGTGTGCAGAATCGCTGATGAGCCTGTGCTGTGTGCAGAAGTGAGTGATTGCTGATGAGCCTGTGCTGTGTGATGAGCCTGTGCTGTGTGCAGTGATTGCTGATGAGCCTGTGCTGTGTGCAGAGTGATCGGTGATGAGCCTGTGCTGTGTGCAGAAGCGTAGTGATTGCTGATGAGTGGTGATGATGTGCTGCTGATGATGAGCCTGTGCTGTGTGCAGAAGCGAGTGATTGCTGATGAGCCTGTGCTGTGCTGTGTGATTGCTGATGAGCCTGTGCTGTGTGCAGAAGCGAAAGTGATTGCTGATGAGCCTGTGCTGTGTGCAGAAGCGAGTGATTGCTGATGAGCCTGTGCTGTGTGCAGAAGTGAGTGATTGCTGATGAGCCTGTGCTGTGTGCAGAAGCGAGTGATTGCTGATGAGCCTGTGCTGTGTGCAGAAGCGAGTGATTGCTGATGAGCCTGTGCTGTGTGCAGAAGCGAGTGATTGCTGATGAGCCTGTGCTGTGTGCAGAAGTGAGTGATGATGAGCCTGTGCTGTGTGCAGAAGCGAGTGATTGCTGATGAGCCTGTGCTGTGTGCAGAAGAAGTGATTGTGTGATGAGCCTGTGCAGTGATTGCTGATGAGCCTGTGCTGTGTGCAGAAGCGAGTGATTGCTGATGAGCCTGTGCTGTGTGCAGAAGCGAGTGATTGCTGATGAGCCTGTGCTGTGTGCAGAAGCGAGTGATTGCTGATGAGCCTGTGCTGTGTGCAGAAGCGGTGATTGCTGATGAGCCTGTGCTGTGTGCAGAAGCAGTGATTGCTGATGAGCCTGTGCTGTGTGCAGAGCCTGATGAGCCTGTGCTGTGTGCAGAAGCGAGTGATTGCTGATGAGCCTGTGCTGTGTGCAGAAGCGAGTGATTGCTGATGAGCCTGTGCTGTGTGCAGAAGCGAGTGATTGCTGATGAGCCTGTGCTGTGTGCAGAAGCAAGTGATTGCTGATGAGCCTGTGCTGTGTGCAGAAGCGAGTGATTGCTGATGAGCCTGTGCTGTGTGCAGAAGCGAGTGATTGCTGATGAGCCTGTGCTGTGTGCAGAAGTGATTGCTGATGAGCCTGTGCTGTGTGCAGAAGCGAGTGATTGCTGATGAGCCTGTGCTGTGTGCAGAAGCAAGTGATTGCTGATGAGCCTGTGCTGTGTGCAGAAGCGAGTGATTGCTGATGAGCCTGTGCTGTGTGCAGAAGCGAGTGATTGCTGATGAGCCTGTGCTGTGTGCAGAAGCGAGTGATTGCTGATGAGCCTGTGCTGTGTGCAGAAGCGAGTGATTGCTGATGAGCCTGTGCTGTGTGGTGAGTGATTGCTGATGAGCCTGTGCTGTGCCAGTGATTGCTGATGAGCCTGTGCTGTGTGCAGAAGTGCAGTGATTGCTGATGAGCCTGTGCTGTGTGCAGAAGCGAAAGTGATTGCTGATGAGCCTGTGCTGTGTGCAGAAGAAAGTGATTGCTGATGAGCCTGTGCTGTGTGAAAGTGATTGCTGATGAGCCTGTGCTGTGTGCAGAAGCGAGTGATTGCTGATGAGCCTGTGCTGTGTGCAGAAGCGAAGTGATTGCTGATGATTGCGAGTGATGATGAGCCTGTGCTGTGTGCAGAAGCGAGTGATTGCTGATGAGCCTGTGCTGATGAGGGAGTGCCTGTGAGCCTGTGCTGTGTGCAGAAGCGAGTGATTGCTGATGAGCCTGTGCTGTGTGCAGAAGGGTGATTGCTGATGAGCCTGTGCTGTGTGCAGAAAGAAAGTGATTGCTGATGAGCCTGTGCTGTGTGCAGAAGCGAGTGATTGCTGATGAGCCTGTGCTGATGCCTGTGATGTGCTGTGTGAGGAGTGATTGCTGATGAGCCTGTGCTGTGTGCAGAAGCGAGTGATTGCTGATGAGCCTGTGCTGTGTGCAGAAGAGTGATTGCTGATGAGCCTGTGCTGTGTGCAGAAGCGAGTGATTGCTGATGAGCCTGTGCTGTGTGCAGAAGCGAAAGTGATTGCTGATGAGCCTGTGCTGTGTGCAGAAGCTTAGTGATTGCTGATGAGCCTGTGCTGTGTGCAGAAGCGAGTGATTGCTGATGAGCCTGTGCTGTGTGCAGAAGCGAGTGATTGCTGATGAGCCTGTGCTGTGTGCAGAAGCGAGTGATTGCTGATGAGCCTGTGCTGTGTGCAGAAGCGAGTGATTGCTGATGAGCCTGTGCTGTGTGAGTGATTGCTGATGAGCCTGTGCTGTGTGCAGAAGCAGTGATTGCTGATGAGCCTGTGCTGTGTGCAGAAGCGAGTGTGATTGCTGATGATTGCCTGTGCTGTGTGCAGAAGCAGTGATTGCTGATGAGCCTGTGCTGTGTGCAGAAGTGAGTGATTGCTGATGAGCCTGTGCTGTGTGCAGAAGCGAGTGATTGCTGATGAGCCTGTGCTGTGTGCAGAAGCGAGTGATTGCTGATGAGCCTGTGCTGTGTGTGATTGCTGATGAGCCTGTGTGATTGCTGATGAGCCTGTGCTGTGTGCAGAAGCGAGTGATTGCTGATGAGCCTGTGCTGTGTGCAGAAGCGAGTGATTGCTGATGAGCCTGTGCTGTGTGCAGAAGCGAGTGATTGCTGATGAGCCTGTGCTGTGTGCAGAAGCAGAAGTGATTGCTGATGAGCCTGTGCTGTGTGCAGAAGCGAGTGATTGCTGATGAGCCTGTGCTGTGTGCAGAGTGAGGTGATGAATGTGCTGTGTGATGATGAGCCTGTGCTGTGTGCCTGTGCTGATGAACCTGTGCTGTGTGCAGAAGCAAGTGATTGCTGATGAGCCTGTGCTGTGTGCAGAAGCGAGTGATTGCTGATGAGCCTGTGCTGTGTGCAGAAGCGAGTGATTGCTGATGAGCCCTGTGCAGAAGTTTAGTGATTGCTGATGAACCTGTGCTGTGTGCAGAAGCGAGTGATTGCTGATGAGCCTGTGCTGTGTGCAGAAAGAGTGATTGCTGATGAGCCTGTGCTGTGTGCAGAAGCGAGTGATTGCTGATGAGCCTGTGCTGTGTGCAGAAGTGAGTGATTGCTGATGAGCCTGTGCTGTGTGCAGAAGAGTGATTGCTGATGAGCCTGTGCTGTGTGCAGAATTGCTGATGTGATGAACCTGTGCTGTGTGCAGAAGCGAGTGATTGCTGATGAGCCTGTGCTGTGTGCAGAAGCGAGTGATTGCTGATGAGCCTGTGCTGTGTGCAGAAGTGAGTGATTGCTGATGAGCCTGTGCTGTGCTGTGATTGCTGATGAGCCTGTGCTGTGTGCAGAAGTAGTGATTGCTGATGAGCCTGTGCTGTGTGCAGAAGCGAGTGATTGCTGATGAACCTGTGCTGTGTGCAGTGATTGCTGATGAGCCTGTGCTGTGTGCAGAAGTGAGTGATTGCTGATGAGCCTGTGCTGTGTGAGCGAGTGATTGCTGATGAGCCTGTGCTGTGTGCAGAAGCGAGTGATTGCTGATGAGCCTGTGCTGTGTGCAGAAGCGAGTGATTGCTGATGAGCCTGTGCTGTGTGCAGAAGTGAGTGATTGCTGATGAGCCTGTGCTGTGTGCAGAAGCGAAAGTGATTGCTGATGAGCCTGTGCTGTGTGCAGAAGCGAGTGATTGCTGATGAGCCTGTGCTGTGTGCAGAAGTGAGTGATTGCTGATGAGCCTGTGCTGTGTGCTGTGTGCTGATGAGCCTGTGCTGTGTGCAGAAGTGAGTGATTGCTGATGAGCCTGTGCTGTGTGCAGAAGCGAGTGATTGCTGATGAGCCTGTGCTGTGTGCAGAAGTGAGTGATTGCTGATGAGCCTGTGCTGTGTGCAGAAGTGAGTGATTGCTGATGAGCCTGTGCTGTGTGCAGAAGCGAGTGATTGCTGATGAGCCTGTGCTGTGTGCAGAAGCGAGTGATTGCTGATGAGCCTGTGCTGTGTGCAGAAGTGAGTGATTGCTGATGAGCCTGTGCTGTGTGCAGAAGTGAGTGCCTGTGCTGTGATGAGCCTGTGCTGTGTGCAGAAGCGAGTGATTGCTGATGAGCCTGTGCTGTGTGCAGAAGCGAGTGATTGCTGATGAGCCTGTGCTGTGTGCAGAAGCGAGTGATTGCTGATGAGCCTGTGCTGTGTGCAGAAGCGAGTGATTGCTGATGAGCCTGTGCTGTGTGCAGAAGCGAGTGATCGGTGATGAGCCTGTGCTGTGTGCAGAAGCGAGTGATTGCTGATGAGCCTGTGCTGTGTGCAGAAGCGAGTGATTGCTGATGAGCCTGTGCTGTGTGCAGAAGCGAAAGTGATTGCTGATGAGCCTGTGCTGTGTGCAGAAGTGAGTGATTGCTGATGAGCCTGTGCTGTGTGCATTGCTGATGAGCCTGTGCTGTGTGCAGAAGTGAGTGATTGCTGATGAGCCTGTGCTGTGTGCAGAAGCGGTGATTGCTGATGAGCCTGTGCTGTGTGCAGAAGCGAGTGATAGCTGATGAGCCTGTGCTGTGTGCAGAAGCGAGTGATTGCTGATGAGCCTGTGCTGTGTGCAGAAGCAGTGATTGCTGATGAGCCTGTGCTGTGTGCAGAAGCGGGTGATTGCTGATGAGCCTGTGCTGTGTGCAGAAGCGGTGATCGGTGATGAACCCTGTGCTGTGATGAGCCTGTGCTGTGTGCAGAAGATTGAGATGATGTGCTGATGAGCCTGTGCTGTGTGCAGAAGCCGGTGATTGCGGTGATGAACCTGTGCTGTGTGAGCGGTGAGTGATTGCTGATGAGCCTGTGCTGTGTGCAGAAGCGAGTGAAGCTGATGAGCCTGTGCTGTGTGCAGAAGATTGCAGTGATAGCTGATGAGCCTGTGCTGTGTGATTGCTGATGAGCCTGTGCTGTGTGCAGATTGATAGCTGATGAGCCTGTGCTGTGTGCAGAAGCGCAGTGATTGCTGATGAGCCTGTGTGCTGTGATAGCTGATGAGCCTGTGCTGTGTGCA
This sequence comes from Gymnothorax javanicus, assembly GCA_029692085.1. NCBI lineage: Eukaryota > Metazoa > Chordata > Actinopteri > Anguilliformes > Muraenidae > Gymnothorax > Gymnothorax javanicus. The sequence goes on from CM056193.1 coordinate 3,198,849, forward strand.
GAGGTGATTGATGATGAGCCTGTGCCTGTGTGTGTGAAGCCATGCTGTGACAACTAGTAGCTGAAACATAACAACTAGTAGCCAGTAATAAATAAAGGCTTTTTAATCTATACCCTCCTTCGAGTGCCTGGATCTACCCTGTTTTTAGTCCTTCTAGATTTTTTCCCTTTTGATCCAAGAGCACCGAATTCACTCCTGATTACCTCCCGCTCAGCACCTGGTTGGATTCTTCGTTTTTAGTTAGCACTTTCAAAGCATTATGTTATGGCATCATCATGTCATCTTTTATGTTTGCAATCAAATTACACACTATTCACTCAGCCAGTCATCTGGGGAATATTAAGAGTCCCCGATGAGCCTGACATGCATGTCTTTGGACTGTGAGAGGAAAGTGATCAGAGGAACACGGGGAGAGCAAGTAAACTTGACGCTCAGAGACCCCAGGCTAGATGCAAACCCACAGTATTCAGTTTGAGACGAGTGCAAGATAAGGGACAATATTTTGTGATTGGCTGGAGGTAATCTAACCAAGCAGCCAGTCTCGATCACTCAGAGGAGCCATTTCAGCCAAGATTAGCCCTGATAACCTATGACTGGTCAGAAGACATCAAGGGGAGGGGCCCGAAAGTACAAGTGCAGAGGACCGTAAATTAACAAAAAAGAAAAAAAATCTCAATAAGTGACCAATTTTTTTCCCCCTTTGTGATCACTGCACCTCAATAAAGGTAAATAGAAGTTTTTGAAAGATGATTTTGGAAAATCTGCAGCTGTCTTCCTTGCAATCAACTTTTGGACCAGAGTCAGAAGTCAAAGGCCGTCGAGAGATTTCAGTTTCTGCTCAAAAGAGGCACTAACTTCTCTGCTGGAGTATAGTTTGCTCCTTCTGCAGGGCAACTCTTATACAGTTCAGCATACCCAGTGCTAGATCTGAGGAACGCTGCAAAACTCACCTTTCTCTGATACTTCCCCATCTGAGTGGAGGTCATCCATAAAGTCGGATGAATTCATGTCCTGGAACATAAAAACACGTTCTGGGTTATATATAGAAATGTGTCGACTAGTAGTACAGAGCCAAAATTGAAATTGGCACAAGAGGAATTCGAGTTCATTGCAAAGACCAGGCCTAGATCATATTAACAGCGCTTGCTTTGGAATAACAAATCCGTTAAGTGGACAGTAAACCCCGAATTTCAGACGTTGGGCGCACATTTGAACTTTTGACTTTTTTTTTTTTTTTTCCATTAAAGGCATGCAATATGGCGACTCGCCAGGCGCGTAGGGGTGGCGCTGTAGCTCCGTGTCTCCCTCACGCACTCCAGAAACTCGCCAGACTCCAGACCACTCCACTTCCTCATTCTTCCACTATCAACCCACGAACCACAACAACCTGGGGGAGAGCGTGCTACACATTTTCATCGCACTTTTCCGACCTATCTCCGAAACTTTGGTCTTAAACTGCAACATAGCGCAGGCTAGCCGAAGGTGACGGAGAAAAATCCAACCCACGCCCATTTTCTCGCGGCTTTTATTTATTAGAGGAATTCTTATTGCGTGACGCGGCTAGAAAAATATCCGCGGACGAGTTGTTAGCGCTTGTTTTGATTCCCAGCTTTCCAATGCAGTGCGACGCTGTTGCAAACTCACCTCGACGGGTTCGCGCTGTCTCCCAAACTAGTTTACTGTTCGAATTGACTGTCTGATGGTCATATCCTTGTGTTTCTCTCCATGGCTGGGTAATGCTCGTGTGAGTGTCCGCCGTGTTTTTCTTGTCTGTGCCCTCTCGCGTGACGTGACGGTACCCGCCTGCTGTGTCATTTCCGCACGGCTGTGGGTTACTGTGGGAAAAGTTCTGCAGTCTGCTGCGCGGGTGGGAAAATTCAAGCCGACGGTCCACTCTTTTGCAGGCTGTCGCTGCTGTCCCAACTGAAATCGGAGTATGTTCGACGTTCAATACAGTGATAATATTCGAGTTGTAATAATAGATTGTATGTCTTTGCCCATTATAAATATTAAAAAAAAATTCGTTTGTCACGGCATTTGCCGAAAGAATGACTAAATTGTCGTCATCAGAAAAAAGCTTATTCTATTTTACAAATATGGCATGCATACATATTTCGATGCTCGCATTAATATATACCACAAACCACAGATTTTTTTTCCAGATGTTGGCCTTTTCGCCAACTTAAGAAACTGACGAACATCAAAGGTTATATTCCCTGCTTGCTTTCCCAATAAAGCTTTATCTGAGAGTCTGCAACAGGTGGTCATCCTCAAGGAACGTTTTTCATGAGGAATATAAACGACCGCCGACTTTTTATTCGGCAACAATGGGAACATTAATACCATCCCCACCATTATTAAATATCTCTTCTCCTTGGACCTTCAAATTACTCATTTACTATTCGATGATTTAATTATCGAGATCGTAACACTAAAATCGGCGGAGTATATTTCTCAGCAATTCACAAATATGATGGTGTACTGCTCTTCCCACCACAGAACTGCTATGCTCTGAGCATGCAGTACTCACAAATTCTCAGTAGAGGGAGACAAACTATGAACTTTCCGTTTGGGACCGTGCTGTCCGGTCCGTTTTTTACCGCTCAGCCCCGACTAAGGAGAAGAGGGGTATTGTAGTCACGTGCGATGTCCGTCCGTCTGTGTAAACTTTTGTATTCCGCATGATGACATGAGAATGCTTTCTTCAATCTTCGCCATGTTTGCTCTGTTGCTTGGTCTTGTGTACTTACAGAAGCCTATCGAATTTGACGGCACTCGGATGTCCAGTATGGCCACCACAGCCGCCATCTTGTATTTTGTATTCCATAGGATAACTTGAAAACGCCTTCGTCAATTTATATTCATTCCAGGGGCTGAGGGGTAGCGTTCGCTTTGCGGGGCTATTTTTTCCCCTAGGATGGCAAAGTCATGATCTACCCTACTCCTCCTGTCATTGGTTGGCGCGCGTTGGCCTCGTTGAGTGGGTTGGTTAGGTGTGGAGATGAGGACGGAGATTAAACTCGTCCCAGTACCTACCTTTGTGGTCTTTGTACTTGGTCCAGTGGCCACTCATGTGCAGCGCTTCCAGAGTTCGGTCAGCGTTGAGAAGTGCAGTGAGATTTGCAAGTACTGTGAGGCTGTGTCTTCTCACGTTGGGACACACTTGACAGAAGGAAAATGTTTCAAGTTGGGGCAGCGGTTAGAGGAGTTTATTAATCAAAGAAAAACAATAAGCAGATATATATTCGTTGTGAATAAAGGATCAATCTGCAATCCAAACATTAAAACATTGTCCAAAATCATGAACAAATGCAGTGATGAATTAGCAAATAAAGGTGTCAGTAAATAAGCGAGCAATTAGATCACATTTGGTCAATTTACACCAAGCATATTGTCCAACAACAGAAGCTTCAGAAACCTAATATAGCTATTTATTTTGAAACATTTTCTTGCCTATCATCTTTATAACCCACCCTTCCTCTCTGCACACAAAATCCTGACACATTGTGGGAAACATTTAGCCCTTAATACTGCTCTGTGGTGGTATTGGGATGAGGGCTTATTAAATGTGGATTAAGAGCATTTGAGCTTGGGCATTTTCAGACATGGGACTGTCTTGAACATTTATTCAGTGGCATGTGAATGCAAGTAGGGTATTGGGCCAAAGCCATTGATGAGGGCCCGGCACATGGCTCTAGGATACGGGTTAGAATATCAAGGTAAGCCAATCAGAGGCTGACTAGGGTAGGTCATGTCTTCTTGTCAAGGAAAAAGTCACATCCTGCATATTGAACTGATTTCCTGTAGGGTTTTATTCCCACGATGATTAAGTCAAGTAATTATTTGAATGAGGTCTGTCCTTTAGGCTGGAGTGAAGTCTTATTGAATATAACATTTCCGAAAAGAGTGTTGGCTGTGACATCTATAAAGGGAGAGATTACTGGTTTTGTTTTGTCAGTGATATGTCAGGGCTTGTAATATCTGCAGGACATGACAATTGGTCAAAAAATTGAGAAGTTTAACTTTGATCGTTTCCAAATTAATGAAAGATGCACCAGTGAAATTCACGCCTGTTGAGCTCTGGAGGGTTTCAGCTGACATTCGGCAGAAATCTGAGCTGGCTGACCCTTTTCACAATGTCTTATCTGCAGGTCCCACATCCAAAAATGTCGCTTTAGTGTTGTACCCAGGGAAACAGGATTACTGAGTTAGCTGGACAACTGCCCTGAGTACAACAAACTTGAATTCTCTCAATTCTGGAACAAGGTCTGAAGTATAAATGGCTGTTTTTAGTTGTATTCAAGGTAGTTATCCAGCTAACTCCATAATCGTCCCCCGCCGCCGCGGTAACGAGCGGAGAGGGGGACATAGTATTCAGCTCCATCCGTCAGTCCGCCACGTCCCGTTTGTTGTGAACGCGATATCTCAAGAACGGTTTGACCGATTTCATTCATCTTTGGCTTCAATGTGTATTAGTGTGATACGCCGACCCCAGTCGACTTCCGTGACCTGGCTGGGGACATGGCCACGTTTAGTGGCAACACTTATTTCTCTTTGTGAAATACTCCAGCTGGCTCTCAGCAGACAGGGCATGCCTGGAATGACTGTAAGAAACAGCTCCCAGGTGATGTTACCATCTCCCCCTTGGAGTCAAAGGAAACAAATTACTAAAGAAATGATAAAACCAAAATATACACAAACAGTAAACCTACCATCCGTCTAGGAACAATTTGTCATTAACATTGTAATTCTGACTATTAGTTGTGAAAACTCCTGATAAAGCTGTCAACTATGTTCTACTTGAAAACAGCAACTGACAGCTTGGGGTCTTTATCACAAACCAGGATTTCTACGTTAACGAGGTAGCTGCACTCTTCAAAAGTCAGATTAGTCCTTTTGAACACCAAAGCATACTTCACCTTATCCAGCTAACCGAGTTATCTTTGATGTTAAGGGGATGGTGTGGACCAGGAAGTTCTGTTGATTTCTTAAACTCTCATCATCGTCTCGTCACCTAGTTTAAAACTTGTCCTTTTTTTGCTGGTTGAGGCTTTGATTGATTCGGTGTGTATAATTTTTACTTGTTCGAAAACTAAAACACATATGCTTGATGCTCGTCCTGGTGTGAGTATGTGTACGCGCGAGTCGCGGAACCAATGGAATCAAACAACAATTTTTACTCGGAATGATTACAGTGAACATCTGGCTTACGGCTGCTGATTGGTGGCTGTTGGCGCGGAGGTGGTTTTGATCTCGTCTAGTTTTGGGGAATAAAAGAGAAATCTTGCCGGTTTCGTCGGCTGTTGCTCGCCACGTCCAACAGATATAATCATCAGTACAGAAATGGCTGATAAAGAAGGTATTTATTGCACTGTACTGAGGCGGTTACACTTTTGTATGGCTGAACTACGAGTTGATTTATGAAAGTCGCTGGTGTCAGTTTTGGACATTTAACGTTAGCAAGCTAGCTAACTATGATAACTGGTTGTCAAAGAGAATTAACATCTGTTACCAGCTTGTAATTAGCACATGTCCATAAGGAACGATTGTTAGATGCGTTGTCAAAACATTTTATACCGTGAAAATTCTTTGTCTCGGACAGATGTGCCAACGAAAACTTGAATTTTTGGTACGCATGAAACCATCTAAGTCATCAATTCACGTAACTTATTCAGATTCAACACAATTCTGGAACACTGTCTGAATGTCATTTAGCGTGGCGAAGAGTGCCTGACCAGCCAGCAGAAATGTGTTTCATCATAGCAGTATAAGTATATCGATTAATTGCACATCGTGAGAGGAGAAACTGTTCGCTACGTGTGAAATTTAAATTTGGCTTATGTCAAGGTTTTCCGAACTGGATCCTGGAGGACCACTGACTACTTTGGTTTTTGTTCCAATCAGAAATTTGAAGAATTAAAAAATAGCTTGACATGGACGTGTTGGCCACTAGCTACATATAACCATTTATGACATTATTTAAAGTATTAAAAATGAAGCAAATTATAGTTTTGTCATTTTTGTGTTAGTTTCTGGGAAAATATGTTTGCAAGAATTTGAACACCAGTGATTAGACATCTAATTAGATGCATATTGATTCACCTGTTTTGGAGTTATGATGTGTCCTGTAAATATAATTAAAATAAAGATACTTTAAGAGGGTCGGGGGTAAACATGAAAATCAGCCCTTCAAACATGAGAGTCAATGAAATGAACCCTGCATTCCTTGAAAAATAAAAGGCCAGCGGACACTGTGTTTATGGTGTTATATTTGTTTTGTTGCGTCCAGGTTAGGCACGCTTCACATTTAGAAATTTGAAAACGGAGCGCCAGAAATGGCTACTAATATAACTTGAATCGAATCTGCAGATCTGAGTTAATAAGTGTTTTTTATATGCCTACAATTCTAGGCTCTCTCGGCATTTCTGTCTGGCATAGAATTTTTTATTTTTTTTTTCAGTCAGTAGATACAATGTGGGATTTGGATGCTTACAATGTGATACAGGTATTACCTGCTAATGCTATTTGTTCTAAATTTTAAGTTTGTTTTGTTCATCAACTTTCTGAATTGGCAGGGTTACGCTAACAACTTATGACGTGAGCTAATTAGCGTTGGCTTGCTTATGGTGTCTTGACCAACGCCTGAGGATGGAGTACATCACGCGGAAGATTTCTTACGTAAAGCCGATGCCGTTAGAATTATATTCAGCTGCAGGTGTGATCGCATTTTGGTTTTCTGAAGCAAGCTCAATTTTGTCCCGTGAAGCTGCCTAATTGCATTACTGCTTTTCATTTGGCTAGCCAGTCTTTTAATATCCAGTGACCAAAAACCTGTTACCAAGCAGAGTTGACAAGTGAAAGTGTGAGCCGTTCAACTTGACTGACCTGTCCTCCCCTGAAGAGTTTTGCTCTGTCAGAATTAGCGCTCCGTGTTGGTGAATTTGAAATGTTTGTCGTTGCTCTGTTTTATGTTGTAAACGCTCATGGGTTTCTACCTCTAATAGGCTGAGTAAACGGGAGTCAGGCTTGTCGCATCTCTCGTTCCAGCAGCAGCGTTTGACGACACGGCGGAGGAGCGGGTGATAAACGAGGAGTATAAAATCTGGAAGAACACGCCCTTCCTGTATGACCTGGTGATGACCCGTGCGCTAGAGTGGCCCAGCCTGACTGCACAGTGGCTGCCTGACGTCACCAGGTACATGCATTGGCACCAGGGGTCCTTAATCTCATCCAGAGAGGGCCAGTGTGGGTGCAGCTTTCATTCCACCTGAGCTGTTGCACACCTGATATCACTAATCGACCACTAAAGTCTGTGCTAAAGTTCTCCATGACTAGCTTCAGGGGAGTAACTGCTTGGTTGGAATGAAAGCTGCACCCACACCAGCTCTCTCTGGAGAAGATTGAGGACCCCTGATTCACACCCTCTGCCTGTAATTTGTAATTATAGATGAGAAACTGGCACTTTGCACATGGTAATTTTGCCCATGATTAAAGTGCAGTGTTACTTGAACTGTTCTGTGTGTGTGTGTGTGTGTGTGTGTGTGTGTGTTTAGGCCCGAGGGGAAGGATTTCAGTGTGCACAGGCTGGTTTTGGGCACACACACCTCTGATGAGCAGAATCACCTGTTTATCGCCAGCGTTCAGCTGCCCAACAATGACGCGCAGTTTGACGCCTCCCACTACGACAGCGAGAAAGGAGGTGAGAGAGAGATGCTCTGTGGAGATAATCTTCTCTCACGGGGAGAAGTCAGTTTTTCAGCTACTAAATGAAGTTGTGCTTTAGTTTGAAATAACACACATTGCTTATGAGTGAGCCCTTCATCCCCACTGCCTGAGGCTAACTGCGACGTTAGCCTTGTACACCAAGGCAAACACTTATTTTAACATCAGACAAGGATGACCCACATTAAGACAAAATGCAGTTTCAAAATGACGATTTCACTTGCTGATGTAAAGAGCTATCTAACCCTAGCTGGCTCTATGTGAAAAAGTACTTGCCCCCTGAGTCAGTAAATAAATTATTAAAACTAATTTAGTTGGTAACAGATTTAATTCACTAAACTCACTCAAACATGATTACTGCCAGCCCTGTGGAATGTGAACATCACTTACAGTAAAAGTGAACCTGTCTGGCAATGTAAACTGCCAAAACATTCAAATGTTGCTGTGTGAATACTTTGCGGGGAGCGCAGTGTCTACATGTCCGAAAGTCGGACAGTGTTTCAATATAACTCTGTGTCCGACAGTCGGATGGTTTCAATATAACTCTGTGTCCGACAGTTGATTACTGTTTTTAATTTCTTCAAATCTACTGAATCTTTTAGATATTAAACGTGACTCTTTTGATAAGAGGGTTCAGTTCTTCAAGATGAGTACCAAGAATTTCAATCAATGTTTCTGTTTAAGCTCTGCTCAATAAAGTGAGTCAACATTGGCGCGGGACTTTGTGCATTTATGGCGAATTTAGCGACTGTCGGACAGAGATCCTAAAATACTCCTTGTCCGAAAGTCATAGAAGTTCTAATTTTTCGCGTATTCCAGCAATTTTAGACGTACAAACTTGGCCATGTTTGCTTTCGACCTTCACAAAATGCAAATTGATAGCTATCGACTTTCCTTGGTCTTTTTATTCGTCTGTTTTCTTCCGTTGAAGAAAGACAACAGTCTTTATTCGGTCTCTCTTTTGAAAATTAGTCAGATGGATCAAACAGATTCATGCTTTATTTCCACACCAGAGATAAAATAGTGCTTGTAGTCAGTGAGCAAATCAATTCCATGACCATTGACATTGTGAATTAAATATCGCATGCAGGATCAAGACTGTCGGACGCGAAATGCAAAATAATCCATGTCCAGCAGCCAGCAGAAAGTAAAAGTATTAATATGAGAGCAGATTTATCACAAAATAAAGAATAAAAATATATCACCAACAAACAGAGCATCCAAAAAGATGGCCCGCAAATAAATAAATCGCAGTGTTCATTGGATGTTCTCAATGGTCATGGAATTGATTTGCTCACCGGCGGTTAAAATAACCGAGTTTTGAGCAGCCCAGGTGGTTAGCGGATACGATCAGGGGCCGGTTGTTCAAAACTCGGTTATTTTAACCGCGGATACGATCAGGTTAGCGGATACGATCAGGTGGTTAGAGGATATGATGGGGGTTAGCGGATACGATCAGGTGGCTAGCGGATATGATCAGGTGGTTAGCGGATATGATCAGGGGGTTCGTGGATATAATCAGGTGGTTAGCGGGGTCCTCGGCGGTGTTCAATGTGTTTCGCGACTTTCTCGGTCATTAAAAGCAGTGAAGAAAATTCCGAAGCTGTGTCCCGGAGATCACTGTTCGCTCGCTGCTGGCACGTCTGTCGCCCAGGAAACCACCGCTAGCCCTGATGAGTGATGCCATAGCCTGCCGTTATAATCAGTACTTAGCAGTTGCTTTGCACAAGCCTGCTAGCAGCTGAAGGTCAAGGAAATGGTTTAGGGTGTGTGAGGACGCTGTTCACAATTTACTGCCAGAATGTTTGTTCAGAGCCTTGAGCAACACTGAGCTGCTTGATTCCCTTTAATTGGCTGATTGGAGAGCCCTTCAACATTTGTGTATTTGTCCAGTTTTTCCTCTATCCAAGATAGATTCCAGTTCACCAAATGGTGGATTCTGATTGGCTGATTAGGATCAGCTGAGTGCTCCCATGAGAACAGGATGCTGATTTGAGACCCGTGGGGCGTCTTCAGTAGGAGCAGCGTATTTTTGGGTGTCCTGTTGAGGCGGCTCTCCTCTCCCCCCACAGGTGCAGTGGTCGCCCCATAACGAGACCATTCTGGCCTCCAGCGGGACGGACCGGCGCGCGAACGTGTGGGACCTAAGGTGAGCTGCCCTGCACAGGTGTGTCCGCCTGCCTGTTTCTGAGCGCGCTCTGTTCTCACCGCGTCTGTGTTCCGCAGTAAAATCGGGGAGGAGCAGTCTCCGGAGGACGCCAAGGACGGCCCCACCCGAACTCCTGGTGAATGAACTCTGACCTTTGACCTGGGCATCAGAGAGTGTAGATGTTCAGGGCTGTGGTCTTCTCGGGAGATACTGTTCTTACAGATACTTCAGCAGCAGCAGGTAAGGTAGTGGTAAATTGAGTGGTGCTGCTGCGCTGGGCTGGAGCCCTGAGGCTGTGCACACTGTGGTCCCCTACTGCAGATGCTTCATCACCAATCCTGTTCTCCTACTGCAGATACTTCATCACCAAACCTGTTCTCCTACTGCAGATACTTCATCACCAAACCTGTTCTTCTACTGCAGATACTTCATCACCAAACCTGTTCTCCTACTGCAGATACTTCATCACCAAACCTGTTCTTCTACTGCAGATACTTCATCACCAAACCTGTTCTCCTACTGCAGATACTTCATCACCAAACCTGTTCTTCTACTGCAGATACTTCATCACCAAACCTGTTCTCCAACTGCAGATACTTCATCACCAAACCTGTTCTTCGACTGCAGATACTTCATCACCAAACCTGTTCTCCTACTGCAGATACTTCATCACCAAACCTGTTCTCCTACTGCAGATACTTCATCACCAAACCTGTTCTCCTACTGCAGATACTTCATCACCAAACCTGTTCTTCTACTGCAGATACTTCATCACCAAACCTGTTCTCCTATTGCAGATACTTCACCACTAAACCTGTTCTCCTACTGCAGATACTTCATCACCAAACCTGTTCTTCGACTGCAGATACTTCATCACCAAACCTGTTCTCCTACTGCAGATACTTCATCACCAAACCTGTTCTCCTACTGCAGATACTTCATTACCAAACCTGTTCTCCTACTGTAGATACTTCATCACCAAATCTGTTCTCCTACTGCAGATACTTCATCACCAAACCGGTTCTCTTACTGTAAATACTTTAACACCAAACCTGTTCTCCTACTGTAGATACTTCATCACTAAACCTGTTCTCCTACTGCAGATACTTCATCACCAAACCTGTTCGCCTACTGCAGATACTTCAACACAAAACCTGTTCTCCTACCGCAGATACTTCATCACCAAACCTGTTCTCCTATTGCAGATACTTCATCACCAAACCTGTTGTCCAACTGCAGATACTTCATCACCAAACCTGTTCTCCAACTGCAGATACTTCATCACTAAACCTGTTCTCGTATTGCAGATACTTCATCACCAAACCTGTTCTCCTACTGCAGATACTTCATCACCAAACCTGTTCTCCTACTGCAGATGCTTCATCACAAAACCTGTTCTCCAACTGCAGATACTTCCACGCCAAACCTGTTCTCCTACTGCAGATACTTCATCACCAAACCTGTTCTCCTACTGCAGATACTTCATCACCAGACCTGGTCTCCTACTGCAGATACTTCATCACCAAACCTGTTCTCCTACTGTAGATACTTCATCACTAAACCTGTTCTCCTACTGCAGATGCTTCATCACCAGACCTGTTCTCGTAGTGCAGATACTTCATCACCAAACCTGTTCGCCTACTGCAGATACTTCAACACAAAACCTGTTCTCCTACCGCAGATACTTCATCACCAAACCTGTTCTCCTATTGCAGATATTCAATCACCAAACCTGTTCTCCGACTGCAGATACTTCATCACCAAACCTGTTGTCCAACTGCAGATACTTCATCACCAAACCTGTTCTCCAACTGCAGATACTTCATCACTAAACCTGTTCTCCTACCGCAGATACTTCATCACCAAACCTGTTCTCCTATTGCAGATATTCAATCACCAAACCTGTTCTCCTACTGCAGATGCTTCATCACCAAACCTGTTCTCCTACTGCAGATGCTTCATCACAAAACCTGTTCTCCTACTGCAGATACTTCATCACCAAACCTGTTCTCCTACTGCAGATACTTCATCACCAAACCTGTTCTCCAACTGCAGATACTTCATCACTCAACCTGTTCTCCTACTGCAGATACTTCATCACCAAACCTGTTCTCCAACTGCAGATACTTAATCACCAAACCTGTTCTCCTACTGCAGATACTTCATCACCAAACCTGGTCTTCTACTGCAGATACTTCATCACCAAACCTGTTCTCCTATTGCAGATGCTTCATCACCAAACCTGTTCTCCCTGCAGTTTCATCACCAAACCTGTTCTCCAACTGCAGATACTTCATCACCAAACCTGTTCTCCTACTGCAGATACTTCATCACCAAACCTGTTCTCCTACTGCAGATACTTCATCACTAAACCTGTTCTCCTCCTGCAGATACTTCATCACCAAACCTGTTCTCCTACTGCAGATACTTCATCACCAAACCTGTTCTCCTACTGCAGATACTTCATCACCAAACCTGTTCTCCTACTGCAATACTTCATCACCAAACCTGTTCTCCTCCTGCAGATACTTCATCACCAAACCTGTTCTCCAACTGCAGATACTTCATCACCAAACCTGTTCTCCTCCTGCAGATACTTCATCACCAAACCTGTTCTCCAACTGCAGATACTTCATCACCAAACCTGTTCTCCTCCTGCAGATACTTCATCACCAAACCTGTTCTCCTACTGCAGACCAAACCTGTTCTCCTTACTTCATCACCAAACCTGTTCACCAAACCCTACTGCAGATACTTCATCACCAAACCTGTTCTCCTACTGCAGATACTTCATCACTTAACCTGTTCTCCTACTGCAGATACTTCATCACTAAACCTGTTCTCCTACTGCAGATACTTCCTGACCAAACCTGTTCTCCTACTGCAGATACTTCATCACCAAATCTGTTCTCCTATTGCAGATACTTCATCACCAAACCTGTTCTCCTACTGCAGATACTTCATCACCAAACCTGTTCTCCTATTGCAGATACTTCATCACCAAACCTGTTCTCCTACTGCAGATACTTCATCACCAAACCTGTTCTCCTACTGCAGATACTTCATCACCAAACCTGTTCTACTACTGCAGATACTTCATTACCAAACCTATTCTCCTACTGCAGATACTTCATCACCAAATCTGTTCTCCTACTGCAGATACTTCATCACCCAACCGGTTCTCTTTCTGTAAATACTTCAACACCAAATCTGTTCTCCTATTGCAGATGCTTCATCACCAAACCTGTTCTCCTACTGCAGATACTTCAACACAAAACCTGTTCTCCAACCGCAGATACTTCAACGCCAAACCTGTTCTCCTACTGCAGATACTTCAACGCCAAACCTGTTCTCCTACTGCAGATACTTCATCACCAAACCTGTTCTCCTACTGCAGATACTTCAACACTAAACCTGTTCTCCTATTGCAGATACTTCATCACCAAGCCTTTTCTCCTACTGCCACACAAAGGATGCATGTGGTGAATTACGCAGCTGCTCTGTTAGTACGCAGGCCAACCAAAGATTGGAGAAAGGAACAGGGAGTCTGTGCCTGGGAATTTAGGACTGAGATCTCTGTAATTTTTCACTAATTCACTTTAGAAGCATAAAATTTGACACAGGTGATGTTCAGATGCTCTATTGTGGAATTCTACAGATTTGTAAAAATAAAAAAGGATGTAAAAATAAGTTTTTAGAGTGTTTACAGCCACGAGCTATCAGCCCGTTTTCATTCACTGCTGCTGCGCCGGCTAGCAGCGCTGAAAAGAGCCGACACACGTCTCCTAACCTGCAGATTTCCACTGCAACACAAGAATAATCTGATGTGAGCTTTCTGATACAGTATAGCAGCCATATGACTGTCAGAGATTCCAGATGAACCAGAACCACTATTACCACCCGGGCCTCAAAGTACCTAAAACCAGTGGTGGAAAGAGTACTGAAAATCTGTATTCAAGTACAAGTACTGTTACATTGCTAAAATATTACTCAATTACAAGTAAAAGTACTGGTGTAAGAAAAATACTTCAGCAAAAGTACAAAGTATTTGTCTAAAAACTACTAGGAGTATTAGTTACTTTTAACCAATGACGTCATCGTCACCTCTCCACACTAGGGTTGCAAACTTTGTTTTGCTTTACCAATAGTTAAAACGCTAACAATCAATTTATTATTAATAATTGATAAGATACAAAGCAAGTCTTTTTTTACATTTTGATTGGTTGTTTTTCTGTCATTTTTTTTCTCATTTCAAGTTTATTTCCTTATTCAACAAATGTCTCCGCCAGACAAAGCAGTTAGATGAGGTGCAGCTTCTGCCAGGATTATTGATCAAATATCCACCAACTGGTTAAATTCTTACGCAAAATCAATTAAAGATCAATCATTAACATCCTTTCTTTGTTTTGTTTTTCGTCCATATGTCCTGGTTTCATTGGTTTGTTTGCTATCAAATCACTTGATTGGCTACAAAACTGCAGATAAAAGGTCTGGTTATTCATTCAAATTGTACTCCGTACTCAGCTATGATTTTAAAAATAACTAAGTAGATTACATGGTTGAATGAATACTTAAATACAATGTAACCCAGGTAATAAATTCCGTTTTAAAAGTTCAAATCTTGCGGTATTTTTTCCTCTTATCCCGCGGGATGGTCACCTGGGCCAGTTGCCCAATCATCCTTTATTTTGCTGGTGGCGTTATGGGGTCGCGTGGGTCGGCGTGGCCAATTGCGTGCAATTATTAAGCTGCCGTAGTTTAGTCTCGTGATATAGCAGTGGGGAAGCTGCAGGAGAGACAAGCTACAGGAGCCCTTTGCCGTGCCCAGAATGTGACGGATCGAGTGTTTATAGCGTATACGTGGACTGGCCAGGTTCTCTTGATGATGATGATGGCGAGCTAACGGAGCAGGCCTAGAGCCTACAGAATGGCAAGATTGCCGAAGAGTCGCACCCCTCATGCCGGGCTGGTAGGGGGCTCTCTGTAGCCCATAACGAACACTCTCCCCACTTGCTTTGCCCATTGCCTGCTGCTATACCATACATTCCTTTCAATAAGTTTTTTTCCCCTCTAAATGGACTCCATCTCAAATTCAGATGCGGGTTTTTCATGAATTGTGGGTGGGTCGCTGTGGTCGTGATTTGTGTTTTTATTGAAACCCAGGGTTTGCAGAACTCGAACTGGTTGACTCTTGATGTACTTGTCCTTTTGGGATTCATGTACTGTGCATATGTCATATATTGCGCACATTGATTTCTAGATGCGCATGGGTAATTTATTGTGCATATTTGATTGCTAGATGCGCATATGTAATTTATTGTGCATATTTGATTACTAGATGGGCATATGTAATTTATTGTGCATATTTGATTGCTAGATGCGCATGTGTAATGTATTGTGCATATTTGATTACCAGATGCCTATATGTCATTTATTGTGCACATTTGATTACCAGATGCCTATATGTGATTTATTGTGCGTATTTGATTACTAGACAATTGAACTAATGTTCCTTAAATGGCCATTCTTATTTCCTTGCACATGTATTGAGCTCTTCACTGTACAAACCTTGCACTTTATTGTATGTCATTTATTATTTTTCTAATATATGGTACCATCTAAAGCAAATCTCAGTCTTTTGTCCACTCCCTCCCAGAGCGTATCTTAGATCTCCTGACCACTAGCCCATTACAGCGCTTTAACTGTGTTATATTACATAGACATCATTAGACATTACTACAGTGGTTTCTAGTCTTTGTATTAAATTAATTTGACACAGTTGCTACAACAAGTTCAGTACAGACTTAAAAATCTACTCATAAAAGTACAAGTACCCCAAAAAACTAGCTACTTAATTTCAGGAATTTGAGTATTTGTAATTAATTACTTCCACCCCTGCCTAAAACTAACGTGAGTCCACAGCAGACACTGACTCCTCAGTCAGAGCTCATCACAACTGAAAAATCCTCCACAGACATATTTCTTACCTGACTCCACGTTTTCCACAGCATTCATTCACGCTCACAGTTCAGATTTAAAACGTTGTAATCCATTGGTGTCATTATTCCATTATTCTTCCTCATCATTATCCCGTTATGTCGTCTTGCAATGTGTGCAATAAAGTTTTTTTTTTTCCTGTTCATCACGAGAGCGTGCGCTACAGACGATCTATGGGCACGCTAGGAAGCATTAATCCTAACATGTAGCATACCAAAATGATGGAGAGAAACTCAGCTAAAAGCCTCTATCAAGCATTGCCACCTAAACGAAACACAATTTAAACCCCAAGCAATAATATGGGCATTTAACAAAAACACGAAAGCAGCGCACGTCCAATTTAGTGCTTCTACTAATCTCACTACTTCAAGAAAACCACACAAACAAGGTGTCGTATGAAAGCAGAGATCCTGCTGATTACAACGATGTCTGTCTCGTCACTGTGCGACAAAAACTCAGGAAGTTACAAGCCAAAGTGTCGCAAAAAAAACCTTTACAAAATTATAAAGTATGTCTTACTTTTGCTGTTTTGTGGCCTAAAGTTATATTCAAGCTTGAAAAAACACTGCTAATGTCTAATCCTGTGACTCTTCAGTAGTTTGAAATGAAACACGAAGGTCCTGGTTGTTTTCATAAAGACTGAGGGGCTTTTTAGGCCGCGTTCAGACTGCCAGCCAAAATCCGATTTTTAGCCAATCTAGATTGGAACCGGATGGCTCTTTTGAAGTCTGAACAGTCACAAATCACATGAAATCCGATTTTTGCAAACCAGATCGAAACCACCTTCGGGAGATTTCAAATCGCATTTGGACAGATGTGTCTCAGTTTGAACGGCTCCAACCACTCAGATCAGTTTTGACTGTCCGTGACGTCACTCTTTGCGACGCCAAACCCAATGCGCCAGATCGTGCTCTGACCGCCCGCCTATTTTGAGTTGTGGATTACGCCTCCGCTCCGACGTCGTTACTACAGCAACCTGTCAGATCGGTCAATAATGTGGCCCAGTCTGAACGGAGTCATATCCGATTTGGACACTTGCTAAAAACTGTGTGGACAGTCAGCCCTAAAAATCGGATTTGAGAAGGAATCCGATTTGAATCGGATTCGCCTGCAGTCTGAACGCAGCCTTAGAGTGAAGTGTGCATCTTGCTACAATACACTTTCTTTGGCTTCACGTTCTTCTGGATCGTCATTGGTATTGCTAAGGTAAATGTGGGTGGTAACGATCAATTCTCCTGACTCTGACTGGTTGATAGAGGTGTCGATCATCAAAATTGACCAATGGATTGCCGAGATATCCCCCTGCGGACCGCCCCAGTGAGTTAACGCGCATGCACACAGGACGCAGCCTGCAGGTTGCACAGAGGCTGATCACTGAGTTTTTAACTACAATTGTTATGACTTAAAAATCACAACAAAGAAAACCAGCAATGCCAGCTTAAACAAATTTATTCTTCACTGATAAAAGAAAAAACTTCTACAAATAATCCACTGTTTCATCTTAAAATAATACTCTAATGCCACTATGTAACTCTGTTGCCAAAACTAAAACTCTGCCTGCTCTGACCAAAATCACAGCATTTATATAGACTAGCAACATTCTGGAAAGATCTACAGGATTCCTTGGGTAATCCCGCCCCTTCCAGGCAGGACGATGCCAGAAGCTTCTAGAAAGCACTAGTCTATTACAAAGAAATAATATTACATCAGATGTTTTGCTACAAACACACCACCAGAGGGTGCTGAAGAACAAAATAAATACAGTTGGCCAGCAAGGCAGCAAAAACAGCATGTAACAAATCTCCATTTACAAATGATATACAGTGCTTTGAATAATATACTCATACATAACACCTCCCCTCTTTAAGAAAAAAAAGGTTTGCTAAAGGCTTTCTTTTGTTAAAATTAACACAGTTTTATAATCAGTATAATCTTGAACTTCACACAAAAAGTATCATTGATCATAATAACAATCATATACATAACAACCAGTGCAATTTTCACAATCAAACAGAAAAGAAAAATTTACATTTTTCACAATCAAATAGAGAAGTAAAATTACATGCGTGAAAGTGCATCTGGAATAACATTATCTTTTCCCCTGATGTGAGAAATATCCAAATCATACTCTTGCAAAAGTAAACTCCATCTCAGTAATCTTTGATTCTTGTTTTTGCTCTTATGCAAGAATGTGAGGGGATTGTGATCACTGAAGACCTTGATGGAAGTAGCTGGACAAGTCAAATAGACTTCAAAATGTTGTAAAGCCAAAACAAGTGCCAAACATTCTTTTTCAATTGTTGAATAGTTTTTCTGATGTTTATCAAACTTTTTGGAAAAGTAACAAACAGGGTGATCTACTCCATCAGTGTCTTCTTGCAGTAAAACTGCGCCTGCACCAATATCACTGGCATCAACAGCCAACTTTAAATCCTTTTTGAAATTAGGAGATAAGAGAACTGG
Organism: Gymnothorax javanicus; assembly: GCA_029692085.1. NCBI lineage: Eukaryota > Metazoa > Chordata > Actinopteri > Anguilliformes > Muraenidae > Gymnothorax > Gymnothorax javanicus. The sequence goes on from CM056193.1 coordinate 3,217,180, forward strand.
TACATTTTTGAGGATAGCTTTCAGCTGGTCAAATGAATTCTGACATTTTTCATCCCAAACAAATTTTGCATTTTTCTTCAGTAAATTTGTCAAAGGTTCAGAAATGATAGAGAAATTTTTACAGAATTTTCTGTAGTAGCCAGCCATCCCTAGAAATCTCATTAGTTGTCTTTTAGTTGTAGGCTCAGGAAATTCAGTGATAACTTTTACTTTTGCATCAATTGGTTTGACTTGACCCTGTCCTACAATATGACCTAAGTAAACAATTGTAGCTTTACAAAAGTCACTTTTAACAAGGTTGATAGTTAGCTTGGCATCACTCACTCTCTGAAAGAAGTTTCTGATGGAGGTGAGGTGCTCTTGGAAGCTGTCGCTGGTGATGATAATATCATCAATATAGGCCTCACATCCTGGTAGTCCAGCAATCACTCTGTTAACCAGACGTTGGAAGGTGGCTGGAGAATTTTTCATTCCAAAGGGCGTCACCTTGTATTGGTACAATCAATCTGGCGTGACAAAGGCAGAGATCTCCTTTGCTCCATCTGTTAGAGGGATCTGCCAGAAGCCCTTGAGGAGATCAAATTTGGTGACATACTTTGACTGTCCAACTTTATCAATGCAGTCATCAATCCTTGAAATAGGATATGAGTCAGTTTTTGATAGAGCGTTCGCTTTCGTGTAGTCCGTCACCATTCTATATGTTCCATTGGGTTTCGGAATTAGGATGCATGGAGAACTCCAGTCACTGTTACTTGGTTCAACAAAGTCATTTTCAAGCAGGTATTTGACTTCTTGTTTAAGGTATTTCTGCTTCTCCGGATTCATTCTGTAAGGATGCTGTTTTACAGGTTTGGCATCATCTTGTAGGATGACATCATGGTAAACCATATCCGTCCTTGATGGAACGTCAGGGAATATGTGACTATATTCAAATATAAGCTGTCAATGTATTCTTTCAGCATGTTGATGTGACACATTTGTTTTTGTTTCCTCCTTCCAGGGGTTAAAATGATGTAATTTAGATCACTGACCTTTTTGAGGACAGTGTGAGGGCCGAAATATCGGGCTCTTAGGGGGTTTCCAGGAACTGGCAAAAGCGCCAGGACTTTGTCACCAGTTTTAAAACTTCTGTCTTTTGAATGAAGGTCATATCTGGCTTTCATTTTACCCTGAGCCTCTTTGAGATTAGACTTTGCAAAGTCACAAGCCTTAGAGAGACGATTACGGAAGTCAGAGACATACTGAAGCAAGTTCATTGGGACATCATCTTTGGCCAGCAACTTTTCCTTCAGAAGTTTCAGAGGGCCACGGACTGTATGCCCAAAAACAAGCTCAAAAGGACTGAACCCAAGAGACTCTTTAACAGCTTCACGGGCAGCAAACAGAAGAAGATGGACACCTTCATCCCAGTCTTTCTCTGTGTCAAGGCAGTAGGTCCTTATCATGTTCTTCAGGGTTTGATGGAACCTCTCCAAAGCACCTTGACTTTCAGGATGGTAAGCTGATGACCTGTATTGTTTAATACCAAGCTCATGCATAACTTGTTGAAATATGCCAGACATGAAATTTGACCCTTGGTCAGACTGAATAGACTTAGGAAGGCCAACAAAGCAAAAAAACTTGGTAAGAGCCTTGATGATAGTCTTTGCCTTGATATTACGAAGTGGAATTGCCTCAGGAAACCGAGTGGAAGCACACATGATAGCCAGTAGGTACTCACAACCAGACCTAGTCTTCGGCAATGGTCCAACACAGTCAATGATAATCCGACTGAAAGGTTCTTCAAAAGCGGGAATGGGCTTAAGTCGAGCCTTTGGAATATTCTGGTTCGGTTTCCCAACAATTTGACAAGTATGACAGGATTTACAGTACTCCTGTACATCAGACCTCATGGACGGCCAGAAAAAATTATTCCTGACACGTTGAAGGGTCTTCTTGATACCCAAATGACCTGACATAGGATTTTCATGGGCCAGACTAAGAGTTTCTTGACGATAAGACTTTGGAAGAACAATTTGATGGGTGATCATCCACTCTTCATCTGCAGAAACATCAGGTGGACGCCATTTTCTCATAAGCACACCATTTTTGAAGTAAAAACAGACAGGAACTTGAGTAGCCTCTTGTTCACTTGCAGCCTGTGGTAGAAGATGCGCTAGATCACGAGCTTGTTGTTGCTCCTGAATAAGTTGTTTCCGAGACAGAATGTCATTAGAATGACCTGACAAGGACAAGTCTGAAGATTTCCCAGACATTTCAGGACTGGAAGGTTCCTGATGAAAAGACTGCCCAATGAAGGTGTCAGCCAGGTTGAAGTCCAGGTCAGCATCATCTTGAATAGCCTTTTTGGCCATAGAACGAGTAACTGCACATGCAGGATAGAGGTCTGGAATTTCCTCCTCTATTGAGTCAGATTCTTAATCAATCAAAGGAGTGTCAGTTACAACAGGGTAGGGCACAACCTTATCCCCAGCAAGATCATTACCAAGAAGCAAATGAACACCTTTGAAAGGAAGAGAAGACCTAACACCAACAGTAACAGGCCCAGAGACCAAGTCTGATTTGAGATGAACATTATGGAGAGGTACACTTGTAAAACCACATTCTACTCCTTGAATAAGGACATTAGCCTGAGTAGACGATTTGTCCGAGAAAGGCAGAATATCTGCAAGAATAAGAGATTGAGAAGACCCAGTATCCCTTAGAATTCGAATAGGAGCAGATGAGGAAAAATCATGTGAAAGTGAGACAAAACCATCGGTTATGAATGGCTCAAAACTCTCCATAACAGAATCAGACACAGAAGGTAGAGGATCAGGCGAACTGACCTTTGATACAAGAGATTCTCTCTTAGTGAAAGCAGTTGGCTTGGTTTCTTCTCGTTGTTGTTTTTTCTTGAGAGCATAACACTCAGAAATAAGGTGACCTTGCTTTTTGCAGTATTGGCAAGACACAGAGGATAAAGAATCGGAGGATTGCTTCTCACTGGAAGGTTTCCTCTCAGAAGTGGCCTTAGAATCATTAGAAGTGTTATTAGAAGAAGTCTTGGACTGAGACTTGTCTTGAAATTTAGAAAAAGTGGATTTTTGGACAAAAGAAGACTTATGAGTCAATGCATAACTATCAGCTAGGGTGGAAACATCTTGCAAAGTATTGGCTTGTTTCTCCTCAAGGAAGGTCTTAATTTCAGGCTGGATACACCTTTTGAATTCCTCAACCAGAATAAGTTGCCTCATTCTGTCAAAATCTTTCTCAACTTTCATGGAATTACACCACTGATCAAACAACTGTTCCTTCAACCTGCCAAATTCAACATGAGTTTGACTGGCTTCCTTGCGAGAATTCCTAAATTTTTGCCTGTAAGCCTCGGGGACCAATTCATAACCCTTCAGAATGGCAGATTTGACAAAATCATCATCAGAACACTGTTGGACAGATAACTGGTTATAGATTTTTCTAGCTTTACCAGTAAGAACACTTTGTAACATCATTGTCCAATGCTCTTTTGGCCATTTCAAGTTTTCAGCAATTTTTTCAAAAGTATTGATCTACATCATTTTCTAGGAAAGGAGGAACAAGTCTGATGTGTTTAACCACATCAAAATGATCAGAAAGTCCAAAAGATTTTGGAACAGTACCTGCTTCTATTTTCTTCATTTCCAATTCGTACTGCATCCTTTTTTCTTCTAGTTCTAGTTGTTTCTCTAACCTTTTTTTCTTCCAATTCTCTCTCCCTCTCCAACCTTCTTTCTTCCAGTTCTCTCTCCCTCTCCAACCTTCTTTCTTCCAGTTCTCTCGCCTTCCTTCTTTCTTCCAGTTCTCTCTCCTTCCTTCTTTCTTCCAGCTCTAGTTGTTTTTGGCGTAGCTGAATCTCAAGTCTTTGCAGCTCTGTTGCAGACACTTCCACATCTTTAATTAATTCTGCTGCTTCTTCCCCAAAGATATCCTCATCAATGAAATGTTGAACCAAAATGTTCAATATTTCTTGTTTCTTCATTGATGATTTTACATCAGATAATCCAAGGGTTGAGGCTACTTGCAGCAAGTCCTTCTTCTTTGCCCGCACAATTGATTCCTAGGTTGGAGTTTTCAAAAAGCTTTCAACATCAAAAGTCATGATTGCTGGTTTTTCAAATAGTCACAAGATTTAAAAATAATAGTTCAGCTTTAATCTTTGGTGAATCCAATTGTTGATCCAATGAATGCTTTATCTCGGTGGAACCTCCAATTTGTTATGACTTAAAAATCACAACAAAGAAAACCAGCAATGCCAGCTTAAACAAATTTATTCTTCACTGATAAAAGAAAAAACTTCTACAAATAATCCACTGTTTCATCTTAAAATAACACTCTAATGCCACTATGTAACTCTGTTGCCAAAACTAAAACTCTGCCTGCTCTGACCAAAATCACAGCATTTATATAGACTAGCAACATTCTGGAAAGATCTACAGGATTCCTTGGGTAATCCCGCCCCTTCCAGGCAGGAAGATGCCAGAAGCTTCTAGAAAGCACTAGTCTATTACAAAGAAATAATATTACATCAAATGTTTTGCTACAAACACACCACCAGAGGGTGCTGAAGAACAAAATAAATAGCTGACCAGCAAGGCAGCAAAAACAGCATGTAACAAATCTCCATTTACAAATGATATACAGTGCTTTAAATAATATATTCATACATAACACAATGGCAAGAAGTAAACAGGAAAAAATTACAGCAGAGGAGGTTCTCTGAATGTTTGAATCAGATAGCGATGCTAACACATACTAACAACACAATGCCAAACGTTAGGGTGACGATCAGAGTAATGATCCACAATATGTTGGTGGGTAAAGCCAACCCCCCTTTCTGCTCCTCAGGGGGCTGCACTGTAAACAGTAGTTGTAAATATTTGTTGTAGTGTTTCTGTTGATTGATTTTCTATTTTGTTTATGTATATTTCTCTTTGTTAGTAATATATCTGCTCCAGTTGAGTCAAACTTCATTTCTGTTGTATGGTCTTATTTGAACAGGAAAATGTTTAGAGGTTTGGATGAATTTCAAAACTGAGTCAGACAGTTGTATTTGGATGGAATGAATAGCCACAGTGATATATCAGTGAAATATAATTAGTTTTCCAGTCTGGTACTCATTTGATATTGGTCTTGTGTCTATTTGTTGAATTAGGAAAATTAAACTTCAACTTAAAATGAGAAAATGACCAAAAAATCCCAGAAAATTAATTAAAATTAGGAAAATAAAATGTGTTTTGTATCTTATAAATTATTTATGATTAACCAGTTGTTGGCATTTTCAACCACTGGTTTAAGAGAATACTCAAAATTTACAACCCTGGTCTGGAGAGGTGACTGTGAAATCAACGGTTAAAATTGACTAATACTCAGAGTAGTTTTTGAGACAAATACTTTGTACTTTTACTGAAGTATATTTCTAATATCAGTACTTTTACTTGTAATTGAGTAATATTTTAGCAATGTAACAGTACTTGTACTTGAGTACAGATTTTAAGTACTCTTTCCACTACTGACTGTACAGACCTTGTAGTTGTGAAGATATACTCCATTTATTTTGGGTAAGTCATTTCGGACAGGAGGCAGTAAAAATAGGCCTTTTGATGAACAGGTTAAACTCTGAACGTCACGTCTCCTGATAAAATAAAAACTAGATCGCAGTCATCACAAACCAACATGGGGCACAATAATTTCCCTTTGAAACAATATCTTACTTTTTCAACTCAAAGTGTTGACTGTCAGCCTCTCTCTCATCCAGGAAACTGCTGGATTTTTTTTTCTTTTACCATTCAGGAATCAGCTCACAGCAAAATAAACAATATCTCCTCGCTACTGCACTGGTTTTATTCAAAACCAACATGTCTAAGATGTCTAAGAAATGCACAATATGAACAATATTAATGTTACTTAACCAATACAGTATCATTCATCATATATTATCAGTTTATCAGAAAATGTCAAATTCAGAATCATTAAATCTAGAAATACATGGTTTTATGTGGACAGGCACAACATAACAATTGTAATCTGAAAAGTAACTAATCACTAAATTTATCAGATACATATAGTGGAGTAAAAACTACAGCATTTGTCTCAGATGTAGTTGAGTAGAAGTAGAAAGCAGAATAAAATAGACATAGCAAGTAAAGCATTTTGATTTAACAGTACTTAGTACAGTTAATGTACTTAGTTACACTCCACAACTAATCAGTTTCTAAAAACTATTACTAGTAACTATTACAGCACAAAGAAAAAAGAACAGAAATGCCACAATAGATTAATGAAAACATTAATTACATTAATATAGGACACAAGTAGGTAGACTGAGTACTTTATTGACCCAAAAAGGAAATTAGAGTAAATCAGAAGTTAAATGTTTTGATTAGGATTTGTGCGAAATTCTGATGCTGTTTTAGGTGAAATTTAAAAAGAGAGGACGATGAAAGGGTTAAGTTTTCTAGGCCAGAGATGCTCCTGCGCGCCCTTCCCCCACCGCGCTGATGGCACATTAACCAATTAACCAATCAGAGGTCGAGGAGCGAGTGCAAGAGTTCAGCTCGCTGAGACTTGCCGGAGCACCTGCACGTCGCCTCTATCTCCGCACTCCTCCGTCTCTCGTCCGTCTTTCGTCCGACTCCGACATCCAGGAATGGACAGATTTAAAAGAAGACTCCGAACATTAAGGAATCACCACCGAGCATGTGAAGACAAATTGGAAAATGCTTGGGTAAGTAATTTTTTTCTTTGCACTTACAATGATTTAAAGGCTGCTTTGTGTAGTTTAACATAGTGGCAGTGGCAGTGTAGAATTTGTAAAAAAAAAAAAAAGTTAATTTCGTTAATGAAAATAATGACGAAAATTATTCGTCAACAAAGCTTTTTTTACGTGAGGAAACGATGACGAACTAAAATAGATCTCTGTGTGTCGGGAACTATGACGAAATTTAAGTTTCATTTTCGTTGAGGAGACCAGAGGAGAGGAAAACGTTAGTGGACGACTGTAGGATTTTCCAAAAAATTATTTTTCCCCCACAACCGTGCATCTTAGCAGCCTGTTTAAAGCATCAGTCCTCCCCGGTTGAGTGACGCGCAGACTGACTGACAGGATCAGCTGATCCTGACCAGCCTCAGACTCACTGCAGCCTGATGTGATGCTGCCTGACACTGAAAGCGCGTTAGGCCACACAGACTAAATAAATAGTATCGCAGCCCGCCACACAGCCGCCTGAGCAGAGCTGTGCGAGGCGTTAGATACATTTAGACTTAGATTTTTCATTTAGATTTAACATTTCATTTTTGTTCACAGATAACCAAATTTTTAAATAATTTATGTCTCAAATGTGTGTAAAAGGAGCTAATTGTGAAGAAAATGAACTAAATATTGAAAATATATCAGTTTGAAAACTGTAATCAAGGTTTTACATTTGGCACCCCATATTTGCGGGCTCTCGGCAAAAATAGACCATGAAATGGCCAGTAGAAAGTCATATCAGTATCATGTACGTCAGTTATAATTTCTGTATCTGCATATGTTACACACGATGAGAAAATGGACAGTATGAGAAGGACAGGACTTCTCCAGCATCTCTGCTCCTTTCCCTCTCTCCCACTCTCTCCTCCTGCAGCTCAGTCCCTGTTCCAGCGCATGTAAAGTAAAATTACGTCATCATTTTTGTTGATAATAATCAAACTCTATAATATGTGAACATGAACACGTGTGAGAGACGCAGCAGCTCAGCAATGCCACGCACAGCTCTGCTCAGGCTGCTGTGTGGTTGGGCCTGTTATACTGTTTATTTAGTCCATATTTAGGCAAAATGAAAACATAACACAATAAATGGAGGCTGAGAGACGACCTGTGGCTGTGGATTAAGTGAGGAACATGCAGACAACATGAGGAGAGTCGCAGCTCCTGCTGTTGAAGCCCCGGTGAGTTCACCTAGCTAACTAAACTACCTGCAGCCAAAATAACATCCGGCTGCTAATATATCTGAGCAGATCTATGAACTAACGTTAAGTCAGTGTTACTGTTCAGTCTGCTGTATTAAACCAGGCTGGTTCAGTCTGTTTAGTTTCTCCCGTGAAAACGTTTTCAGTTTGCGTTAATAAATAATGAATGAATGAGGCTGGCTCCAGGCTAACGTTAGCTGTGTTACTGTGTTGTTAACGTCAGGTTGTTAGCTTCACAGCTCCTCAGAAACATGCAGAGTTTTATTATTAATGTTATAACTCGTCTGTCCTGCTGTTTGATTGAAACATGAAGGAAAAGTGTCTGAATGAGCATCACCTGTGGCTGCTGTAACATCTACAGTCTGCATGTTTATTCATTTATTTGTAATAATGATTTATTTGTTTTCTCTCACTGGTTGTCATTGTAAAGCGTAATGACAGCTCTACACCTGACATAGCGCACATTACCCAGTCAGACTTTTTTTTTAGATTACTCAGCAGTTTGTTTGGAAGATTTTTGTGTCTGATTTCTGAGCTCTGAGGCATGTAGGCATAATTAATGCCTTGTTGTTCAATCACTAGTGTGATTTTAATGGTTATATAGTAGGTAGGTAAGTACAACCTAAAACAGTCTGTTCTGGAAAAATGCAAACAAATTTGATTACACAGAGAATTATAGGCTTAATTGAATGAGAGAAAGCAAGCAAAAAGACTAAAATGTGACTGAAATGTGTGATTGTGTCCTTGACTAAAATTTGACTAAAATGTTTAATTAATGATTAGTTAATGATTGTAGTTAGGCGGTGAGTAAACAACAAGTGGCGGTGGTTAGGGCGCTGCTGCGAAACTATGACCATGTCCGCTACAGTCTGATGTTCCTGGCTACACTGAGAATTACTACCTGAAAAACCTGACACAGAAAAGGGATTAGACAGAGAAAAACTACACCGGTTTGTTGGTAGACATGACTGACGATGACAGTGACCGCACCGGTTAAAGCCCTTTAAATAACTAAACAGAGTGGACGGTCACTGTACAATGTCATGTTGTTATGTGAGAACAAGTTTAAGTTCACTGCTGAACCTGAGGGCTGAGAGGCAGCTCTCTCCTCCTCCTCTCCTCTCTTTTTAGGTTGCCGGCCGTAGGCCAGTAACTTATTGTCGTCACTTTGTGTCCGGCGTCGGCGTTGTCTGTTTAAAGCCGTATCTCACAAACGGTCTGATTAATTTTTTTTAAATTTGGGGATGTGATCAAATCAGTCACTGAGTTAATGCCCGAGCAAAAATTTTTTCGATCGAATCGTTTGTTTAGACTTGGCGGTCATTTTTATGTCGAAAATGGCCATTTTTAGCTCTTAGGTGTAATTTTCTCAAAAACTGTCTGATGAATTTTTTTTTAATCGCAGCAATGGAATCAGTATCATGACCTGCTTCAACAGTGTAAACGGCGTTTTGATTGAATCGCTCCTTCATAGCGCCACCTAGACAATGTGTCTGGACTTCATTATTTTTCGGGGTGTTTTGTGCTATAACTTTCTTAATATAGCATTTAGAGCTTAGGTATGTATGAGGCATCCATAGGGAATCAGATATGCCGAACATTGTGAGAATAAGGACATATATGAGACTATCACCTGTGGAACAACAACTCAGCCACAGACTGACACGTTTGGTGACACGTGGAAAGAGAGGGAGAAAGGTCCCCATCTTACTTCTTGAGCGCACAAAAGCTTCGCTTGACTTCCTGATTGAAAAGCGGAGGGAAGTTGGCATTCTTGAGGAGAACCCGTTCCTGTTTGCAAGGTTTGGCACGACAACCAATCTTCGTGGGTGTGACTGCCTCAGAAGATATGCAGAAAAGAGCGAGGCCAAAAACCCACAACTACTGAGGTCAACAAAGTTAAGGAAGCACGTTGCTACCCTCTGTCAGCTTCTCGACCTCAACAATCAGGAACTCGAGCAAGTTGCTTGCTTTATGGGACGCGATATCAGAGTCCACTGCGAGTATTATCGGCAGACAGATAAAACATTCCAAGTGGCCAAGATTGGCAAACTTCTGTTTGCGATGGAATCTGGAGCAGGGTCACTGAAAGGGAAGAGTCTGCAAACACTAGACTCTGTTGTCAGTGGTATGTACATTAATAATAATACGTTTTTAAAATCATCACTCTTCCAATTACTCTGTCTTCTGTCTGTCATTCTCTTTGTCTGTCTCCGTCTCTCTGTCTTTCTGTTCACTATGTGTATGTCTTTCTTATATATCTGCATATTTTCAACTTTCATTTAATTTCATTGTAAAAGTAAGTTTCCTAATTTCCTACTGTGAATATTTTCATAGGCAGAGGACATGCAGCCACCCCAACCAAAGGTCTGAAAGGTGTCAAAAAGAGAAGGACGTCAGATGCAGGCAGACAACGGGATGCTCATGATGGTATGTAATAAAAATCACATCAGTGGTCATATTAGGAATAGGGCTGTCAATGCTATAGTGTTAATGCTTGTGATTGATCTGGAAACTTTGAATAATTTTTTTTTAATTAATCATATTCATAAGTTTGACCCAATGTTGGCCAAACATCCTGGTTCTAAGTTCCGACAAACATCAGTAAAACACTAATAGGTCCCAGTTTGCAGTGCAACCTCTGGCAGCTGAACCAGAACCAGTGCTTTCCATAGTACTGGTACACAGAAGCGCATACCTACATGGCGTGCGTCCATTCTGACCAGGGCTTTTTACTTTTTACTACAAAAATGGATCAGGGACAAATGCCTTAATCAGAAAGGGAGTTTATGATAAAATGTGAAAGATAACGTTTTAATACTGTTAAACTACAGCTGGTTAGTAACCCCTCTACTTACACAAATCTCCTTTTCTCTGTGTCCAGCGCATTTTCCTACATGAGAAAAGCCTCTCACTAATTAACTAATTAAGAGCCAGAGTGAGCGGCTTCTGCCTATTTACCAATAGCTTTATGTTAGCGAGTTTATGTAAAACTAGCTAACGTAAACAGAACAGAAGAAACTGTTGTTTTATTTCCTCCCAAAGTACAAGTAAATATGAGTATTTCAAACTTTCTAAATTAGTGACTTGTTAATCACAATAATAGGCTGTCATTAATGATTAGTCACACCCTATTATTTTGATTAAGGCAATTAAATTTTTCACTTGACAGCTCTAATTAAGATTTCTGTCTGAGCTCACTGTTGAAAAGTTGAAAAAAGTTTCAACTACCATCCATGCTTGAGCATGTTTGTTAAAAAAATAAATAAATTGGAACAAATTATTTGCTTGACTGATCTGAGGCTTAAAGGTGTTCTTCACATCACTGTAAATTATTTGACTGTGAATTCACAGTAAATTACTGGCTTCTATTTGCATGACTTTCACAGTAAATTACTGTCTGTAAATTTACAATAAATTACCGGCAACCATTTACATTACTTTCACAGTAAGTTACTGTGTCATTTTTACAATAAAGTATTGTGAAACAACAGCTATGTACTGTGACCTTACAGTAGTTATGCTATATATTACTGTAAATTAGCGGTATGTTATTGTATTGTATTTAACTGTAACTTGACAGTTAATATCATTAGATTACTGTAAATTAGCAGTACATGATTACAGAATTGCTGCATTAACTGTAACTTCACAGTAACCGGTAAATGTTACACTTAATCTATTACAAAATGCTGTAAATTTAAAGTTTTCGCCATTTTTATCTGTTAACCCACCCGTAACCTAAAAACACTGAAAAATCAGTTAAGTATATTAAAGACAAAAACATGATCCATTTTACACATTTATTTAACAGTTAAATTATTCACATTCTATAAAAATTTCATACTCATGCTGTGTTCTTGCCTGTCTACAGTGAAATCCCTCAAAGTCAATTAATTTTCTGAGGAGTGTGCACACTTGCTGGCTGATTTGTCCTCGGTGCCTCTCTGACTCTCGGCCTGTCTCTGGGTTACAGCCCACCAAGCCTAAAAACAAAAGGACCAAAGAAAGCTGTTAGTTTCATTCAAATAAGATGAAAAAGGTGTGTCAGTTCTAAAGCAGTCACCACTGCTGTCTGCGGGTCACTGTTCCTGCAGTGTGAGAACAGGAAGTACACAAGTTCATAGAAAAAGCCATAACTATATATTGGTTTATTTATCTTATTTAGTTTCATGGTTTATTTCATTTCATTTCAGCGTGTACAAAATACATTTACAATGAAATCTGAACTATTTCATATTAATTTCATACACATGAGGGCTAATTGTTTTATTTATTGGGTCAAGTGTTATTATGTTCCCCGCAAATGTTGCGAGGAACATAATGTTTTACCCTCCGTCCGTCCTTCCGTCCTTCCGAGCAAGTTTGTCCGGGCCATAACTTTTAAACCGTTCAACATTTTTTCACAAAATTTGGTATATCATTAGATCCCACGGTGTAGATGTGCCTTTTGATATTTTGGTTGTTTAGAAATTTTTCTTTTTTCCAGTTTCCATGGTAACAAGTTCAACTTAGTGCATATTGAGGGTGGGGACCTTGTCCGGACCACAACTCTTAAACCGTTCAATATTTTTTCACAAAATTTCGTATATCATTAGATCCCATGGTGTAGATGTGCCTTTTGATATTTTGGTTGTTTAGAAATTTTTATTTTTCCAGTTTCCATGGTAACAAGTTCAACTTAGTGCATATTGAGGGTGGGGACCTTGTCCGGACCACAACTCTTAAACCGTTCAATATTTTTTCACAACATTTGGTATATCATTAGATCCCATGGTGTACATGCTTTTTGATATTTTGGTTGTTTAGAAATCTTTATTTTTCCAGTTTCCATGGTAACAAGTTCAACTTAGTGCATATTGAGGGTGGGGACCTTGTCCGACCACAACTCTTAAACCGTTCAATATTTTTTCACAACATTTGGTCTATCATTAGATCCCATGGTGTAGATGTGCCTTTTGATATTTTGGTTGTTTAGAAATTTTTTTTTTTCCAGTTTCCATGGTAACAAGTTCAACTTAGTGCATATTGAGGGTGGGGACCTTGTCTGGACCACAACTCTTAAACCGTTCAATATTTTTTCACAAAATTTGGTGTATCATTAGATCCCATGGTGTAGATGTGCCTTTTGATATTTTGGTTGTTTAGAAATTTTTCTTTTTTCCAGTTTCCATGGTAACAAGTTCAACTTAGTGCATATTGAGGGTGGGGACCTTGTCCGGACCACAACTCTTAAACCGTTCAATCTTTTTTCACAAAATCTGGTATGTCATTAGATCCCATGGTGTAGATGTGCCTTTTGATATTTTGGTTGTTTAGAAATTTTTCTTTTTTCCAGTTTCCATGGTAACAATTTCAACTTAGTGCATATTGAGGGTGGGGACCTTGTCCGGACCACAACTCATAAACTATGAGAGATTTCTTTTCTTTTCTTTTCTTTTGTTGCGGAGAACATAGGGCCCTATCTTACGCCAGAGTCCCTAAACCCGTTATTTGGGGATTTCAGATTATGAAGAGGCGTTCCCCCAAAAAAGTTGCTATCTTGCACACCTGCCTATATCCCTAAAAACACCAGCGCTACCCGTTACATTATGCATAGGCGTGGTTTGGGCGTTCGCCAGTTAAACCAATCAGTGTGCCAGGTGCCACTGCCTTTCGGAGCAGGCTGCGCTATCCCAAATCCTCAAATCGAAACCCGTGATGGAGAGAGGAAGGTCGCCAAGTTTCTCCGTTGACGGTTAAATTGCCCGTGCATGAGGTCAAATCCAGTCAGGGAGGATCTGTTTTTGTTAAGTTAATCATGAATTGTATCATTATTATTATTATTATTATTATTATTACTTGACATTGACAAATTGTTTAATGTTTGGTATGTAGTAAAAAATAAATAAATAAATCAAGCCTACCCTTTTGTGATGGAAACTTCAAAAAAAAAAAAAAAAAAAAGCCATGCACCTCCACCTCCCTCTCCCTGTCTGAAATGAAGCATAGAACAAAATCCCATTTTAGAAAAAAATAAAATTAGGTCTATGCACTGGCACTCAGCGACGTAACTTTTTTTTTTCCCCAGAGAAGGGCATTTCAGAAACTCTTCAGCGAATGAAGGTAATTCTGGTGACAAGTACGTGGTTTCGATCCGTTTACATTTTCCAATCGGACAGTTGTCTATTTTTTTACAGCAAGTTGCGTGACCGTGCTGCAAAAACAGGTGTACATACTTGTCGCCAAATTACCTTCATTCGCAAGAGAGTTCTGAAATGCCGCCTCGCTGGAAAAAATTTCCGTTGCTGAGTGCTAATGCATAGGGCTCTTGTGAAAGCCCAAATGCGGTAGCGCGTGGTTTTAGGACCCACTACACGCTTCCCTAAAGTGTGTGGTCAAGATAGCAATTTTAGGGAAAGCAAGATAAACACGCCCACGGGCACACCTCCAGGCGCAAATAAAGGATTAGACATAATGCATAGCGGTAGTGTGGCCGCAAGATATCGTTTAGGGATAGTGGAAGCTGCTAAATGCGTAATTCACGGGTTGCGGTAGTGGCAACGGGTAAGGCAGTGTGAAAGATAGAGCCCATAATGTTTTACCCTCCTCCGTCCGTCCGTCCTTCCGAGCAAGTTTGTCCGGGCCATAACTTTTTAAACCGTTCAATATTTTTTTCACAAAATCTGGTATATCATTAGATCCCATGGTGTAGATGTGCCTTTTGATATTTTGGTTCTTTAGAAATTTTTCTTTTTTTCCAGTTTCCATGGTAACAAGTTCAACTTACTGCATATTGAGGGTGGGGACCTTGTCCGGACCACAACTCTTAAACCATTCAATCTTTTTTCACAAAATTTGGATTATCATTAGATCCCATGGTCTAGATGTGTCTTTTGATATTTTGCTTGTTTAGAAATTTTTATTTTTTCCAGTTTCCGTGGTAACAAGTTCAACTTAGTGCATATTGAGGGTGGGGACCTTGTCCGGACCACAACTCTTAAACTATGAGAGATTTCTCCACCAAACTTGGCATATATTTAGATCACATGGTGTAGATGTGCCTTTTAATAGTTTGCTCATTCGGAAATTTTCCCTTTTTTAGTTTCCATGGTAACAAGTTCAACTTAGTGCATAATGAGGTTGGGAACCTTGTCCGGACCACAACTCATAACCTATGAGAGATTTTTCAACCAAACTTGGTATAGTGTTAGACCACATGGTGTAGATGTGCCTTTTGATATTTTGTTTGTCCAGAAATTTTTATTTTTCCTGATTTCCATGGCAACCTTTTCCACTTAGTGCGTATTGAGAGTGTGGACCTTGTCCGAACCAAAACTCCAAAACACATTTCTCAACCAAACTAGGCATATTGTTATATTACATGGTATAGATGTGCCTTTTCATAGTTCTCTCTTCAAAATGTGCAACCAAATATATATAATGGCGGGGAACATCATAGTGCTTCACAAGCACAGATTCTAGTTATATGATGTTTTATACTTTACAGCTGCTCTGCACATTGCCCATGTTTTATTCTATGTGTTGTTCTAATCTGCACTACATCTGCACTAAAACATTACTCCAGCAAGTCAGTCACCATGTTTTTATTCAGGGGCATCATGTTCAGTATGGACACTGTCATGTTACTGTTATGAGAGTCAGACAGTAAACTGCACACTGTCACACCGAGGAGATGAAGAGGAGAGACAGAGTCTGGACTCTTCATCGTGACGTACAATAATGCAGCGCAGTGACAGATGTTTCATGGAGGAGACAAGTGTCTGTTACACAGACAGATATTTTATCCACAGAACTGTTCAGTAACATCAGGATATTTCATCAAAAAAGTTTTATATCAGTCAACACTTAACACACCCTCCCTCTCTCCCTCACCTCTGCAGCTTGTCTCTCCCCCCTCGGAGTTCAGATTAATCGGCGCGGAGTAATTAAGTATTTAAAAGAACACAAATAAGACTTACTCGCGCAACAACCGTGCGGTAATATTATGATTCGTGATCATAAAAAGTTTTAATACGAAGTCTCACACATCCGTCCATATTCACACGCTGTCTCTCTCCCCCCTCCCGTGTATTTTTTTTTTTACCTTTTACCTAGCTGCAGCTCATTCAGCACTTGCTCGTCACGTCCAGGCCTTTTTTTTTATACCATTTAACTCTACAAAAACGTATTGCAGCTGCAGAAAAACAGTTCGGAGTGCAGCGTCAAGGCAGTTTGACGGTGCGTCAGGATGCTTTCAGCTCGTTTTCTGTCATTTAACTTAGACCAACGGGCGAGCGTCAGGCACCTTTAGTGCGTTTTGGCTTTTATTTCTAAAAATAACGCCATCATATGTTGATGTGCGCACTTTATTTTTCAGTTCATGAGGCAGACAAGAGCCACTGGTATCTCTCTTCATCACATACACACCAAAGCAGGGGAGAAAAGTACAGGCAAGCCTGGCTAATTTTAGATGAATATTCTCTACCTTTGTCCTGATCTATGACACTTTAATTTCTCTGGTATATACAAACTGTTATCATGCCCATGTTTAAGCCACAACTTACCTTTTCACTGTATTGCCCGCTGATCTTCATATAAAGCACAGCAGCAGATTCTTTATGAAAAGCAAGGAAATAGATAACGTCATTAGCACTCAGCACAGCTATAGATGCTGACCAAATCTTCCCAAATAAGGCTCCAAAAATGTACCGACAGGCTAGCGAGCTAAAACGTCTGTATGGCAGCCCCTCACTCCGGCTGGCTACAAAAATATTCAGATGACAACAGAACCTATAAATAACGCTGTTTAGTTCATAACATTAAATAACATTCACTATCATATCGAAAAAGTTTACAAAAGTGGACATTGAAACACTTACCGTTACTTGGTCAGTTGATGAGACAAATGAGTGACAGCTTCAGGAGAGTGAGGCAGCGCGAAAGATTTACAGTAGCTTCCTGTGATGGCCACACCTACTGTAATTTCACAATAAAATTCCAAAAATGGTATTATATTGTGAACAATCACAGTTAGATCCTATGAAGTGATAATAATGTAATTTACTGTGAAATATCACAGTTACATATCGTGAAATCCTGGAAATAATTTACAGTGTAGTTTTTCAGAAAAACTTGTTGTGATTGTCTATATTTATGTTTCTAATGTATGCTCCATCAGATAGAGAACAGCTGTCCACGCCAAGCTCATCAGTTCATAGGCAGAAGAAGACTGTCACAAGACGAAGACATGATGAAGATGATGACGACTCCGGTAATTCCAGGCAATATTAACACAAGTGAAGAGTCTCGAAACTGAGCTTGGTATTTACATGGTATTAATGTCATCTTTCACAGATGGAGAGGTACCACATTCAGCTGCAGCAGGGTCACTTGTAAAGAGACAATGGCAGACTGCAAGAAGAAGACATGATGAGGATGATAGTGGTGCTGATGAGGATGATGGGAGTGATAACAACACCAGTCAAGGCATTGAAAACACAGGTAACGCTCTTAGTGTGACTTGAATCTTCTTTCACTGCACCATTGTCGTGTTTCTGAGATGTAAGCAATTTCATTTGACTAAAACATCATCTTGCACAGATGGAGAGTTGCAACAAGACACCAACAGAGGGCCACAAAAGATGACCACAGCTAAAGAAAAACATGATGATGACGATGATGCGAGTGACGGCAAGACTGGTCCAGGCACTGAAAACACAGGTAATGTTTTTTGTCTGACTTGGATCCTATTTCACTGTAGTATTGGCATATTTCTGAGATGCAGATGTAAGGACTTTGACTCTATCAAAACATATTCTTTTATAGATGGAGTGGTGCACCAGGAGACAGGTGGAAGACCACCTGTTAAGCAAAAAGAGAGAACTACAGAAAAGGATGATGATAATGGTTTGGGTAAGTCTGTAACATTGGCACGAGTGAAGTGTTCTAAATCTGAGTTTAGTATTTTTACTTTAAGTCCTTTTTGGTTTTTTACATTCCAAAATATTAGCAGTCAAATACAAATGTGTATCCTAAAGCATATACACCCAAAGTATAAAATATGGTCTAACCATATGTAGTTACTGTCCCTCCTACCAGCCCTCCCTCCAGCTCATCAGCGATCCCACTGATGACAGCGTGTCTGAATATCTCCATACATTATAGATTACAAATGATAGTGTCTTTAAGTCCTATATAACAACAGACATATTGTTAAAATCATGGCAAATTATATCGACGGGCTGGAGCTGAGACCTGCACTGTTGCACTGAACTGTACACCACCTGCAACATTCACACTTCCCTTCTGCCTGAACTCTGTTTTTAACTTGGATGATTAGGTCTGAACATACATATATTATTTTCAATGGAAATAGAGAACATAACTATGTTTTCTGCAGCCCGCAAAACTTTTGACAGTATCAGTAGAAATGCACCTTTAAGGCTCTACTGTCACTGTCTGTAATATGTAAGTGTCAACAATCAGTTTGGTTGAGTTTATTATTTTTATGGTGCTAATGACATCTTTCACAGATGGACAGGAGCCACACTCATCTTCAGCAAGCTCAGCTGTTGACAAACCAAAGAGGATTGCAACAATAAGACAAGATGATGGTGACGATGAAGATAGCGGTGACTCTGAGCATGGTAAGCACAAGTAAAAATCTCATTCTGTGAGGATTCAGTACTTTTTTTTTATTATTATTTTTGTCCTTTTAAACATGCAGAAAGGCTACACTTGACTAAATGGTGTAGTTTTGTCTTCACCTTATTACTGGTAATGTGTCTTCAACAAAGTTTCTGATCTTGGCCTAGTGAGTCAGCTCTACTGTTAATACAGCGCCCTCCATAATTATTGGCACCCCTGGTTAAGATGTGTTAAAAGCCTTAAAATAAATTCAATTTTTATTGCAGAAGCATCCTCTCACACTGAAAATTGTAGAAAAATGTAACCTTCAACTCAAGTGAATTTTAAAAAAAAAATCCCTGACTAAGAAATAATTATTTTTTCATAAAATCACCTGTTCCACAATTATTGGCACCCCTAACAATTCCTAGGAAATAAACGTAATTGAAGTATTTCTGTCATTTCTACAGTAGTTTACAAAGTTGATCAGAGTATCTAGGAACATTTAATTAGTAATGCATCACTTCCTGTTTCCCTGGGGTATAAATATGATGTCACACAGAGGCCATTTCTCTTATCCACTCTTCAACATGGGAAAGACAAAGGAACACACCATTCAAGTAGGGCAGATGTGTGTCGATCTTCAAAAGTCAGGCAATGGCTACAAGAAAATAGCCACTCGCCTGCACCTGCCCATACCTACTGTCAGAGGAATCATTAAGAAGTTTAAAACAACTGGAACAGTGGTAAACAAGCCTGGACGAGGGCGCAAGGTTATTTTGCCACCACGCACAGTGAGGAGGATGGTAAGAGAAATAAAAAGTTCTCCAAAGATCGCTGTTAAAGAATTGCAACAAATGGTAGCGTCTTGGGGTCACAAAGTCTCCAAAACAACCATCAGGCGCTATCTACATGCCAACAAGCTGTTTGGGAGGCATGCACGGAAAAACCTTTTATCACTCACAATCATAAACCAAACGCCTGGAGTTCGCTAAGCGACACTGGGACTTCAACTGGGACCGTGTGCTTTGGTCAGATGAGACCAAGATAGAGCTTTTTGGCAACAAACACTCTAAGTGGGTCTGGCGGAACACAAAAGATGAGTATGCAGAAAAGCACCTCATGCCCACTGTTAAGTATGGGGGAGGATCGGTGATGCTGTGGACCTGTTTCTCTTCCAGAGGCCCTGGGAACCTTGTTAGGGTGCATGGCATCATGAACGCTTTGAAATACCTGGACATTTTGAATCAAAATTTGGTGGCCTCTGCCCAAAAGCTGAAACCCAGGTCACTGGGTCTTTCAGCAAGATAATGACCCTAAACATGTGGCCAAAACCACACAGAAATGGTTCACCAGACACAGAATCAAGCTCCTCCCATGGCCATCTCAGTCCCCAGACCTCAACCCCATTGAAAACCTGTGGAGTGAGCTGAAGAGGAGAGTGCAGAGGAGAGGACCCAGGTCGCTGGATGATTTAGAGAGATTGTGTAAAGAGGAATGGTCGAAGATCCTCTTTCTGTATTCTCCCATCTTGTGAAACATTATAGGAGAAGATTAGGTGCAGTTTTGTTGGCAAAAAGGAGGTTGTACAAAGTATTAACATCAGGGGTGCTAATAATTGTGGCACACATGATTTGATGTAAAAAGAATTATTTCTTAATGTGGATTTTTTTCTCACTGAATAAATGCACTTGAATGAAAGGTTGGATTTTCCTCTTTTTTTCATTGTGGTCCTGTATTATTTAGAAAAAAAACTGAATTTATTAGAAGCTAAAGAACACAGCTTAACCAGGGGTGCCAATAATTATGGAGGGCGCTGTAAATATATAGCAATTTACATTGAAAAGTAGTGGGAAAACATTTAGGAGATTTAAAGTTGACCCTTCAGAAAGACAGTTGGACATTTGCTTTCTTTAAAACATGTACTACAAAAGCTTTTGAATATCTGAATTATTTCCATTCTCTTGTGCATTCCATTAAACCTAACAGTTAGTGTATGTTCCCTCGTCTGCTTCGTCTTTGGCCAAAATGTCTCTGATTCAGATTGAACATGTAATGCAGGATGGTGACAATGTAGAGCCAAAGTTCTTCTCAAGTAGAAGACAACTTAAGGCGATGCTTGAATTTTAATACCTTGTAGAACAGTAATCTATTACCATGTTAACATAAATACAAAAAGGTCAGCTACCTCTGCCTAGCAGCTTTCAAATCTTGCATTTCTAATGAGAGATTTGATTTGTTTTCACATCTTTTCAACATAAATGGTCATAAACCAATATTGACAAAGGAGGTGGCCCTCAGAGGATTTTCTGAAGCAGAAAATTTTCAGCTAATGGCAAATAGTCAAAATTACGTGTGCAGAATTGTTTAAACAAGGTAAAGTTTAAAAACTACTAATACATGCCTAAACATAAAGGTTGCTGCACCCATAAAAACCTGTCTGAGGCTCATGCGCTTACTCATTATTGACCTTGTTGTAAAACTGCATCTACTTTATCTCTATTTTACCATATGGCGGTGTTCTTTAACAGATGAAAAGGACAGAAAAGGCTGTGTTAAGAGGCAAAAGAAAACTGTAAATAAACGAAAGCTTCAGCAAGACAATGATGACTCGGGTGAGTTCAGGCAGTAAAGTCTTCAGTGAAAAGAGAAGCGGTAAGTGCCAAGTGTTATGTATTTTCATTATACTAATATGCCATCTCTCTCAGTTGGAGAGGACAGACAGATGACTGCCACCAAATCCCCTGGGAAGCGGCGAAAGAAGACTGCAGTTACAAGAGAACGCAGTGATGTTGGTAAGGTGAATTAGACAAATTTCTGTTAAATAGATGTGTTTCCTGAGAACAATATAAGTGGGACTGACTGCACTAGTCACTGTGACTTGCAGTTGAAAGGGACTGGTGGTTAAAATGGGGTTTCAGAGTGTCTATACTCAATTGAAACATTGACTTCAATTTTTCTTGTATAAAAATTTCTGTGACAAGGTTATGAATTAATTTGTGTTACAGTAACACAATGATTGTAAATTAAGCCAAGTAAAAAAAATCTTCTGATCAACAAGAGATATTTAAGCTTTCCCATATTAAGTCAGCTTTGTTATATGGACTTGAAGAATATTTTTTACAGGTTAAATATTTTACATTTGGCATTTCAGTAAATATCTTATCTGTAGTTGTAAAATAATACATTTAAATTCAAACAATGAAAACAGTAACTGCAATAAGAGGAGACGGTGTATTCTGTTTGACAATAATCAGCCCATATGTCCGCTATGACACCACCACAGCTTTTCAGGCTTTGACTGTAGCATCTAAACGTGAATGTCAACAGTGATAGTGGGTTCTTTGCAGAGAGATCAGTCACTGGTCCTCAAACACACACTCAGAGACAGATCTCTCCTCTGGATCAAGAATGGTGAAAATGTATCTCAGACCAATGTCTTAAGCAGAAACAGACTTTGTGATGAAGTAAACAAAATAACGTTTTAATAGACAACCAGGTTCCAGAAGCCAACAACAACATCAGCTTAACGTTAATTAAGAAGACATAACTTACTGGATACACTGAGGATGCTGGAAATAGACTAAAGGGTGGTATTTTAATTGATTTCATTTGACTTATTTTGTTAAAGAATGACTATGAGCTACAGTTACAGAGTAAATGCTGTTGTTGAAACAGCTGATGAGCTGCTCCTCTGCTCTGGCCAGGTATCTGTCCTGATCACAGTCTGTGTCTGTCAGTGCTGTCTCTTCTTTTTTTGTCTTCTCTGCTTTAATGAAGCGGAGCATACATAATACTTACACACTAAAAACTGCTGGGTTAAAAATAACCCAATTTGGGTTATTTTGGTAACCCACTGCTGGGTCAAATACGGACCGACCCAGCCATGGGTTGTTTTGACCCAGCAGGGTTGAGTTATGTTTTCTGCTCAAAAAATGGGTTAAAATGACCAGGTTGTTGGGTTAAAGCTACCCAAAGGTGGGTTGAAAAATACTAAACAAAATCTGTGTATTATCACTTTCATTTAATTCTACTTCTGAATTAAGAAATTAATTTATGAAATTAAATTATTAAATGATGAAGCAAGTATGTAAGGTGTTACGGATTCTTTTATTGCAATAAGCAATAACGTGAAAATACATGTAAAGAACAAACAAAATCTATAATGTAAAAAAATTACATAAAAATATATAATGTAGAAAAGTCATTTCACATTCATGTTCACATTCAACTTCTTCTGTGAAACAATTAAATTTCATTCTTTTTTTTTTTTAAAAAGTTTTTCCATGGACACATGGAGATCATGTTATCAGGATCATGTAATGCAATTAGGGCTGCAGCTATCGATTCTTCTAGTAATCGAGTAATCTATTGATTATTCTGGCAATTAATTGAGTAATCTGATAAGAAATATTGCACGTTCTGCAATTTCTTCCATTACATTACTTCTGTTTTATTTAAGAGCAACGGTAATATACAAAAGAGAATATAAGACAAGTCTCTTAAATTAACAACTATAAATTGCTAAACTAAAAGTACTCAGCAAGCTAACTTTTGCTGTAACTTTTTACTTTTGCTGTAGCACCTTGCCTAGTATTTTTTGCTTAAGTACAAAAGTAACAGTAAAGGTATTAATGTCTGCAGTACACATGAACAGAAGATGAAGATCACTCTTAACTGAAACAGTTAACAGAATGCTTCATTAACATGTTAAAATTATTTTTCTTCCGGAGCAGGATTCCCCCAGACCCCTACAGGGGACTGGTTTACCAACATCTCACCTTTTTCTCCTCTTATGAGTTTGCAGGTATGTATTTAGTCATCAAAAATACCAATAAGAGTACCATTTAAACACAAAGAAAGCCATCATTTTTGATTTTTCAAAAAAGGAAATAATTACATACAAGATTTGTTTTTGTAATTCTGATGAAAAAAGTCAACAAATCAGACACAAACAGGGTAAGAGAAACGTACTGACCTCCTCTGTGTGTGCGGACTGTATGTGTGCATATGGAGGAGCTGCACTGACACAGAGGAGAGGCGTTGCAGCCATGTGATAATAAATTACATCAAAACATAAATGTTGGAGCTTATCAATACTCTGGTCTTTAATAATTCAATTAATACCAAATTTCAGTACCCAACCCTATGTGCGAAACACAGTATGCTGTACAGCTGTCTGGATTTAAACAAGGCAAAAAATTTGCCTCAAGGCTAGGGGTGTAACGATTCACTCGTGCATCCGATGCATTGGACCTTAATGTGTTAGATATGAGTGCATCGGTTCGGACGGCCTGTATCAGTAAAAAGCTGAACATGAATTGGAAAGAAATCGATTCAGCACGAGTATATCGATACATCTCATTAGGACGTGCATATGTTTAATTTTTGGCATCAATGAAGTGCCGTTTTAACTTTCCTCCATTTTCTCTCTCCTCCTGCCTCTGCCTGCACCGCACTCGCTAAACGCCTGTGTCCGCGATCACACAAAACAAGCGCTCCCTCCTCCCTCTGTCTCCTCTTCCATTGCTCAAAACAGACCGCGCTGAAAACAGCGATAGAAGTGACATTGCACTGCATCGCACCACCAAACTTTCATAATGCGCAAGTGTGGAATAAGTTTGTGTTTTATAAGAAAGATGAGAAACACTGCTGAAAATCATTTCTGTAAAACGTGTCTGACAGCAGAGTACAGAGACACGAGTCTGACCCACAGAGACGTCATGTGACAGAGAGCAGGTAACACGGAGCATCACTGTTCCTCCACATTAATCAAAGCCACAGCGCACTTCATATGAAACAGAGCAGCTGATCATCTTACTGCAAAAATACTAATATTTTAAACAGTTTTTAAGTTTGTTCACAGATTCTCATTCAGGCTGCAGGATCTCATTTACACATGGGACTCATAAGATGTTAACTCCACTGAAATGTCTCCTTGTGTCTGTCTCTACTGTTACTATATTGAATAAAACTATCAGGATTTATTTTTGCAACTATCACTCTACAAATGTAGCATTAACAGAATCAAAATGTAAAAATTCACACATTGCATTTTCTTGTATTCCATCATATCGAATCAAATCGTTGGCAATTTAAAAATTTCTAAGATATATCATATCGTTGAACATGTATCGAGATAACGTATCGAATCGTCTCAGTCAGTGAGATACACACCCCCTACTCAAGGCCTTTTAGTAATCGAATTACTCAAGTTACTCAAGAAATCATTTCAGCCCTAAATGTAATCATGTAAATGTAATCATTAGATCATGCAGACCTGAACCATGTAACCAGGAGGTAGCCCACTTTAAAACCTACTTAAAACCTGCCTAAAATTGCTCTTGGTGTTTTAACAAGACAAATCTTTTGATGCTCCTCACAATAGAATCAGCCACTCTGAAACTGACAGTTCACACTGCGGCAGCTTCTCCCTGCGACATTCTAAAATCGTCTCATCTCATCTCGTTATTGATCCTCGGTGTGAACAGGGTTTAACATTATAAACAATACAATAGCAAGTATAATGCATAGAACTAGACCTCTAACTATTAATCAATGTATAGTAGGCTTGGGCAAAATCGTATTGCGTGCGATTTATCGAAAAAAAAAAAGATGATTTGCCACTTTGCAATAACAGCAATAAATGCTACTTGATGACACATTTTTGTGTGCGACGCCCTCGCACCTGCAAGCCTTGAGCTTGCGCATATGAACACAGAACAGCAACAAGAATGGCGGAAAGCCAAAGGTGGAGAAACAGCTGAAGCGGAGGAGCAGCTTGTTCCTAAACGAGGTTCAACCTCTGTAATATCTGTATAAATCTGTTTAAATCCTAAAAACTGTACAGCGCACTGTGTTTCACACATAGGGGTGTGTACTCAAATTCTGTATTAAAGGGGACCTCGGATGCTGATCCTTCTTTTAATACATATTAGTAATGTTATAATGTTGGTTGTCCATACTCAACCTCTGAAAAGTTTCTAAACATAAGATACAGGGGTTTTGCTGTAATCCAAGAACGTGATTTCATGAACGTGATTTCCTCTCTGAACAGCTCCTCCCGAGATCTTCACGAGATCTGGGCAAAACCTGACGTCAGGTTGTGTCGTCCAATTAGTACAGACCTAGCCAGAGCCAACCACTGCGCTGGACCTGCCCACACCGAAACTATTCTAGCAGGCACTAACAACGGCAGATCATACTATGCCTTAGTAGCGTCGACACTTTTGGAAATACAAAAGAAGAACCGCAGATCATTTGAGGGCAATTTTGTTAGTATCTCTCCCAAAGCTACTTGTCCGTTTACTTTTGGACGCAAAGAAAAACAAATATTTCTCTTGAAAAGATGATGCCACCAGAAATCAGTGGGTAGCTTTTTTTGTTTGCTGGCAGCAAACAGCCGCGCCAAAGGGAACGTTAGCTGCTTGTGCTCAGCATTTCACCAAAGACAGCTTTGTCAATAAAGGATAATTCGACACAGGATAAGCGTTTCAGCTGCTTCTCAAACCTGAAGCAGCTGCATCGATTAAGCGCCGGAGCCACAAGCTGTAAGTAACCATAAAACAGCAAATAATGTAAGTGAAGCTAACGTGTTACGGTGGCTAGCAGGACCGCTAGCGATAGTTAGCACTAACAACTGGCCTCATTCACCCGAGCTCCGCGCAACAGGTGCTTGTTCTCCCGATTAGGTAAAGAGCGACTATCATTCCTCCTGAACCGCGTGTTGCTGTATTTAAATCTCGTTATTCAAAGTGCATAGCCTACCTGTCGACTCTCATGCAAATGGCTTGAGCCGCACGCTTTTTATAACCTAGGCTATTTAACTGCCGAGTGCCACTGTTTTTTTTTTTTTTTTTAAATCAACCCCACGAAATACCGAGTGAAAGTCGGCGTTTCATTGGAACCACGGACCAGTTCAATCTTGAAAAGCATTATTACAATTAATAAGTAAATTATTTTCACTGCTTCGTTTAACCCCTTAGTTTCATCGCTGTTAGATCGCATACGGTGAAACCATGTCTTCAGTTGCCAATTACGATAATTGGAAAAGACGTCAATAAAGGAAAATGATTGAGATCTAGCCAGGACTAAAAGGGACGTGTCTTTGCCCCCCCGTAGCTCCGCTACTGGGTGGCAGGCATGATAAAGTGTCCATTCAAATAAAATAAAAATAAACATAAAAATATAAAAAATAAAGTGTCTTGAAGTGTTACTATGGCATCTGCCCTAGTATAAAGTGCCAGTAAAATGGTCGGAAAAGTAATGAAAACTACAAAATGACGTATCCGCTTTCCCAGCCTGAAGGGTAGAAATGCGTAACAGCGTCCCCGGTTTTAAAGGTTAAAATGCGCACATGCTGTCCCGGTTTAAATGGGTTAAAAACGATTGGGATCAAATATTCAGTCATTTTACATAATTAACAGAAGGTTGACTCAGGAAGAGCACTCCACACTTATCATGTGCTGCTTGTTCTCCCGATTAGGTAAAGACAACAATCATTCATCTGGGCCAGCGTGTTGCTGTATGTAAATCAATGTTGATAGCATACCTGTGGACTCTCACGCCAAATATAGCTGGAGCCGCCGCGCTTCTTATAGCCTATTGAGCGGCCGGTACGCTTTTTATCAACCCTATGCAGAGTAAGCAGCGGTTACTAGGTATGACCAGTTCAGTTCGCCTTGAAGCGATGGCCTAATAATAAGTAAATTATTTTTCCTGTACTGAATTTAGCCCATGATTTCATGTCAGCTCATTAGATCATATGGAAGAAACCGTGTCTTCAGTTACAGAATTACAATAGTGGAAAATGCATCAATAAGGAAAATGATTGAGAACTAGCCAGGACTCACATATTTTTTAAATATAGTGATGTTTTGTGACAGATGTGGAATCACACTGTAATCTGCGCCTGGGTTTTCTCTTGTCCAGCCCTGGCAAATTTTTGGCAAATTTATTTTGACACAATGTCTCGGGTATTCTCAAAAACTATTGACATCTCACCACACATTGGTATTTTTGGTCTTCGGAAGAGTATACCCGATACTCTGCTAAAGAATTGGAAGTAATAGCCTTTGCCTCCATAATTGCTAAATGTCACCTCCTTCTTAACTGGAAATCCATAACAGCTCCTTCCAGCACACAATGGATTAATGAGGTTATGTCCTTTTTAAAAGTAGAAATTAGATATTCAAGAATGGGAAACTTGAACCAAATTCTACAATAAATGGCAACCGTTTATTGGATATTTTAGCGACAATGTAAATATCCCCCCCCATTATTTATTTATTTTATTTTTTTTTTTTAATGTTTGTGTGGCCAGTTAAATTGTTAGACTATGTTTAAGTATTTTTCTTATTGTATTGTTTATCTGGCTTTATGGACTTTCATCTGACAACAAAAAGCTTATGCGCATGATCGGGTACTACCAAGTTCTGCAAGAACTTTGCTGAGATTGCTCTCAGTCTCACCAACCAACTGAAGAAAGAGGCATTAAAGTTCACTTGGGATGAAGCATGCCAAAGAGCCTTGATCGCCTGAAGTCTCTGCTGTGTCACTTCCCGTGCTCAAATCTCCTGACTTCCAACAAACCGTTCTCCATGCGGAGATGCTAGCGACCAAGCTTGTGGATCTGTGCTCCTACAGAGAAATTGACTCTGATGACATTGAGCATCCCGTGGCATACTTCTCCAGGAAGTTCAATCGCCACCAAAAAGAACTATTCCAATTGAGAAGGAGCTGTTGGCTCTGGTTCTATCCTTACAACACTTTGAGGTTTTATGTTTGTACAAGGCAAAAGCCAATGATTGTATATACTGACCACAATCCGTGAATGTTTTTGAGTAAGATGAAAAACAAGAATCGGAGATTGTTGAATTGGAGTTTGATTTTACAAGAGTTTGACTTGGAAATTCAGCATGTAAAAGTTGCTGACAATGTAATTGCCGATTGTATCCCGTGTTTGAGTAGGTGTATATATATCCGTGTTTATTAGCATGTTGTATTATATGTACATATATACACAAGTGTCCACTTAACCATTTTTTTTGTATTTAAAAGTCAAAATTTTGCCTTTATAAGTCAAAATTTTTCCTTTTTTGTAGCCCAGTTTGATAAGATGTGTAATGCCCAGGTAAATAGCCACTTGAGAGCGGCAGAAATTGTGGGATTTTTTTGACCAGACCTGTCACGGACATTTTAGCTTTTTTTGTGATTTTGGTTGGGCATGTCCCAGGACATCGCCATGCCCTCTAGGGATCGTTAAATATTTTTTTTATTATTTCAATCTTGGTAGGGAGCTGGACAATTAAATCTGTTGAAGTTTAACAATTTGTCTGTCATCCCTTGCTGTCCGGGTGGCCAAACAAATTGACGCCAATAACAAATTGGGATAACAACCCTGCTTTATGAGGCCTGTTCCAACCTTCCCTTTATGAGCAAAGAAACTCCAATTACAGGCCTGTCTCTAACCTTCCTTTATGAGCAAGACACTCCAATTACAGGCCTGTCTCCAACCTTCCCTTTATGAGCAAGATACTCCAATTACAGGCCTGTCTACAACCTTCCCTTTATGAGCAAGATACTCCAATTACAGGCCTGTCTCCAACCTTTCCTTTAGTAAGAGCAAGATACTCCAATTACAGGCCTGTCTCCAACCTTCCCTTTATGAGCAAGATACTCCAATTACAGGCCTGTCTCCAACCTTCCCTTTATGAGCAAGATACTCCAATTACAGGCCTGTCTCCAACCTTCCTTTATGAAGAGCAAGATACTCCAATTACAGGCCTGTCTCCAACCTTCCCTTTCCGTTTAAGCAAGATACTCCAATTACAGGCCTGTCTCCAACCTTCCCTTTATGAGCAAGATACTCCAATTACAGGCCTGTCTCCAACCTTCCCTTTATGAGCAAGATACTCCAATTACAGGCCTGTCTCCAACCTTCCCTTTATGAGCAAGATACTCCAATTACAGGCCTGTCTCCAACCTTCCTTTTATGAGCAAGATACTCCAATTACAGGCCTGTCTCCAACCTTCCTTTATGAGGAAGATACTCCAATTACAGGCCTGTCTCCAACCTTCCCTTTATGAGCAAGATACTCCAATTACAGGCCTGTCTCCAACCTTCCCTTTATGGGCAAGATACTCCAATTAAGGCCTGTCTCCAACCTTCCCCTTTCATGAGCAAGATACTCCAATTACAGGCCTGTCTCCAACCTTCCCTTTATGAGCAAGATACTCCAATTACAGGCCTGTCTCCAACCTTCCCTTTATGAGCAAGATACTCCAATTACAGGCCTGTCTCCAACCTTCCCTTTTGAGCAAGATACTCCAATTACAGGCCTGTCTCAAACCTTCCTTCATGAGCAAGATAGTCCAATACAGGCCTGTCTCCAACCTTCCCCTTTCCAGAGCAAGATACTCCAATTACAGGCCTGTCTCCAACCTCCCTTTATTAGCAAGTACTCCAATTACAGGCCTCTCTCCAACCTTCCCTTCATGAGCAAGATACTCCAATTACAGGCCTGTCTCCAACCTTCCCTTTATGAGCAAGATACTCCAATTACAGGCCTGTCTCCAACCTTCCCTTTATGAGCAAGATACTCCAATTACAGGCCTGTCTCAACCTTCCCTTTATGAGCAAGATACTCCAATTACAGACCTGTCTCCAACCTTCCCTTTTAGAGCAAGATACACCAATTACAGACCTGTCTCCAACCCTCCTTTATGAGAAAAATAGTCCAATTACAGACCTGTCTCCAACCTTTCCCTTATGAGCAAGATACTCCAATTACAGGCCTGTCTCCAACCTTCCCTTTATGAGCAAGATACTCCAATTTTCACAGGCCTGTAACAAATAGCAGAAAAAATTCCTTCAATTACAAAAGCATTGGAGGTTCATGACTGTGGACCTTACATAGAGTACTACTTATCCAAGTCTATCAAGTAAAAAATTTTATTTGTTACATTAACCAACTACTTAAGGTGAGAGGTCAAATACTGGTCCAATTCACACGGAAACAGGCTTTTCTGTCTCTATTTGACCTCAAAACCTTCTTTATGTTGAAAAATCTAGAATGTTCAAAAATTTTTGGATATGGAAAATAGCAAGGAATAAATTTGACACCTTGAATTAATTTTCAAAGTGTTTCCCTTATTTGCTGACATCTGGTCACGTGTGTCACATTTTTATGGTTCACTTGTCAAAGAATGGCCCAACTCCAATTACAGGCCTGTCTCCAACCTTCCCTTTATGAGCAAGATACTCCAATTACAGGCCTGTCTACAACCTTCCCTTTATGAGCAAGATACTCCAATTACAGGCCTGTCTCCAACCTTCCCTTTATGAGCAAGATACTCCAATTACAGGCCTGTCTCCAACCTTCCCTTTATGAGCAAGATACTCCAATTACAGGCCTGTCTCCAACCTTCCCTTATGAGCAAGACACTCCAATTACAGGCCTGTCTACAACCCTCCATTATGAGCAAGATACTCCAATTACAGGCCTGTCTCCAACCTTCCCTTTATGAGCAAGATACTCCAATTACAGACCTGTCTCCAACCTTCCCTTTATGAGCAAAATACTCCAATTACAGGCCTGTCTCCAACCTTCCCTTTATGAGCAAGATACTCCAATTACAGGCCTGTCTCCAACCTTCCCTTTATGAGCAAAATACTCCAATTACAGGCCTGTCTCCAACCTTCCCTTTATGAGCAAGATACTCCAAATACAGGCCTGTCTCCAACCTTCCTTTATGAGCAAGATACTCCAATTACAGGCCTGTCTCCAACCTTCCTTTATGAGCAAGATACTCCAATTACAGGCCTGTCTCCAAAATGAGCAAGATACTCCAATTACAGGCCTGTCTCCAACCTTCCCTTTATGAGCAAGATACTCCAAATACAGACCTGTCTACAACCTTCCCTTTATGGGCAAAATACTCCAATTACAGGCCTGTCTCCAACCTTCCCTTTATGAGCAAGATACTCCAATTACAGACCTGTCTCCAACCTTCCCTTTATGAGCAAGATACTCCAATTACAGGCCTGTCTCCAACCTTCCCTTTAAGAGCAAGATACTCCAATTACAGGCCTGTCTCCAACCTTCCCTTTATGAGCAAGATACTGCAATTACAGGCCTGTCTCCAACCTTCCCTTTATGAGCAAGATACTCCAATTACAGGTCTGTCTCCAACCTTCCCTTTATGAGCAAGATACTCCAATTACAGGCCTGTCTCCAACCTTCCCTTAATGAGCAAGATACTCCAATTACAGGCCTGTCTCCAACCTTCCCTTATGAGCAAGATACTCCAATTACAGTCCTGTCTCCAACCTTCCCTTTAAGAGCAAGATACTCCAATTACAGGCCTGTCTACAACCTTCCCTTAATGAGCAAGATACTCCAATTACAGGCCTGCCTCCAACCTTCCCTTTATGAGCAAGACACTCCAATTACAGGCCTGTCTTCAACCTTCCCTTCTTGAGCAAGATACTCCAATTACAGGCCTGTCTCCAACCTTCCTTTATGAGCAAGATACTCCAATTACAGGCCTGTCTCCAACCCTTCCCTTTATGTCTCCAACCAGGCCTGTCTCCAAACCTTCCATTATGAGCAAGATACTCCAATTACAGGCCTGTCTCCAACCTTCCCTTTATGAGCAAGATACTCCAATTACAGGCCTGTCTCCAACCTTCCCTTTATGAGCAAGATACTCCAATTACAGGCCTGTCTCCAACCTTCCTTTATGAGCAAGATACTCCAATTACAGGACCTGTCTCCAACCTTCCCTTTATGAGCAAGATACTCCAATTACAGGCCTGTCTCAACCTTCCCTTTATGAGCAAGATACTCCAATTACAGACCTGTCTCCAACCTTCCTTTTATGAGCAAGATACTCCAATTACAGACCTGTCTCCAACCCTCCCTTTAAGAGCAAGATACACCAATTACAGACCTGTCTCAAACCTTCCCTTTATGAGCAAGATACTCCAATTACAGGCCTGTCTCCAACCTTCCCTTTAAGAGCAAGATACTCCAATTACAGGCCTGTCTCCAACCTTCCCTTTATGAGCAAGATACTCCAATTACAGGCCTGTCTCCAACCTTCCCTTTATGAGCAAGATACTCCAATTACAGGTCTGTCTCCAACCTTCCCTTTTCAGAGCAAGATACTCCAATTACAGGCCAGTCTCCAACCTTCCCTTTATGAGCAAGATACTCCAATTACAGGCCTGTCTCCAACCTTCCCTTTATGAGCAAGATACTCCAATTACAGGCCTGTCTCCAACCTTCCCTTTAAGAGCAAGATACTCCAATTACAGGCCTGTCTCCAACCTTCCCTTAATGAGCAAGATACTCCAATTACAGGCCTGTCTCCAACCTTCCCTTTATGAGCAAGATACTCCAATTACAGGCCTGTCTCCAACCTTCACTTTATGAGCAAGAAGCTTGAATAACAGACATGTCTCCAACTTTCCGTTTATGAGCAAGATACTCCAATTACAGACGTGTCTCAAACCTTCCCTTTATGAGCAAGATACTCCAATTACAGGCCTGTCTCCAACCTTCCCTTCATGAGCAAGATACTCCAATTACAGGCCTGTCTACAACCTTCCCTTTATGAGCAAGATACTCCAATTACAGACCTGTCTCCAACCTTCCCTTCATGAGCAAGATACTCCAATTACAGGCCTGTCTCCAACCTTCCCTTTAAGAGCAAGATACTCCAATTACAGGCCTGTCTCCAAACTTCCCTTTATGAGCAAGATACTCCAATTACAGGCCTGTCTCCAACCTTCCCTTTATGAGCAAGATACTCCAATTACAGGCCTGTCTACAACCTTCCCTTTATGAGCAAGATACTCCAATTACAGGCCTGTCTCCAACCTTCCCTTCATGAGCAAGATACTCCAATTACAGGCCTGTCTCCAACCTTCCCTTTATGAGCAAGATACTCCAATTACAGGCCTGTCTCCAACCTTCCCTTTTAGAGCAAGATACTCCAATTACAGGCCTGTCTCCAACCTTCCCTTCATGAGCAAGATACTCCAATTACAGGCCTGTCTCCAACCTTCCTTCATGAGAGCAAGATACTCCAATTACAGGCCTGTCTCCAACCTTCCTTTATGAGCAAGATACTCCAATTACAGGCCTGTCTCCAACCTTCCCTTTATGAGCAAGATACTCCAATTACAGGCCTGTCTCCAACCTTCCCTTTATGAGCAAGATACTCCAATTACAGGCCTGTCTCCAACCTTCCCTTTATGAGCAAGATACTCCAATTACAGGCCTGTCTCCAACCTTCCCTTTATGAGCAAGATACTCCAATTACAGGCCTGTCTCCAACCTTCCTTTTATGAGCAAGATACTCCAATTACAGGCCTGTCTCCAACCTTCCCTTTATGAGCAAGATACTCCAATTACAGGCCTGTCTCCAACCTTCCCTTTAAGAGCAAGATACTCCAATTACAGGCCTGTCTCCAACCTTCCCTTTATGAGCAAGATACTCCAATTACAGGCCTGTCTCCAACCTTCCCTTTATGAGCAAGATACTCCAATTACAGGCCTGTCTCCAACCTTCCCTTTATGAGCAAGATACTCCAAATACAGGCCTGTCTCCAACCTTCCCTTTATGAGCAAGATACTCCAATTACAGGCCTGTCTCCAACCTTCCCTTTATGAGCAAGATACTCCAATTACAGGCCTGTCTCCAACCTTCCCTTTATGAGAAAGATACTCCAATTACAGGCCTGTCTCCAACCTTCCCTTTATGAGCAAGATACTCCAATTACAGGCCTGTCTCCAACCTTCCCTTTATGAGCAAGATACTCCAAATACAGACCTGCCTACAACCTTCCCTTTATGAGCAAGATACTCCAATTACAGGCCTGTCTCCAACCTTCCCTTTATGAGCAAGAAACTCCAATTACAGGCCTGTCTCCAACCTTCCCTTTATGAGCAAGATACTCCAATTACAGGCCTGTCTCCAACCTTCCCTTTAAGAGCAAGATACTCCAAATACAGGCCTGTCTTCCCTTTATGAGCAAGATACTCCAATTACAGGCCTGTCTCCAACCTTCCCCTTTATGAGCAAGATACTCCAATTACAGGCCTGTCTCCAACCTTCCCCTTTATGAGCAAGATACTCCAATTACAGGCCTGTCTCCAACCTTCCCTTTATGAGCAAGATACTCCAATTACAGGCCTGTCTCCAACCTTCCCTTTATGAGCAAGATACTCCAATTACAGGCCTGTCTCCAACATTCCTTTTATGAGCAAGACCCCTTCCTTTATGAGCAAGATACAATTACAGATCTGTCTCCAACTTCCCGCATATGAGCAAAGACAGGCCTGTCTACATTACAGGCCTGTCTACAACCCTTCCCTTTATGAGCAAGATACTCCAATTACAGGCCTGTCTCCAACCTTCCCTTTTATGAGCAAGATACTCCAATTACAGGCCTGTCTCCAACCTTCCTTTATGAGCAAGATAGTCCAATTACAGGCCTGTCTCCAACCTGTCTTTATGAGCCAATTACAGGCCTGTCTCCAACCTTCCCTTTATGAGCAAGATACTCCAATTACAGGCCTGTCTCCAACCTTCCCTTTATGAGCAAGATACTCCACAGGCCTGTACAGGCCTTCCTCCAAGATACCTCCAACCTTCCCTTTATGAGCAAGATCCAGTCTTTCCCTTACTATGAGCAAGATACTCCAATTACAGGCCTGTCCTGTCTCCAACCTTCCCTTATGATGAGCAAGATACTTCCAGGCCTGTCTCCCACCTTCCCTTTATGAGCAAGATACTCCAATTACAGGCCTGTCTCCAACCTTCCCTTGATGAGCAAGATACTCCAGGCCTGTCTCCAAAATTACAGGCCTGTCTCAACCTTTCCCTTACCTATATGAGCAAGATACTCCAATTACAGGCCTGTCTCCCATTATGAGCAAGATACTCCAATTACAGGCCTGTTAACCAGGCCTGTCTCCCCACCTTTATGAGCAAGATACTCCAATTACAGGCCTGTCTCCAACCTTCCCTTTATGAGCAAGATACTCCAATTACAGGCCTGTCTCCAACCTTCCCTTTATGAGCAAGATACTCCAATTACAGGCCTGTCTCACAACCTTCCTTTATTATGAATTTCAAGCCTGTCTCCAATTTTCAGGAGCAAGATCTACAACCTTCCCTTTATGAGCAAGATATTACAGACCTGTCTCCAAATTTTCCTTTTTTACAAGATACACCAATTACAGACCTGTCTCAAACCTTCTATTGCTGAGAAAATATTCCAATTACAGGCCTGTCTCCAACCTTCCCTTTAAGAGCAAGATACTCCAATTACAGGCCTGTCTCCAACCTTCCCTTTATGAGCAAGATACTCCAATTACAGGCCTGTCTCCAACCTTCCCTTTATGAGCAAGATACTCCAATTACAGGTCTGTCTCCAACCTTCCCTTTTTGAGCAAGATACTCCAATTACAGGCCTGTCTCCAACCTTCCCTTCATGAGCAAGATACTCCAATTACAGGCCTGTCTCCAACCTTCCCTTTATGAGCAAGATACTCCAATTACAGGCCTGTCTCCAACCTTCCCTTTATGAGCAAGATACTCCAATTACAGGCCTGTCTCCAACCTTCCCTTTATGAGCAAGATACTCCAATTACAGGCCTGTCTCCAACCTTCCCTTTATGAGCAAGATACTCCAATTACAGGCCTGTCTCCAACCTTCCTTTATGAGCAAGATACTCCAATTACAGACCTGTCTCCAACCTTCCCTTTATGAGCAAGATACTCCAATTACAGACCTGTCTCAAACCTTCCCTTCATGAGCAAGATACTCCAATTACAGGCCTCTCTCCAACCTTCCCTTCATGAGCAAGATACTCCAATTACAGGCCAGTCTACAAACTTCCCTTTATGAGCAAGATACTGCAATTACAGGCCTGTCTCCAACCTTCCCTTTATGAGCAAGATACTCCAATTACAGGCCTGTCTCAAACCTTCCCTTTAAGAGCAAGATACTCCAATTACAGACCTGTCTCCAAACTTCCGTTTATGAGCAAGATACTCCAATTACAGACGTGTCTCTAACCTTCCCTTCATGAGCAAGATACTCCAATTACAGGCCTGTCTACAACCTTCCCTTTATGAGCAAGATACTCCAATTACAGACCTGTCTCCAACCTTCCCTTCATGAGCAAGATACACCAATTACAGTCCTGTCTAAAACCTTCCCTTTATGAGCAAGATACTCCAATTACAGGCCTCTCTCCAACCTTCCCATTATGAGCAAGACACTCCAATTACAGGCCTGTCTACAACCTTCCCTTCATGAGCAAGATACTCCAATTACAGGCCTGTCTACAACCTTCCCTTCATGAGCAAGATACACCAATTACAGGCCTGTCTCCAACCTTCCCTTTATGAGCAAGACACTCCAATTACAGGCCTGTCTCCAACCTTCCCTTTATGAGAAAGACACTCCAATTACAGGCCTGTCTAAAACCCTCCCTTCATGAGCAAGATACTCCAATTAGAGGCCTGTCTCCAACCTTCCCTTTATGAGCAAGACACTCCAATTACAGGCCTGTCTCCAACCTTCCCTTTTTGAGCAAGACACTCCAATTACAGGCCTGTCTCCAACCTTCCCTTTATGAGCAAGATACTCCAAATACAGACCTGTCTACAACCTTCCCGATATGAGCAAGATACTCCAATTACAGGCCTGTCTCCAACCTTCCCTTTAAGAGCAAGAAACTCCAATTACAGGCCTGTCTCCAACCTTCCCTTTATGAGCAAGATACTCCAATTACAGGCCTGTCTCCAACCTTCCCTTTATGAGCAAGATACTCCAATTACAGGCCTGTCTCCAACCTTCCCTTTATGAGCAAGATACTCCAAATACAGGCCTGTCTCCAACCTTCCCTTTATGAGCAAGATACTCCAATTACAGGCCTGTCTCCAACCTTCCCTTTATGAGCAAGACACTCCAATTACAGGCCTGTCTCCAACCTTCCCTTCATGAGCAAGATACTCCAATTACAGGCCTTTCTCCAACCTTCCCTTTATGAGCAAGATACTCCAATTACAGACCTGTCTCCAACCTTCCCTTGATGAGCAAGATACTCCAAATACAGACCTGTCTACAACCTTCCCTTAATGAGCAAGATACTCCAATTACAGGCCAGTCTCCAACCTTCCCTTTAAGAGCAAGAAACTACAATTGCAGGCCTGTCTCCAACCTTCCCTTTATGAGCAAGATACTCCAATTACAGGCCTGTCTCCCAGCTTCCCTTTAAGAGCAAGATACTACAAATACAGGCCTGTCTCCAACCTTCCCTTTATGAGCAAGATACTCCAATTACAGGCTTGTCTCCAACCCTCCCATTATGAGCAAGATACTCCAATTACAGGTCTGTCTACAACCTTCCCTTTATGAGCAAGATACTCCAATTACAGGCCTGTCTCCAACTTTCCCTTTATGAGCAAGACACTCCAATTACAGGCCTGTCTCCAACCTTCCCTTTATGAGAAAGACACTCCAATTACAGGCCTGTCAACAACCCTCCCTTCATGAGCAAGATACTCCAATTAGAGGCCTGTCTCCAACATTCCCTTTATGAGCAAGACACTCCAATTACAGGCCTGTCTCCAACCTTCCCTTTATGAGCAAGATACTCCAATTACAGATCTGTCTACAACTTCCCGATATGAGCAAGATACTCCAATTACAGGCCTGTCTACAACTTCCCGATATGAGCAAGATACTCCAATTACAGGCCTGTCTCCAACCTTCCCTTTAAGAGCAAGAAACTCCAATTACAGGCCTGTCTCCAACATTCCCTTTATGAGCAGGACACTCCAATTACAGTCCTGTCTCCAACCTTCCGTTTATGAGCAAGATACTCCAATTACAGGCCTGTCTCCAACCTTCCCTTTATGAGCAAGATACTCCAATTACAGGCCTGTCTCCAAACTTCCCTTTATGAGCAAGATACTCCAATTACAGGCCTGTCTCCAACCTTCCCTTTATGAGCAAGATACTCCAAATACAGGCCTGTCTCCAACCTTCCCTTTATGAGCAAGACACTCCAATTACAGGCCTGTCTCCAACCTTCCCTTTATGAGCAAGACACTCCAATTACAGGCCTGTCTACAACCCTCCCTTTATGAGGAAGATACTCCAATTAGAGGCCTTTCTCCAACCTTCCCTTTATGAGCAAGATACTCCAATTACAGACCAGTCTCCAACCTTCCCTTGATGAGCAAGATACTCCAATTAAAGGCCAGACTCAAACCTTCCCTTTAAGAGCAAGAAACTACAATTGCAGGCCTGTCTCCAACCTTCCCTTTATGAGCAAGATACTCCAATTACAGTCCTGTCTCCCACCTTCCCTTTATGAGCAAGATACTCCAATTACAGGCCTGTCTCCAACCTTCCCTTGATGAGCAAGATACTCCAATTACAGGCCTGTCTCCAAAATTCTCTGTAAGAGAAAGATACTCCAATTACAGACCTCTCTCCAACCTTACCTATATGAGCAAGACACTCTTATTACAGGCCTGTCGACAACCCTCCCATTATGAGCAAGATACTCCAATTACAGGCCTGTCTCCAACCTTCCCTTTACGAGCAAGACACTCCAATTACAGTCCTGTCTCCCACCTTACCTTTATGAGCAAGATACTCCAATTACAGGCCTGTCTCCAACCTTCCCTTTATGAGCAAGATACTCCAATTACAGGCCTGTCTCCAACATTCTCTGTCAGAGAAAGATACTCCAATCACAGACCTCTCTCCAACCTTACCTATATGAGCAAGACACTCTAATTACAGGCCTGTCGACAACCCTCCCTTTATGAGCAAGATACTCCAATTACAGGCCTGTCTACAACCCTCCCTTTATGAGGAAGATACTCCAATTAGAGGCCTGTCTCCAACCTTCCCGTCATGAGCAAGACACTCCAATTACAGGCCTGTCTCCAACCTTCCCTTTCAGAGCGAGATACTCCAATTACAGGCCTGTCTCCAAACTTCCCTTTATGAGCAAGATACTCCAATTACAGGCCTGTCTACAACCTTCCCTTTATGAGCAAGATACTCCAATTACAGGCCTGTCTCCAACCTTCCCTTTATGAGCAAGATACTCCAATTACAGGCCTGTCTACAACCCTCCCTTTATGAGCAAGATACTCCAATTAGAGGCCTGTCTCCAACCTTCCTTTTATGAGCAAGACACTCCAATTACAGGCCTGTCTGAAACCTTCCCTTTATGAGCAAGATACTCCAATCACAGGCGGGTCTCCAACCTTCCCTTTATGGGCAAAATACTCCAAATACAGACCTGTCTACAACCTTCCCTTTATGGGCAAAATACTCCAATTACAGGCCTGTCTCCAACCTTCCCTTCATGAGCAAGATACTCCTAATACAGACCTGGCTACAACCTTCCCTTTATGGGCAAAAGACTCCAATTACAAGCCTGTCTCCAACCTTCCCTATATGGGCAAGATACTCCAATTACAAGACCTGTCTACAACCTTCCCTTTATGGGCAAAATACTCCAATTACAGGCGTGTCTCCAACCTTCCTTTTATGAGCAAGATACTCCAAATACAGACCTGTCTACAACCTTCCCTTTATGGGCAAAATACTCCAATTACAGGCCTGTCTCCAACCTTCCCTTTATGAGCAAGAAACTCCAATTACAAGACCTGTCTACAACCTTCCCTTTATGAGCAAGATACTCCAATTACCAGCCTGTCTCCAACCTTCCCTTTAAGAGTAAGATACTCCAATTACAGGCTTGTCTCCAACCTTCCCTTTATGAGCAAGATACTGCAATTACAGGCCTGTCTCCAACCTTCCCTTTATGAGCAAGATACTCCAATTACAGGTCTATCTCCAACCTTCCCTTTAAGAGCAAGATACTCCAATTACAGGTCTGTCTCCAACCTTCCCTTTAAGAGCAAGATACACCAATTACAGGCCTGTCTCCAACCTTCCCTTAATGAGCAAGATACTCCAATTACAGTGCTTTCTCCAACCTTCCCTTTAAGAGCAAGATACTCCAATTACAGGCCTGTCTACAACCTTCCCTTAATGAGCAAGATACTCCAATTACAGGCCTGTCTCCAACCTTCCCTTTAAGAGCAAGATACTCCAATTACAGGCCTGTCTCCAACCTTCCCTTCATGAGCAAGATACTCCAATTACAGGCCTTTCAACAACCTTCCCTTTATGAGCAAGATACTTCAATTACAGGCCTGTCTCCAACCTTCCCTTTATGAGCAAGATGCTCCAATTACAGACCTGTGTACAACCTTCCCTTTATGAGCAAGATAGTCCAATTACAGACCTGTCTCCAAATTTCCCTGTTAGAGCAAGATACACCAATTACAGACCTGTCTCAAACCTTCCCTTGCTGAGAAAAATAGTCCAATTACAGACTTGTCTCCAACTTTCCCTTTTAGAGCAAGATACTGCAATTACAGGCCTGTCTCCAACCTTCCCTTTATGAGCAACATACTCCAAATACAGGCCTGTCTCCAACCTTCCCTTCATGAGCAAGATACTGGGCCATCCTTAGTCACGTGTGTGACCAAAAATGTAACAAATAGCAGAAAAAATCTCCTTCAATTACAAAAGCATTTTAGGTTCATGACTGTGGACCTTACATAGGAGTACTACTAATCCAAGTCTATCAAGTAAAAATTTTATTTGTTACATTAACTTTAACTACTTAAGGTGAGAGGTCAAATCCAACTGGTCACAGGCCTGTCAGGCTTTTCATAACTCTATTTGACCTCAAAAACTCTGCGAAGATGAAAAATTTAGAATGTTCATAATTTTGGGGTATGGAAAATAGCAAGGAATAAATTTGACACCTTGAATTAATTTTCAAAGTGTTTCTTTATTTGCTGACATCTGGTCACGTGTGTCACATTTTGGTTCACTTGTCAAAGAATGGCCCAACTCCAATTACAGGCCTGTCTCCAACCTTCCCTTTATGAGCAAGAAACTCCAATTACAGGCCAGTCTACAACCTTCCCTTCATTGGCAAGATACTCCAATTACAGGCCTGTCTGCAACCTTCCCATTATGAGCAAGATACTCCAATTACAGGCCTGTCTACAACCTTCCCTTTATGAGCAAGATACTCCAATTACAGGCCTGTCTCCAACCTTCCCTGTATGAGCAAGACACTCCAATTACAGGCCTGTCTACAACCCTCCCTTTATGAGCAAGATACTCCAATTAGAGGCCTGTCTCCAACCTTCCTTTTATGAGCAAGACACTCCAATTACAGGCCTGTCTGAAACCTTCCCTTTAAGAGCAAGATACTCCAATTACAGGCGTGTCTCCAACCTTCCCTTAATGGGCAAAATACTCCAAATACAGACCTGTCTACAACCTTCTCTTTATGGGCAAAATACTCCAATTACAGGCCTGTCTCCAACCAACCCTTTATGAGCAAGATACTCCAAATACAGACCTGGCTACAACCTTCCCTCTATGGGCAAAATACTCCAATTACAAGCCTGTCTCCAACCTTCCCTATATGGGCAAGATACTCCAATTACAAGACCTGTCTACAACCTTCCCTTTATGGGCAAAATACTCCAATTACAGGCGTGTCTCGAACCTTCCTTTTATAAGCAAGATACTCCAAATACAGACCTGTCTACAACCTTCTCTTTATGGGCAAAATACTCCAATTACAGGCCTGTCTCCAACCTTCCCTTTATGAGCAAGATACTCCAATTACAAGACCTGTCTACAACCTTCCCTTTATGAGCAAGATACTCCAATTACAGGCCTGTCTCCAACCTTCCCTTTAAGAGTAAGATACTCCCATTACAGGCTTGTCTCCAACCTTCCCTTCATGAGCAAGATACTCCAATTACAGGCCTGTCTCCAACCTTCCCTTTATGAGCAAGATACTCCAATTACAGGTCTGTCTCCAACCTTCCCTTTAAGAGCAAGATACTCCAATTACAGGTCTGTCTCCAAACTTCCCTTTAAGAGCATGATACTCCAATTACAGGCAAGTCTCCAACCTTCCCTTAATGAGCAAGATACTCCAATTACAGTCCTGTCTCCAACCTTCCCTTTAAGAGCAAGATACTCCAATTACAGGCCTGTCTACAACCTTCCCTTAATGAGCAAGATACTCCAATTACAGGCCTGTCTACAACCTTCCCTTTATGGGCAAGATACTCCAATTCCAGGCCTGTCTACAACCTTCCCTTTATGAGCAAGAAACTCCAATTACAGGCCTGTCTCCAACATTCCCTTTATGAGCAAGACACTCCAATTACAGGCCTGTCTCCAACCTTCCCTTTATGAGCAAGACACCCCAATTACAGGCCTGTCTAAAACCCTCCCGTTATGAGCAAGATACTCCAATTAGAGGACTGTCTCAAACCTTCCCTTTAGAAGCAAGACACTCTTATTACAGGCCAGTCTCAAACCTTCCCTTTAAGAGCAAGATACCCCAATTACAGACCTGTCTCCAACCTTCCCTTTATGAGCAAGATACTCCAATTACAGGCCTGTCTCCAACCTTCCCTTTATGAGCAAGATACTCCAATTACAAGATCAGTCTACAACCTTCCCTTTATGAGCAGGATACTCCAATTTCAGGCCTGTCTCCAACCTTCAGTTTATGAGCAAGATGCTCAAATTACAGACCGGTCTACAACTTTCCCTTTATGAGCAAGATAGTCCAATTACAGACCTGTCTCCAAATTTTCCTTTTCGAGCAAGATACACCAATTACAGACCTGTCTCAAACCTTCTATTGCTGAGAAAAATAGTCCAATTACAGGCCTGTCTCCAACCTACCCTTTATGAGAAAGATACCCCAATTACAGGCCTGTCTACAACCTTCCCTTTATGAGCAAGATACTCCAATTACAGGCCTGTCTCCAACCTGCCCTTCATGAGCAAGATACTCCAATTACAGGTCTGTCTCCAACCTTCCCTTTAAGAGCAAGATACTCCAATTACAGGTCTGTCTCCAACCTTCCCTTTAAGAGCAAGATACTCCAATTACAGGCTTGTCTCCAACCTTCCCTTCATGAGCAAGATACTCCAATTACAGTCCTGTCTCCAACCTTCCTTTTTTGAGTAAGATACTCCAACTACAGGCCTGTCTGTAACCTTCCCTTTATGAGCAAAATACTCCACTTACAGGTGTGTCTCCAACCTTCCCTTTATGAGTAAGATACTCCAACTACAGGCCTGTCTGCAACCTTCCCTTTATGAGCAAAATACTCCAATTACAGGCCTGTCTGCAACCTTCCCTTAATGAGCAAGATACTCCAATTACAGTCCTGTCTCCAACCTTCCATTTATGAGTAAGATCCTCCAACTACAGGCCTGTCTGCAACCTTCCCTTTATGAGCAAAATACTCCAATTACAGGTCTGTCTCCAACCTTCCCATTAAGAGCAAGATACTCCAATTACAGAACTGCCTCCAACCTTCCCTTCATTAGCAAGATACTCCAATTACAGGCCTGTCTCCAACCTTCCCTTTATGAGCAAGATACTCCAATTACAGACCTGTCTCCAACCCTCCCTTCATGAGAGAGATACTCCAATTAAGGACCTGTCTCCAACCATCCCGTTATGAGCAAGATACCCCAATTACAGGCCTGTCTCCAACCTTCCCTTTATGAGCAAGAAATTCCAATTACAGGCCTGTCTCCAACCTTCCCTTTATGAGGAAGATACTCCAATGACAGGCCTGTCTCCAACCCTCTCTTTAAGAGCAAGATACTCCAATTACAGAAGTGTCTCTAACCTTCCCTTCATGAGCAAGATACACCAATTACAGGCCTTTCTACAACCTTCCCTTTATGAGCAAGATACTCCAATTACAGGCCTGTCTCCAACCTTCCCTTTAAGAGCAAGATACTCCAATTACAGACGTGTCTCTAACCTTCCCTTCATGAGCAAGATACACCAATTACAGGCCTGTCTACAACCTTCCCTTTA
Organism: Gymnothorax javanicus; assembly: GCA_029692085.1. Taxonomy (NCBI): domain Eukaryota; kingdom Metazoa; phylum Chordata; class Actinopteri; order Anguilliformes; family Muraenidae; genus Gymnothorax; species Gymnothorax javanicus. The sequence continues at coordinate 3,261,759 of CM056193.1, forward strand.
TGAGCAAGATACTCCAATTACAGGCCTCTCTCCAACCTTCCCTTCATGAGCAAGATACTCCAAATACAGGCCAGTCTACAACCTTCCCTTTATGAGCAAGATACTGTAATTAGAGGCCTGTCTCAAAACCTTCCCTTCATGAGCAAGATAGTCCAATTACAGACCAGTCTCCAAATTTCCCATTTAGAGCAAGATACACCAATTACAGACCTGTCTCAAACCTTCCCTTGCTGAGAAAAATAGTCCAATTACAGACCTGTCTCCAAATTTCCCTTTTAGAGCAAGATACTGCAATTACAGGCCTGTCTCCAACCTCCCTTTTATTAGCAACATACTCCAATTACAGGCCTGTCTCCAACCTTCCTTTCATGAGCAAGATACTCCAATTACAGGCCTTTCAACAACCTTCCCTTTATGAGCAAGATACTTCAATTACAGGCCTGTCTCCAACCTTCAGTTTATGAGCAAGATGCTCGAATTACAGACCTGTGTACAACCGTCCCTTTATGAGTAAGATAGTCCAATTACAGACCTGTCTCCAAATTTCCCTGTTAGAGCAAGATACACCAATTACAGACCTGTCTCAAACCTTCCCTTGCTGAGAAAAATAGTCCAATTACAGACCTGTCTCCAACTTTCCCTTTTAGAGCAAGATACTGCAATTACAGGCCTGTATCCAACCTTCCCTTTATGAGCAACATACTCCAAATACAGGCCTGTCTCCAACCTTCCCTTCATGAGCAAGATACTGGGCCATTCTTAGTCACGTGTGTGACCAAAAAATGTAACAAATAGCAGAAAAAATCTCCTTCAATTACAAAAGCATTGGAGGTTCATGACTGTGGACCTTACATAGGAGGCCTTATCCAAGTCTATCAAGTTTTTATTTGTTACATTAACTTTAACTAAAGGTGAGAGGTAAAATCTCCAACTTCACAGGCCAGGCTTTTCATAACTCTATTTGACCTCAAAAACTCTCCTAGAATGTTCATAATTTGGGGGTATGGAAAATAGCAAGGAATAAATTTGACACCTTGAATTAATTTTCAAAGTGTTTCTTTTTATTTGCTGACATCTGGTCACGTTGTCACATTTTGGTTCACTTGTCAAAGAATGGCCCAACAATTACAGGCCTGTCTCCAACCTTCCCTTTATGAGCAAGAAACTCCAATTACAGGCCTGTCTACAACCTTCCCTTCATTGACAAGATACTCCAATTACAGGCCTGTCCGCAACCTTCCCATTATGAGCAAGATACTCCAATTACAGGCCTGTCTCCAACCTTCCCTTTATGAGCAAGATACTCCAATTACAGGCCTGTCTCCAACCTTCCCTGTATGAGCAAGACACTCCAATTACAGGCCTGTCTACAACCCTCCCTTTATGAGCAAGATACTCCAATTACAGGCCTGTCTCCAACCTTCCTTTTATGAGCAAGACACTCCAATTACAGGCCTGTCTGAAACCTTCCCTTTAAGAGCAAGATACTCCAATTACAGGCGTGTCTCCAACCTTCCCTTTATGGGCAAAATACTCCAATTACAGGCCTGTCTCCAACCTTCCCTTAATGAGCAAGATACTCCAAATACAGACCTGGCTACAACCTTCCCTTTATGGGCAAAATACTCCAATTACAAGCCTGTCTCCAACCTTCCCAATATGGGCAAGATACTCCAATTACAAGACCTGTCTACAACCTTCCCTTTATGGGCAAAATACTCCAATTACAGGCCTGTCTCCAACCTTCCCTTTATGAGCAAGACACTCCAATTACAGGCCTGTCTACAACCCTCCCTTTATGAGCAAGATACTCCAATTAGAGGCCTGTCTCCAACCTTCCTTTATGAGCAAGACACTCCAATTACAGGCGTGTCTCCAACCTTCCCTTTATGGGCAAAATACTCCAAATACAGACCTGTCTACAACCTTCCCTTTATGGGCAAAATACTCCAATTACAGGCCTGTCTCCAACCTTCCCTTTATGAGCAAGATACTTCAATTACAGGCCTGTCTCCAACCTTCAGTTTATGAGCAAGATGCTCGAATTACAGACCTGTGTACAACCGTCCCTTTATGAGTAAGATAGTCCAATTACAGACCTGTCTCCAAATTTCCCTTTATAAGCAAGATACACTAATTACAGGCCTATCTCCAACCTTCCCTTTATGAGCAAGATACTCCAATTACAAGACCTGTCTACAACCTTCCCTTTATGAGCAAGATACTCCAATTACAGGCCTGTCTCCAACCTTTCCTTTAAGAGCAAGATACTCCAATTACAGGCTTGTCTCCAACCTTCCCTTTATGAGCAAGATACTGCAATTACAGGTCTGTCTCCAACCTTCCCTTTAAGAGCAAGATACTCCAATTACAGTCCTGTCTCCAACCTTCCCTTTAAGAGCAAGATACTCCAATTACAGGCCTGTCTACAACCTTCCCTTTATGAGCAAGATACTCCAATTACAGGCCTGTCTCCAACCTTCCCTTTAAGAGCAAGATACTCCAATTACAGGCCTGTCTCCAACCTTCCCTTCATGAGCAAGATACTCCAATTACAGGCCTTTCAACAACCTTCCCTTTATGAGCAAGATACTTCAATTACAGGCCTGTCTCCAACCTTCAGTTTATGAGCAAGATGCTCGAATTACAGACCTGTCTACAACCTTCCCTTTATGAGCAAGATAGTCCAATTACAGACCTGTCTCCAAATTTCCCTTTAAGAGCAAGATACACCAATTACAGACCTGTCTCAAACCTTCCCTTGCTGAGAAAAATAGTCCAATTACAGACCTGTCTCCAACCTTCCCTTTTAGAGCAAGATACTGCAATTACAGGCCTGTCTCCAACCTTCCCTTTATGAGCAACATACTCCAAATACAGGCCTGTCTCCAACCTTCCCTTCATGAGCAAGATACTCCATTCTACAGGCCTGTCTCCAAAAAAATCCCTTCAATTACAAAAAGCATTGGAGGTTCATGACTGTGGACCTTAAGAGTACTACTTATCCATGTCTATCAAGTAAAAATTTTATTTGCTACATTAACTTTAACTACTTAAGGTGAGAGGTCAACACAGACTGGTCACGTGTGTGACTTCACAAGGAAACAGGCTTTTCATAACTCTATTTGACCTTCTCTGAGGTTGAAAAATCTAGAATGTTCATAATTTTGGGGGTAAGGAAAATAGCAAGGAATAAATTTGACACCTTGAATTAATTTTTCAAAGTGTTTCTTTATTTGCCTGGTCACGTTCACATTTTTGGTTCAGTCAAGAGAATGGCCCAACTCCAATTACAGGCCTGTCTCCAACCTTCCCTTTATGAGCAAGAAACTCCAATTACAGGCCAGTCTACAACCTTCCCTTCATTGGCAAGATACTCCAATTACAGGCCTGTCTGCAACCTTCCCATTATGAGCAAGATACTCCAATTACAGGCCTGTCTCCAACCTTCCCTTTATGAGCAAGACACTCCAATTACAGGCCTGTCTACAACCTTCCCTTTATGAGCAAGATACTCCAATTAGAGGCCTGTCTCCAACCTTCCTTTATGAGAGCAAGACACTCCAATTACAGGCCTGTCTGAAACCTTCCCTTTAAGAGCAAGATACTCCAATTACAGGCGTGTCTCCAACCTTCCCTTTATGGGCAAAATACTCCAAATACAGACCTGTCTACAACCTTCCCTTTATGGGCAAAATACTCCAATTACAGGCCTGTCTCCAACCTTCCCTTTATGAGCAAGATACTCCAAATAAAGACCTGGCTACAACCTTCCCTTTATGGGCAAAATACTCCAATTACAAGCCTGTCTCCAACCTTCCCTATATGGGCAAGATACTCCAAATACAGACCTGTCTACAACCTTCCCTTTATGGGCAAAATACTCCAATTACAGGCGTGTCTCCAACCTTCCTTTTATGAGCAAGATACTCCAAATACAGACCTGTCTACAACCTTCCCTTTATGGGCAAAATACTCCAATTACAGGCCTGTCTCCAACCTTCCCTTTATGAGCAAGATACTCCAATTACAGACCTGTCTCCAACCTTCCCTTTATGAGCAAGATACTCCAATTACAGGTCTGTCTCCAACCTTCCCTTTAAGAGCAAGATACTCCAATTACAGGTCTGTCTCCAACCTTCCCTTTAAGAGCATGATACTCCAATTACAGGCCAGTCTCCAACCTTCCCTTAATGAGCAAGATACTCCAATTACAGTCCTGTCTCCAACCTTCCCTAAATGAGCAAGATACTCCAATTACAGGCCTGTCTACAAACTTCCCTAAATGAGCAAGATACTCCAATTACAGGCCTGTCTCCAACCTTCCCTTTAAGAGCAAGATACTCCAGTTACAGGCCTGTCTCCAACCTTCCCTTTATGAGCAAAACACTCCAATTACAGGCCTGTCTACAACCTTCCCTTCTTGAGCAAGATACTCCAATTACAGGCCAGTCTACAACCTTCCCTTTATGAGCAAGATACTCCAATTCCAGGCCTGTCGACAACCTTCCCTTTATTAGCAAGAAACTCCAATTACAGGCCTGTCTCCAACCTTCTATTGCTGAGAAAAATTGTCCAATTACAGGCCTGTCTCCAACCTTCCCTTTATGAGAAAGATACTCCAATTACAGGCCTGTCTCCAACCTTCCCTTTATGAGCAAGATACTCCAATTACAGGCCTGTCTCCAACCTTCCCTTTATGAGCAAGATACTCCAATTACAGGTCTGTCTCCAACCTTCCCTTTAAGAGCAAGATACTCCAATTACAGGCCTGTCTCCAACCTTCCCTTTAAGAGCAAGATATTCCAATTACAGGCCTGTCTCCAACCTTCCCTTTATGAGCAAGATACTCCAATTACAGGCCTGTCTCCAACCTTCCCTTTATGAGCAAAATACTCCAATTACAGGTCTGTCTCCAACCTTCCCATTAAGAGCAAGATACTCCAATTACAGAACTGCCTCCAACCTTCCCTTCATTAGCAAGATACTCCAATTACAGGCCTGTCTCCAACCTTCCCTTTATGAGCAAGATACTCCAATTACAGACCTGTCTCCAACCCTCCCTTCATGAGAGAGATACTCCAATTAAGGACCTGTCTCCAACCATCCCGTTATGAGCAAGATACTCCAATTACAGGCCTGTCTCCAACCTTCCCTTTATGAGCAAGAAATTCCAATTACAGGCCTGTCTCCAACCTTCCCTTTATGAGCAAGATACTCCAATGACAGGCCTGTCTCCAACCCTCCCTTTATGAGCAAGATATTCCAATTAAAGGCCTGTCTCCAACCTTCTGTTCAAGAGCAAGATACTCCAATTACAGACCTGTCTCCAACCTTCCCTTCATGAGCAAGATACACCAATTACAGGCCTTCCTACAACCTTCCTTTTATGAGCAAGATACTCCAATTACAGGCCTGTCTCCAACCTTCCCTTTAAGAGCAAGATACTCCAATTACAGACGTGTCTCAAACCTTCCCTTCATGAGCAAGATACACCAATTACAGGCCTGTCTACAACCTTCCCTTTATGAGCAAGATACTCCAATTACAGGCCTGTCTCCAACCTTCCCTTCATGAGCAAGATACTCCAATTACAGGCCAGTCTACAACCTTCCCTTTATGAGCAAGATACTGTAATTACAGGCCTGTCTCCAACCTTCCCTTCATGAGCAAGATAGTCCAATTACAGACCTGTCTCCAAATTTTCCGTTTAGAGCAAGATACACCAATTACAGACCTGTCTCCAACCTTCCCTTTATGAGCAAGATACTCCAATGACAGGCCTGTCTCCAACCATCCCTTTATGAGAAAGATATTCCAATTAAAGGCCTGTCTCCAACCTTCTCTTTAAGAGCAAGATACTCCAATTACAGACGTGTCTCTAACCTTCCCTTCATGAGCAAGATACACCAATTACAGGCCTTTCTACAACCTTCCCTTTATGAGCAAGATACTCCAATTACAGGCCAGTCTCCAACCTTCCCTTTAAGAGCAAGATACTCCAATTACAGACGTGTCTCAAACCTTCCCTTCATGAGCAAGATACACCAATTACAGGCCAGTCTACAACCTTCCCTTTATGAGCAAGATACTGTAATTACAGGCCTGTCTCCAACCTTCCCTTCATGAGCAAGATAGTCCAATTACAGACATGTCTCCAAATTTCCCGTTTAGAGCAAGATACACCAATTACAGACCTGTCTCAAATCTTCCCTTGCTGAGAAAAATAGTCCAATTACAGACCTGTCTCCAAATTTCCCTTTTAGAGCAAGATACTGCAATTACAGGCCTGTCTCCAACCTTCCCTTCATGAGCAAGATACTCCAATTACAGGCCTTTAAACAACCTTCCCTTTATGAGCAAGATACTTCAATTACAGGCCTGTCTCCAACCTTCAGTTTATGAGCAAGATGCTCGAATTACAGACCTCTGTACAACCGTCCCTTTATGAGTAAGATAGTCCAATTACAGACCTGTCTCCAAATTTCCCTGTTAGAGCAACATACACCAATTACAAGACCTGTCTCAAACCTTCCCTTGCTGAGAAAAATAGTCCAATTACAGACCTGTCTCCAACTTTCCCTTTTAGAGCAAGATACTGCAATTACAGGCCTGTCTCCAACCTTCCCTTTATGAGCAACATACTCCAAATACAGGCCTGTCTCCAACCTTCCCTTCATGAGCAAGATACTGGGCCATTCTTAGTCACGTGTCTGACCAAAAATGTAACAAATAGCAGAAAAAAAATCTCCTTCAATTACAAAAAGCATTGAGGCCTGTCTGACTTCCCTTACATAGAGCAACTTATCCAAGTCTATCAAGTAAAAATTTTATTTGTTACATTAACTTTAACTACTTAAGGTGAGAGGTCAAATTACAGGCCTGTCTCACAAAACAGGCTTTTCCTCTATTTGACCTCAAAAACTCCAATTTGAAAAATCTAGAATGTTCATAATTTTGGGGTATGGAAAAAGGCAAGGAATAAATTTGACACCTTGAATTAATTTTCAAAGTGTTTCTTTATTTGCTGACATCTGGTCACGTGTGTCACATTTTGGTTCACTTGTCAAAGAATGGCCCTACTCCAATGACAGGCCTGTCTCCAACCTTCCCTTTATGAGCAAGAAACTCCAATTACAGGCCAGTCTACAACCTTCCCTTCATTGGCAAGATACTCCAATTACAGGCCAGTCTACAACCTTCCCTTCATTGGCAAGATACTCCAATTAGAGGCCTGTCTCCAACCTTCCTTTTATGAGCAAGACACTCCAATTACAGGCCTGTCTACAACCTTCCCTTAATGAGCAAGATACTCCAATTACAGGCCTGTCTCCAACCTTCCCTTTATGAGCAAGATACTCCAATTACAGGCCTGTCTCCAACCTTCCCATGAGCAAGATACTCCAATTACAGGCCTGTCTCCAACCTCCAACTTTTTTTATGAGCAAGATACTCCAATTACAGGCCTGTCTCCAACCTTCCCTTATGAGCAAGATACTCCAATTACAGGCCTGTCTCCAACCTTCCCTTCATGAGCAAGATACTCCAATTACAGGCCTGTCTACAAACTTCCTTTATGAGCAAGATACTCCAATTACAGGCCTGTCTCCAACCTTCCCTTTATGAGCAAGATACTCCAATTACAGGCCTGTCTCCAACCTTCCCTTTAAGAGCAAGATACTCCAATTACAGACCTGTCTCCAACCTTCCCTTTATGAGCAAGATACTCCAATTACAGACGTGTCTCTAACCTTCCCTTCATGAGCAAGATACACCAATTACAGGCCTGTCTACAACCTTCCCTTTATGAGCAAGATACTCCAATTACAGACATGTCTCTAACCTTCCCTTCATGAGCAAGATACTCCAATTACAGGCCTGTCTCCAACCTTCCCTTTATGAGCAAGATACTCCAATTACAGGCCTGTCTCCAACCTTCCCTTTATGAGCAAGATACTCCAATTACAGGCCTGTCTCCAACCTTCCCTTCATGAGCAAGATACTCCAATTACAGGCCTGTCTACAACCTTCCCTTCATGAGCAAGATACACCAATTACAGGCCTGTCTCCAACCTTCCCTTTATGAGCAAGATACTCCAATTACAGGCCTGTCTCCAACCTTCCCTTTATGAGCAAGACACTCCAATTACAGGCCTGTCTCCAAACCTTCCCTTCATGAGCAAGATACTCCAATTACAGGCCTGTCTCCAACCTTCCCTTTATGAGCAAGACACTCCAATTACAGGCCTGTCTCCAACCTTCCCTTTATGAGCAAGATACTCCAATTACAGGCCTGTCTCCAACCTTCCCTTTATGAGCAAGATACTCCAAATACAGGCCTGTCTCCAACCTTCCCCTTCATGAGCAAGATAAACTCCAATTACAGGCCTGTCTCCAACCTTCCCTTTATGAGCAAGAAACTCCAATTACAGGCCTGTCTCCAACCTTCCCTTTATGAGCAAGATACTCCAATTACAGGCCTGTCTCCAACCTTCCCCTTTATGAGCAAGATACTCCAATTACAGGCCTGTCTCCAACCTTCCCTTTATGAGCAAGATACTCCAATTACAGGCCTGTCTCCAACCTTCCCTTTATGAGCAAGATACTCCAATTACAGGCCTGTCTCCAACCTTCCCTTTATGAGCAAGATACTCCAATTACAGGCCTGTCTACCAACCCTCCTTCATGAGCAAGATACTCCAATTAGAGGCCTTTCTCCAACCTTCCCTTTATGAGCAAGATACTCCAATTACAGGCCTGTCTCCAACCTTCCCTTTATGAGCAAGATACTCCAAATTACAGACCTGTCTACAACCTTCCCTTCTTGAGCAAGATACTCCAATTACAGGCCTGTCTCCAACCTTCCCTTTAAGAGCAAGAAACTCCAATTACAGGCCTGTCTCCAACCTTCCCTTTATTAGCAAGATACTCCAATTACAGGCCTGTCTCCCCCTTCCCTTTAAGAGCAAGATACTCCAATTACAGGCCTGTCTCCAACCTTCCCTTTATGAGCAAGATACTCCAATTACAGGCCTGTCTCCAACCCTCCCATTATGAGCAAGATACTCCAATTACAGGTCTGTCTACAACCTTCCCTTTATGAGCAAGATACTCCAATTACAGGCCTGTCTCCAACCTTCCCTTTATGAGCAAGACACTCCAATTACAGGCCTGTCTCCAACCTTCCCTTTATGAGCAAGATACTCCAATTACAGGCCTGTCTCCAACCTTCCCTTCATGAGCAAGATACTCCAATTACAGGCCTGTCTCCAACCTTCCCTTTATGAGCAAGATACTCCAATTACAGGCCTGTCTCCAACCTTCCCTTTATGAGCAAGATACTCCAATTACAGATCTGTCTACAACCTTCCCGACATGAGCAAGATACTCCAATTACAGGCCTGTCTACAATAATTCCAATTACAGGCCTGTCTCCAAACTTCCCTTTATGAGCAAGATACTCCAATTACAGGCCTGTCTCCAACCTTCCCTTTAAGTGAGCAAGATACTCCAAATACAGGCCTGTCTCCAACCTTCCCTTATGAGCAAGACACCCAATTACAGGCCTTTCCCCCAACCTTCCCCTTTATAAAAAAAACCCCCAAACAGGCCTGTCCAACCCCCCCCTTTAAAGGGAAGATCTAAACCTTTCCCCCCCCTTTATGGAAGATCCCAATTAAGACCGCCCCCAATTCCCTTAGACAAGATACCCAAATTTAAAAGGGCTAAAACCTTTCCTTTGGAAAAACCAATTCGGGCCTGTCCCAATTCCCTTTTAGAAGATACTAAATTCAGCCTGTCTTTCCTTTAACAAATAAATTTAGGGGGCCTTTTCCCCAACCTTCCCTTGAGAAAGCTAATTACAGGTTTTCTAAAAATTCCCTTTTAAAGAAAAGAACCCAAAACGCCCCCCCTTTCCCCTTCCTTTAAAAACCTCTTTTTTACAGGCCTGTCCAACCCCCCCTTTAGAAAGATACCCCAAGGCCTGCCCCAATTCCCCCGAGAAACCCCATCAGCCTTTCCCCCCACCTTCCTTTTAGACAAGTCCCAAAACAGGCCTGTCTAACCCTTTCCCCCTTTTGGCAAGATACCCAAACGGGCCCTGTCTAACTTCCTTAGAGAAAGATCCCAATACAGATTCCCAACCTTCCTTATGGAAAAACCCCCCAATTAAGGGCCCCCGCCCCCCCTTTTGGGGAAATTTTCCCAATTACAGGCCTGTCCCCCCCCCTCCCTTTATGAAATCCCCAATTGGTGCCCCCAACCCTTTCCCCCAAGCAAAACCCAAAACGGTTCCCCAACCCCCCTTTTCAGGCCCAGATTTCCCCCCAATTTAAAGGGCCTTCCCAAATTTCCCCTTTGGGCAAGATACCCAAACGGGCCTGTCCCCTTTTCCTTTATAGCAAGATACTCCAATTACGGGCCCCTGTCCCAACCTT
>CM056193.1:3272297-3309280 GCA_029692085.1 Gymnothorax javanicus
TACAGGCCTGTTCCAACCTTCCTTTATGAAAAACCCCAAATAGGCCGTCTCAACCTTCCTTCTTTGACAAGATATTTTGGGCCCCCAATTCCCTTTATGAGCAGTACCAAAATGTCAAAACCCCATGAGAAAGAAAAAACCTTCCCCAATTCCAACAAGACACTCCAATTACAGGCCTGTCTCCAACCTTCCCTTTATGAGCAAGATACCCCACCACAGGCCTGTCTACAACCTTCCCTTTATGAGCAAGATATAAAGTACTGTTCTCAACCTTCCTTTAAGAGCAAGATACTCCAATTACAGGCTTCCAACCTTCCCTTTATGAGCAAATACTCCACTACAGTAATGTTTCCAACCTTCCCTTTTTATGAGCAAGATATCCCGTTACAGGCCTGTCTACAACCTTCCCTTTATGGGCAAAATACCTAATACAGGCCTGTCTCCAACCTTCCCCTTATGAGCACAAGATACTCCAATACAGGTCCTGTCTCCAACCTTTCCTTTAAGAGCAAGATACTCCAACTACAGGCCTGTCTCCAACCTTCCCTTTATGAGCAAGATACTCCACTACAGGTTCATCTCCAACCTTCCCTTTATGAGCTAAGATACTCCACTAGAGGCCTGTCTCCAACCTTCCCTTTTATGAGCATGATACCCAACTACAAACCTGTCTCCAACATTCCTTTAAGAGCAAGATACTCCAATTACAGACCTGTCTCCAACCTTCCTTTATGAGCAAGATACTCCAATTACAGGCCTGTCTACAACCTCCCTAAATGAGCAAGATACTCCACTTACAGGCCTGTCTCCAACCTTCCCTTTGAGCAAGATACTCCAGTTACAGGCCTGTCTCCAACCTTCCCTTTATGAGCAAAAAACAGGTCTGGCCAACCCTCCCTTACAGGAAGATACCTCCAACCTGTCCCCTTCTTGAGCAAGGATACTCCAATTACAAACCTGTCTCAACCTTCCCTTTATGAGCAAGATACCCAATCCAGCCTTACAGACCTGTCTAACCTTCCCTTTTATGAGCAAGATACTCCAATTACAGGCCTGTCTCCAACCTTCCCTTTATGAGCAAGATACTCCAATTACAGGTCTGTCTCCAACCTTCCCTTTAATGAGCAAGATACACCAATTACAGGCCTGTCTCCAACCTTCCCCAACCTTTATGAGCAAGATACTCCAATTACAGGCCTGTCTCCAACCTTCCCCCAATGAGCAAGATACTCCAATTACAGGCCTGTCTCCAACCTTCCCTTTATGAGCAAGATACTCCAATTACAGGCCTGTCTCCAACCTTCCCTTTTATGAGCAAGATACTCCAATTACAGGCCTGTTTAACAACCTTCCTTTTATGAGCAAGATACTTCAATTACAGGCCTGTTCCAACCTTCCGTTTATGAGCAAGATGCTCCAATTACAGACCTGTCTCCAACCCTCCCTTTATGAGCAAGATAGTCCAATAGACCTGTCTCCAAATTACAGAGTCTGATACACCAATTACAGACCTGTCTCAAACCTTCCCTTGCTGAGAAAAAATCCAATTACAGACCTGTCTCCAACTTTCCCTTTTAGAGCAAGATACTGCAATTACAGGCCTGTCTCCAACCTTCCCTTTATGAGCAAGATACTCCAAATACAGGCCTTCCTTCATGAGCAAGAAATCCTTACCAAGAAAAATAGCAGAAAAATACAGACAATTACAAAATAGCATTTAGGTTCAAATTCCAACCTTATATAGCAAGATACTACCAATTTCAGACCTGTCAAGTAAAAATTTTTTTTGTTGACAAAACTTTAACTACTTACAGAGGTCAACATTCCCTTGGTCACGAGCAAGACTTCACACGGAAACAGGCTTTTCATAACCTTTTGACCTTTATGAAGATGAAAAATTAAATGTCTATAATTTTGGGGTATGGGAAATACAGGAATAAATTTGCCTGTTAATCCAAAGTGTTTTTTTATTTGCCATCTTTGTCACATTTGAGTCAAAGAATGGCCAATTACAGGCCTGTCAACAACCCCCCTTTATGAGCAAGATAGTCCAATTACAGGCCTGTCTCCAACCTTTCTTTTATGAGCAAGATACTCCAATTACAGGCCTGTCAACAACCTTCCCTTTATGAGCAAGATACTCCAATTACAGGCCTGTCTTCCAACAAGATATTTCCAATTACAGGCCTGTCTTATGAGCAAGATACTCCAATTACAGGCCTGTTCTACAACCTTCCCTTTATGAGCAAGACACTCCAATTACAGGCCTGTCTCCAACCTTCCCTTTATGAGCAAGACACTCCAATTACAGGCCTGTCTCCAACCTTCCCTTTATGAGCAAGATACTCCAATTACAGGCCTGTTCTCCAACCTTCCCTTTATGAGAAAGACACTCCAAATACAGGCCTGTCTCCAACCTTCCTTTATGAGAGCAAGATACTCCAATTACAGGCCTGTCTCCAACCTTCCCTTTATGAGCAAGATACTCCAATTACAGACCTGTCTCAACCTTCCCTTTATGAGCAAGATACTCCAATTACAGGCCTGTCTCCAACCTTCCCTTCATGAGCAAGATACTCCAATTACAGACCTGTCTACAACCTTCCTTTATGAGCAAAATACTCCAATTACAGGCCTGTCTCCAACCTTCCTTTTATGCAGCAAGATACTCCAAATACAGACCTGTCTACAACCTTCCCTTTATGAGCAAGATACTCCAATTACAGGCCTGTCTCCAACCTTCCCCTTTATGAGCAAGATACTCCAATTACAGGCCTGTCTCCAACCTTCCCTTTTATGAGCAAGATACTCCAATTACAGGCCTGTCTCCAACCTTCCTTTATGAGCAAGATACTCCAATTACAGGCCTGTCTCCAACCTTCCCTTTATGAGCAAGATACTCCAATTACAGGCCTGTCTCCAACCTTCCCTTTTCATGAGCAAGATACTCCAATTACAGGCCTGTCTCCAACCTTCCCTTTATGAGCAAGATACTCCAATTACAGGCCTGTCTCCAACCTTCCCTTTAATGAGCAAGGTACTCCAATTACAGACCTGTCTCCAACCTTCCCTTTATGAGCAAGATACTCCAATTACAGGCCTGTCTCCAACCTTCCCTTTATGAGCAAGATACTCCAATTACAGGCCTGTCTCCAACCTTCCTTTTATGAGCAAGATACTCCAATCCAACCTTCCCCCTTTATGAGCAAGATACCCAATTCAGGCCTCCAAACCTTCCCCTTTATGAGCAAGATACTCCAATTACAGGCCTGTCTCCAACCTTCCCCATGGTGAGCAAAATAGTCCAATTACAGACCTGTCTCCAACCTTCCCTTTATGAGCAAGATACTCCAATTACAGGCCTGTCTCCAACCTTCCCTTTATGAGCAAGATACTCCAATTACAGGCCTGTCTACAACCCTTCCCTTTATGAGCAAGATACTCCAATTAGGATAGTCTGTCTCCAACCTTCCTTTATTAGCAAGATACTCCAATTACAGGCCTGTCTCCAACCTTCCCTTTATGAGCAAGATACCCCAATTACAGGCCTGTCTCCAACCTTCCCCTTTATGAGCAAGATATCCAATTACAGGCCTGTCTCCAACCTTCCCTTTATGAGCAAGATACTCCAATTACAGGCCTGTCTCCAACCTTCCCTTTATGAGCAAGATACTCCAATTACAGGCCTGTCTCCAACCTTCCTTATGAGCAAGATACTCCCTTTCTCCAACCTGAGCAAGATACTCCAATTACAGGCCTGTCTCCAACCTTCCCTTTTAGCAAGATACTCCAATTACAGGCCTGTCTCAACCTTCCCCTTATGAGCAAAATACCCAATTACAGGCCTGTCTCCAACCTTCCCTTTATGAGCAAGATACTCCAATTACAGGCCTGTCTCCAACCTTCCCTTTATGAGCAAGATACTCCAATTACAGGCCTGTCTCCAACCTTCCCTTTATGAGCAAGATACTCCAATTACAGGCCTGTCTACAACCTTCCCTTTAATGAGCAAGATACTCCAATTACAGGCCTGTCTCCAACCTTCCCTTTATGAGCAAGATACTCCAATTACAGGCCTGTCTCCAACCTTCCCTTTATGAGCAAGATACTCCAATTACAGGTCTGTCTCCAACCTTCCCCTTCAAGAGCAAGATACTCCAATTACAGGCCTGTCTCCAACCTTCCCTTTATGAGCAAGATACTCCAATTACAGGCCTGTCTCCAACCTTTCCCTTTATGAGCAAGATACTCCAATTACAGACCTGTCTCCAACCTTCCCTTTATGAGCAAGATACTCCACCACAGGCCTGTCTCCAACCTTCCCTTCATGAGCAAGATACTCCAATTACAGGCCTGTCTCAACCTTCCCTTTATGAGCAAGATACTCCAATTACAGGCCTGTCTCCAACCTTCCCTTTATGAGCAAGATATTCCAATTACAGGCCTGTCTCAACCTTCCCCTTTATGAGCAAGATACTCCAATTACAGGCCTGTCTCCAACCCTTCCCTTCATGAGCAAGATATTCCAATTACAGGCCTGTCTCCAACCTTCCCTTTAAGAGCAAGATACTCCAATTACAGGCCTGTCTCCAACCCTTCCTTCATGAGGGCAAGATACTCCAATTACAGGCCTGTCTACAACCTTCCTTTTATGAGCAAGATACTCCAATTACAGGCCTTTCTCAACAACTTCCAAACCTTCCCTTTTATGAGCAAGATACTCCAATTACAGGCCTGTCTCCAACCTTCCCCTTATTATGAGCAAAAAGATGTCTCCTCCCTTAAATTACAGGAACTGTCTCCAACCTTCCTTCATGAGCAAGATACTCCAATTACAGGCCTGTCTCCAACCTTCCCTTTAGAGCAAGATACTGTACAGGCCTGTCTCCAACCTTCCCTTTACAGGAGTCTCCAAGATAAAAATTCCAATGAGCAAAGCATGTCTAAACCTTCCTTCATGAGCAAGATACACCAATTACAGGCCTGTCTACAACCTTCCTTTTCATGAGAAAGATACTCCAATTACAGGCCTGTCTCTAACCTTCCCTTCATGAGCAAATACCCAATTACAGGCCTGTCTCCAACCTTCCTTTATGAGCAAGATACTCCAATGGCCTGTCTACAACCTTCCCTTCATGAGCAAGATTCTCCAATTACAGGCCTGTCTCCAACCTTCCCTTATATGAGCAAGATACTCCAATTACAGGCCTGTCTCCAACCTTCCCTTTATGAGCAAGATACTCCAATTACAGGCCTGTCTCCAACCTTCCCATTTAGAGCAAGATACTCCAATTACAGGCCTGTCTCCAACCTTCCTTTAGAGCAAGATACTCCAATTACAGGCCTGTCTCCAACCTTCCCTTTAAGAGCAAGATACTCCAATTACAGGCCTGTCTCCAACCTTCCCTTTATGAGCAAGATACTCCAATTACAGGCCTGTCTCCAACCTTCCCTTTATGAGCAAGATACTCCAATTACAGGCCTGTCTCCAACCTTCCCTTTATGAGCAAGATACTCCAATTACAGGCCTGTCTCCAACCTTCCCATTTATGAGCAAGATACTCCAATTACAGAACTGTCTCAACCTTCCCTTTATGAGCAAGATACTCCAATTACAGGCCTGTCTCCAACCTTCCCTTTATGAGCAAGATACTCCAATTACAGGCCTGTCTCCAACCTTTCCCTTATGAGCAAGATACTCCAATTACAGGCCTGTCTCCAACATTCCTTTTTAGAGTAAGATCCACCAAATACAGGCTTGTCTCCAACCTTCCCTTTATGAGCAAGATACTGCAATAACAGGCCTGTCTACAACCTTCCCTTTATGAGCAAGATACTCCAAATACAGGCCTGTCTCCAACCTCCCTTTACAAAATACCCAATTACAGACATGTCTCCAAACTTCCCTTCATGAGCAAGATACTCCAATTACAGGCCTGTCTACAACCTTCCCTTTATGGGCAAAATACTCCAATTACAGGCGTGTCTCCAACCTTCCCTTTATGAGAAGATACTCCAATTACAGGCCTGTCTCCAACCTTCCCTTTATGAAGCAAGATAACCTTCCAAAGATTCCACAGGCCTGTCTCCAACCTTCCCTTTATGAGCAAGATACTCCAATTACAGGCCTGTCTCAACCTTCCCTTATGAGCAAGATACTCCAATTACAGGCCTGTCTCCAACCTTCCCCTTATGAGCAAGATACTCCAATTACAGGCCTGTCTCCAACCTCCCCTTTATGAGCAAGATACTCCAATTACAGGCCTGTCTCCAACCTTCCCTTTTATGAGCAAGATACTCCAATTACAGGCCTGTCTCCAACCTTCCCTTTATGAGCAAGATCCATTCAATTACAGGCCTGTTCTGTCTCAACCTTCCCTTTATGAGCAAGATACTCAATTACAGGCCTGTCTCAACCTTCCCTTTATGAGCAAGAATACTCCAATTACAGGCCTGTCTCCAACCTTCCCATTATGAGCAAGATACTCCAATTACAGCCTGTCTCCAACCTTCCCAAATTTATGAGCAAAATAGGCCTGTCTCAATTCCTTGTATGAGGATATGTTACAGACCTGTCTCAACCTTCCCTTATGAGCAAGATACTCCAATTACAGGCCTGTCTCCAACCTTCCCTTTATGAGCAAGCAAGATACTCCAATTACAGGCCTGTCTCCAACCTTCCCTTCATGAGCAAGATATCCTCAAGTCTACAAAAATGTCTGTCTCCAACCTTCCTTTATGAGCAAGATACTCCAATTACAGGCCTGTCTCCAACCTTCCCTTTATGAGTAAGATAGTCCAATTACAGGCCTGTCTCCAACCTTCCCTTTATGAGCAAGATACTGGCATGAGCAAGAAAACACCAATACAGGTCTGTATCCAACCTTCCCCTTAATTATGAGCAAGATACTCCAATTACAGACCTGTCCAACCTTCTCAACCTTCCCTTTATGAGCAAGATACTCCAATTACAGGCCTGTCTCCAACCTTCCCTTTATGAGCAAGATACTCCAATTACAGGCCTGTCTCCAACCTTCCCTTTATGAGCAAGATACTCCAATTACAGGCCTGTCTCCAACCTTCCCCTTATGAGCAAGATACACCAATTACAGGCCTGTGAGCAAGATACTCCAACCTTCCTTTATGAGCAAGATACTCCAATTACAGGCCTGTCTCCAACCTTCCCTTTATGAGCAAGATACTCCAATTACAGGCCTGTCTCCAACCTTCCTTTATGAGCAAGATAGCAAGATGTCTCCAACCAATTACAGGCCTGTCTCCAACCTTCCCTTTATGAGCAAGATACTCCAATTACAGGCCCTGTCTCCAACCTTCCTTTATGAGCAAGATACTCAATTACAGGCCTGTTCCTTCTTGAAAGATACCTTCCTTTTTCAGAGCAAGATACTCCAATTACAGGCCTGTCTCCAAACCTTCCCTTTGAGCAAGATACTCCAAGAGGCCTGTCTCCAACCTTCCTTAAAGATACAGGCAACCTTCCTGATCTCCAGCCTGTCTCCAAACCTTCCCTTATGAGCAAGATACTGTCTCAAACCTTACAGAGCCTGTCTCCAACCTTCCCCTTTATGAGCAAGATACTCCAATTACAGGCCTGTCTCCAACCTTCCCTTTTGAAAGCAAGATACTCCAATTACAGGCCTGTCTCCAACCTTCCCTTTATGGGCAAGATACTCCAATTACAGGCCTGTCTCCAACCTTCCCTTAAAGAGCAAGAAACTCCAATTACAGGCCTGTCTCCAACCTTCCCTTTATGAGCAAGATACTCCAATTACAGGCCTGTCTCCAACCTTCCCTTTATGAGCAAGATACTCCAATTACAGGCCTGTCTCCAACCTTCCCTTTATGAGCAAGATACTCCAATTACAGGCCTGTCTCCAACCTTCCCTTTATGAGCAAGATACTCCAATTACAGGCCTGTTCCAACCCTCCCTTTGAGCAAGATACTCCAATTACAGGCCTGTCTCCAACCTTCCCTTTATGAGCAAGATACTCCAATTACAGGCCTGTCTCCAACCTTCCCTTTATGAGCAAGATACTCCAATTACAGGCCTGTCTCCAACCTTCCCATTATGAGCAAGATACTCCAATTACAGACCTGTCTCCAACCTTCCTTTGAGCAAGATACTCCAATTACAGGCCTGTCTCCAACCTTCCTTTATTTAGCAAGCAAGATACTCCAATTACAGGCCTGTCTACCAACCTTCCCTTTATGAGCAAGATACTCCAATTACAGGCCTGTCTCCAACCTTCCCTTTATGAGCAAGATACTCCAATTACAGGCCTGTCTCCAAACCTACCCTTTATGAGCAAGATACTCCAATTACAGGCCTGTCTCCAACCTTCCTTTTATGAGCAAGATACTCCAATTACAGGCCTGTCTCCAACCTTCCCTTTATGAGCAAGATACTCCAATTACAGACCTGTCTCCAACCTTCCCTTCATGAGCAAGATACTCCAATTACAGGCCTGTCTCCAACCTTCCCTTTATGAGCAAGATACTCCAATTACAGGCCTGTCTACAACCTTCCTTTATGAGCAAGATACTCCAATTACAGGCCTGTCTCCAACCTTCCCTTTATGAGCAAGATACTCCAATTACAGGCCTGTCTCCAACCCTCCCTTTATGAGCAAGATATTCCAATTACAGGCCTGTCTCCAACCTTCCCTTTATGAGCAAGATACTCCAATTACAGGCCTGTCTCCAACCTTCCCTTTATGAGCAAGATACTCCAAATACAGGCCTGTCTACAACCTTCCCTTTATGAGCAAGATACTCCAATTACAGGCCTGTCTCCAACCTTCCCCTCATGAGCAAGATACTCCATTACAGGCCTGTCTCCAACCTTCCCTTTATGAGCAAGATGCTCCAATTACAGACCTGTTAACAGAGCCTGATAGTCCAACAGGCCTGTCTCCAACCTTCCCCTTTATGAGCAAGATACTCCAATTACAGGCCTGTCTCCAACCTTCCTTTATGAGCAAGATACTCCAATTACAGGCCTGTCTCCAACCTTCCCTTTATGAGCAAGATACTCCAATTACAGGCCTGTCTCAACCTTCCCTTTAAGAGCAAGATACTCCAATTACAGGCCTGTCTCCAACCTTCCCTTTATGAGCAAGATACTCCAACACAGGTCTGTCTCCAACCTTCCCTTTAAGAGCAAGATACTCCAATTACAGACCTGTCTCCAACCTTCCCTTCATGAGCAAGATACTCCAATTACAGGCCTGTCTCCAACCTTCCCTTTATGAGCAAGATACTCCAATTACAGGCCTGTCTCCAACCTTCCCCTTTATGAGCAAGATACTCCAATTACAGGCCTGTCTCCAACCTTCCCTTTTATGAGCAAGATACTCCAATTACAGGCCTGTCTCCAACCTTCCCTTTATGAGCAAGATACTCCAATTACAGGCCTGTCTCCAACCTTCCCTTTATGAGCAAGATACTCTAATTACAGGCCTGTCTCCAACCTTCCCTTTATGAGTAAGATAGTCCAATTACAGACCTGTCTCCAACCTTCCCTTTAGAGCAAGATACTCCAATTACAGGCCTGTCTCCAACCTTCCTTTATGAGCAAGATAGTCCAATTACAGACCTGTCTCCAACTACCCTTTTTAGAGCAAGATACTCCAATTACAGGCCTGTCTCCAACCTTCCCTTTTATGAGCAACATACTCCAAATACAGGCCTGTCTCCAACCTTCCCTTTATGAGCAAGATACTCCATTCTTAGTCAGTGTCTGACCTGTAACTCCAACCTTCCTTTTATGAGCATTGGAGGTTCATGACTGATCAGGACCTCCATTAAAGACCTGTCTCCAACCATCCCTTAATGAGCAAGATACTCCAATTACAGGCCTGTCTCCATTTGACCTCAAAATACTCCAATTACAAAAATGTAGAATGTTCATTTTTGGGGTATGAGCAAGAATAAATTTGACCAATTACAGGCCTGTTATTTGCAACTGGTCACGCGTGTCACATTTACTGAGCAAGATAACTCCAATTACAGGCCTGTCTCCAACCTTCCTTTATGAGCAAGAAACTCCAATTACAGGCCTGTCTCCAAACCTTCCCTTTATGAGCAAGATACAGGCAATTACAGGCCTGTCTCCAACCTTCCCTTTATGAGCAAGATAGTCCAATTACAGGCCTGTCTCCAACCTTCCCTTTATGAGCAAGATACTCCAATTACAGGCCTGTCTCCAACCTTCCCTTTAAGAGCAAGATACTCCAAACAGGCCTGTCTCCAACCTTCCCTTTATGAGCAAGATACTCCAATTACAGGCCTGTCTCAAAACTTCCCTTTATGAGCAAAATACTCCAATTACAGGCCTGTCTCCAACCTTCCCTTTATGAGCAAAATATACTCCAAATACAGACCTGGCCTGTCTCAACCTTCCCTTTATGGGCAAATACTCCAATTACAGGCCTGTCTCCAACCTTCCCTTTATGAGCAAGATACTCCAATTACAGACCTGTCTACCTTCCCTTTATGAGCAAGCAAAATACTCCAAAAATTACCTTCTCCAACCTTCCCTTTAGAGAAGATACTCCAATTACAGGCCTGTCTCCAACCTTCCCTTTATGAGCAAGATACTCCAATTACAGGTCTATCTCCAACCTTCCCTTTAAGAGCAAGATACTCCAATTACAGGTCTGTCTCCAACCTTCCCTTTAAGAGCATGATACTCCAATTACAGGCCAGTCTCCAACCTTCCCTTAATGAGCAAGATACTCCAATTACAGTCCTGTCTCCAACCTTCCCTTTATGAGCAAGATACTCCAATTACAGGCCTGTCTACAACCTTCCCTAAATGAGCAAGATACTCCAATTACAGGCCTGTCTCCAACCTTCCCTTTAAGAGCAAGATACTCCAGTTACAGGCCTGTCTCCAACCTTCCCTTTATGAGCAAAACACTCCAATTACAGGCCTGTCTACAACCTTCCCTTCTTGAGCAAGATACTCCAATTACAGGCCAGTGTACAACCTTCCCTTTATGAGCAAGATACTCCAATTCCAGGCCTGTCGACAACCTTCCCTTTATTAGCAAGAAACTCCAATTACAGGCCTGTCTCCAACCTTCTATTGCTGAGAAAAATTGTCCAATTACAGGCCTGTCTCCAACCTTCCCTTTATGAGAAAGATACCCCAATTACAGGTCTGTCTCCAACCTTCCCTTTATGAGCAAGATACTCCAATTACAGGCCTGTCTCCAACCTTCCCCTTTATGAGCAAGATACTCCAATTACAGGTCTGTCTCCAACCTTCCCTTTAAGAGCAAGATACTCCAATTACAGGTCTGTCTCCAACCTTCCCTTTAAGAGCAAGATACTCCAATTACAGGCTTGTCTCCAACCTTCCCTTAATGAGCAAGATACTCCAATTACAGTCCTGTCTCCAACCTTCCCTTTATGAGTAAGATACTCCAACTACAGGCCTGTCTGCAACCTTCCCTTTATGAGCAAAATACTCCAATTACAGGTCTGTATCCAACCTTCCCATTAAGAGCAAGATACTCCAATTACAGAACTGCCTCCAACCTTCCCTTCATTAGCAAGATACTCCAATTACAGGCCTGTCTCCAACCTTCCCTTTATGAGCAAGATACTCCAATTACAGACCTGTCTCCAACCCTCCCTTCATGAGAGAGATACTCCAATTAAGGACCTGTCTCCAACCATCCCGTTATGAGCAAGATACTCCAATTACAGGCCTACTCCAACCTTCCCATTTATGAGGAAATTCACAGGCCTGTCTCCAACCTTCCCTTTATGAGCAAGATACTCCAATGACAGGCCTGTTCCAACCTTCCCTTTATGAGCAAGATATTCCACTTGTTACCTGTCTCCAACCTTCTGTTCAAGAGCAAGATACTCCAATTACAGACGACTCTCAACCTTCCCTTCATGAGCAAGATACACCAATTACAGGCCTTCCTACAACCTTCCCTTCATGAGCAAGATACTCCAATTACAGGCCAGTTCCAACCTTTTTAAAAGCAAGAATCTTCACAATTTTTTCCCTTTATGAGCAAGATTCTCCACACCTTGAATTAATTTCCAACCTTCCCAACCTTTTTATTTGCTGACATCTCCAATCAGACCTGTCTCAAATTTTTATGAGCAAGATACTCCAATTACAGGCCCCTGTCTCCAACCTTCCCTTTTTTGAGAGCAAGATACTGCAATTACAGGCCTGTCTCCAACCTTCCCTTCATGAGCAAGATACTCCAATTACAGGCCTTTAAACAACCTTCCCTTTATGAGCAAGATACTTCAATTACAGGCCCTGTCTCCAACCTTCCCTTCATGAGCAAGATATCCAATTACAAGATGCTCTTCTTTACAGACCTGTATTTGTTTTAGACAGGACTGTCTCCCCCTTCCCTTCAGGAGCAAGACAGGTCCAAAGATTACAGGCCTTTTCCAACCTTCCCTTTGAAAAAGATACTCCAATTACAGGCCAGTCTAGTCCAAATTACAGAGATGTCCAAAAAGGCACAGACCTGTCTCAAACCTTTCCCTTTTAGAGCAAGATACTGCAATTACAGGCCTGTCTCCAACCTTCCCTTTATGAGCAAGATACTCCAAATACAGGCCTGTCTCCAACCTTCCCTTTATGAGCAAGAAACTCCAATTACAGGCCTGTCTCCAACCTTCCCTTCATGAGCAAGATACTCCAATTACAGGCCTGTCTACAACCTTCCCTTCATTGGCAAGATACTCCAATTAGAGGCCTGTCTCCAACCTTCCTTTTATGAGCAAGACACTCCAATTACAGGCCTGTCTGAAACATTCCCTTTAAGAGCAAGATACTCCAATTACAGGCGTGTCTCCAACCTTCCCTTTATGGGCAAAATACTCCAAATACAGACCTGTCTACAACCTTCCCTTTATGGGCAACATACTCCAATTACAGGCCTGTCTCCAACCTTCCCTTTATGAGCAAGATACTCCAAATTCAGACCTGGCTACAACCTTCCCTTTATGGGCAAAATACTCCAATTACAAGCCTGTCTCCAACCTTCCCTATATGGGCAAGATACTCCAATTGCAAGACCTGTCTACAACCTTCCCTTTATGGGCAAAATACTCCAATTACAGGCGTGTCTCCAACCTTCCTTTTATGAGCAAGATACTCCAAATACAGACCTGTCTACAACCTTCCCTTTATGGGCAAAATATTCCAATTACAGGCCTGTCTCCAACCTTCCCTTTATGAGCAAGATACTCCAATTACAAGACCTGTCTACAACCTTCCCTTTAAGAGCAAGATACTCCAATTACAGGTCTGTATCCAACCTTCCCATTAAGAGCAAGATACTCCAATTACAGAACTGCCTCCAACCTTCCCTTCATTAGCAAGATACTCCAATTACAGGCCTGTCTCCAACCTTCCCTTTATGAGCAAGATACTCCAATTACAGACCTGTCTCCAACCCTCCCTTCATGAGAGAGATACTCCAATTAAGGACCTGTCTCCAACCATCCCGTTATGAGCAAGATACTCCAATTACAGGCCTGTCTCCAACCTTCCCTTTATGAGCAAGAAATTCCAATTACAGGCCTGTCTCCAACCTTCCCTTTATGAGCAAGATACTCCAATTAAGGACCTGTCTCCAACCATCCCGTTATGAGCAAGATACTCCAATTACAGGCCTGTCTCCAACCTTCCCTTTATGAGCAAGATATTCCAATTACAGGCCTGTCTCCAACCTTCCCTTTATGAGCAAGATACTCCAATTACAGGCCTGTCTCCAACCTTCCCTTTATGAGCAAGATACTCCAATTACAGGCCTGTCTCCAACCTTCCCTTTATGAGCAAGATACACCAATTACAGGCCTGTCTCCAACCTTCCCTTTATGAGCAAGATACTCCAATTACAGGCCTGTCTACAACCTTCCCTTCATGAGCAAGATACTTACAGGCCTGTCCACAACCTTCCCTTTTATGACCTTCCTTTTATGAGCAAGATACTCCAATTACAGGCCTGTCTCCAACCTTCCCTTTATGAGCAAGATACTCCAATTACAGGCCTGTCTCCAACCTTCCCTTTATGAGCAAGATACTCCAATTACAGGCCTGTCTCCAACCTTCCCAACCTTATGAGCAAGATACTCCAATTACAGGCCTGTCTCCAACCTTCCCTTTATGAGCAAGATACTCCAATTACAGGCCTGTCTCCAACCTTCCCCTTATGAGCAAGATACTCCAATTACAGGCCTGTCTCCACTCCAACCTTCCCTTTATGAGCAAGATACTCCAATTACAGGCCTGTCTCCAACCTTCCCTTCATGAGCAAGATACTCCAATTACAGGCCTGTCTCCAACCTTCCCTTCATGAGCAAGATACTCCAATTACAGGCCTGTCTCCAACCTTCCCTTCATGAGCAAGATACTCCAATTACAGGCCTGTCTCCAACCTTCCCTTTATGAGCAAGATGAGCAAGAACCTGTCTCCAACCTTCCCTTTCATGAGCAAGATACAATTACAGGCCTGTCTCCAACCTTCCCTTTTATGAGCAAGATACTCCAATTACAGGCCTGTCTCCAACCTTCCCTTTATGAGCAAGATACTCCAATTACAGGCCTGTCTCCAACCTTCCCTTAATGAGCAAGATACTCCAATTACAGGCCTGTCTCCAACCTTCCCTTTATGAGCAAGATACTCCAATTACAGGCCTGTCTCCAACCTTCCCTTTATGAGCAAGATACTCCAATTACAGGCCTGTCTCCAACCTTCCCTTCATGAGCAAGATACTCCAATTACAGGCCTGTCTCCAACCTTCCCTTATGAGCAAGATACTCCAATTACAGGCCTGTCTCCAACCTTCCCCTTTATGAGCAAGATACTCCAATTACAGGCCTGTCTCCAACCTTCCCTTTATGAGCAAGATACACCAATTACAGGCCTGTCTACAACCTTCCCTTTATGAGCAAGATACTCCAATTACAGGCCTGTCTCCAACCTTCCCTTTATTGAGCAAGATACTCCAATTACAGGCCTGTCTCCACCTTTCCCTTTAGGCCAAGACATGTCCACACAGGCCTGTCTCTAACCTTCCCTTTATGAGCAAGATACTCCAATTACAGGCCTGTCTCCAACCTTCCCTTTATGAGCAAGATACTCCAATTACAGGCCTGTCTATAACCTTCCCTTTATGAGCAAGATACTCCAATTACAGGCCTGTCTCCAACCTTCCCTTTATGAGCAAAATACTCCAATTACAGGCCTGTCTCCAACCTTCCCTTTAGAGAAAGATACTCCAATTACAGGCCTGTCTCCAACCTTCCCTTTTATGAGCAAGATACTCCAATTACAGGCCTGTCTCCAACCTTCCCTTTTATGAGCAAGATACACCAATTACAGGTCTGTCTCAACCTTCCCCTTATGAGAGCAAGATACTCCAATTACAGGCCTGTCTCCAACCTTCCCTTTATGAGCAAGATACTCCAATTACAGGCCTGTCTCCAACCTTCCCTTTATGAGCAAGATACTCCAATTACAGACCTGTCTCCAACCTTCCCTTTATGAGCAAGATACTCCAATTACAGGCCTGTCTCCAAATTTTCCTTTTATGAGCAAGATACACCAATTACAGGCCTGTCTCCAACCTTCCCATTAATGACAAGATACTCCAATTACAGGCCTGTCTCCAACCTTCCCTTCTTGGAGCAAGATAGAAATTACAGGCCAGTCTACAACCTTCCCTTTATGAGCAAGATACTCCAATTACAGGCCTGTCTCCAACCTTCCCTTTATGAGCAAGATAAATTGTCCAATTACAGGCCTGTCTCCAACCTTCCCTTTATGAGCAAGATACTCAATTACAGGCCTGTCTCAAACCTTCCCTTTTATGAGCAAGATATCCAATTACAGGCCTGTCTCCAACCTTCCCTTTATGAGCAAGATACTCCAATTACAGGTCTGTCTCCAACCTTCCCTTTAAGAGCAAGATACTCCAATTACAGGCCTGTCTCCAACCTTCCCTTTATGAGCAAGATACTCCAATTACAGGCCTGTCTCCAACCTTCCCTTTATGAGCAAGATACTCCAATTACAGGCCTGTCTACAACCTTCCCTTTATGAGCAAGATACTCCAATTACAGGCCTGTCTCCAACCTTTCCTTTATGAGCAAGATACTCCAATTACAGGCCTGTCTCCAACCTTCCCTTAATGAGCAAGATACTCCAATTACAGGCCTGTCTCCAACCTTCCTTTATGAGCAAGATACTCCAATTACAGGCCTGTCTCCAACCTTCCCTTTATGAGCAAGATACTCCAATTACAGGCCTGTCTCCAACCTTCCCTTCATGAGCAAGATACTCCAATTACAGACCTGTCTCCAACCTTCCCTTTATGAGCAAGATACTCCAATTACAGGCCTGTCTCCAACCTTCCCTTTATGAGCAAGATACTCCAATTACAGGCCTGTCTCCAACCTTCCCTTTATGAGCAAGATACTCCAATTACAGGCCTGTCTCCAACCTTCCTTTATGAGCAAGATACTCCAATTACAGGCCTGTCTCCAACCTTCCTTTAAGAGCAAGATACTCCAATTACAGGCCTGTCTCCAACCTTCCTTCATGAGCAAGATACTCCAATTACAGGCCTGTCTCCAACCTTCCCTTTATGAGCAAGATACTCCAATTACAGGCCTGTCTCCAACCTTCCCTTCATGAGCAAGATACTCCAATTACAGGCCTGTCTACAACCTTCCCTTTATGAGCAAGATACTCCAATTACAGGCCTGTCTCCAACCTTCCCTTTATGAGCAAGATACTCCAATTACAGGCCTGTCTCCAACCTTCCCTTCATGAGCAAGATACTCCAATTACAGGCCTGTCTCCAACCTTCCCTTTATGAGCAAGATACTCCAATTACAGGCCTGTCTCCAACCTTCCCTTTATGAGCAAGATACTCCAATTACAGGCCTGTCTACAACCTTCCCTTTATGAGCAAGATACTCCAATTACAGGCCTGTCTCCAACCTTCCCTTTATGAGCAAGATAGTCCAATTACAGACCTGTCTCCAAATTTCCCGTTTAGAGCAAGATACACCAATTACAGGACTGTCTCCAACCTTCCCGTTATGAGCAAAACACTCCAATTACAGGCCTGTCTACAACCTTCCCTTCTTGAGCAAGATACTCCAATTACAGGCCAGTCTACAACCTTCCCTTTATGAGCAAGATACTCCAATTACAGGCCTGTCTCCAACCTTCCTTTATGAGCAAGATACTCCAATTACAGGCCTGTCTCCAACCTTCCCTTTATGAGCAAGATACTCCAATTACAGGCCTGTCTCCAACCTTCCCTTATGAGCAAGATACCCAATTACAGGCCTGTCTCCAACCTTCCCTTTATGAGCAAGATACTCCAATTACAGGCCTGTCTCCAACCTTCCCTTTAGGAGCAAGATACTCCAATTACAGGCCTGTCTCCAACCTTCAAGAAACTCCAATTTAACCTTCCCTTTTTAAGAGCAAGATACTCCAATTACAGGCCTGTCTCCAACCTTCCCTTTATGAGCAAGATACTCCAATTACAGGCCTGTCTCCAACCTTCCCTTTATGAGCAAGATACTCCAATTACAGGCCTGTCTCCAACCTTCCCTTCATGAGCAAGATACTCCAATTACAGGCCTGTCTCCAACCTTCCCTTTATGAGCAAGATACTCCAATTACAGGCCTGTCTCCAACCTTCCCTTTATGAGCAAGATACTCCAATTACAGGCCTGTCTCCAACCTTCCTTTATGAGCAAGATACTCCAATTACAGGCCTGTCTCCAACCTTCCCTTTATGAGCAAGATACTCCAATTACAGGCCTGTCTCCAACCTTCCTTTATGAGCAAGATACTCCAATTACAGGCCTGTCTCCAACCTTCCCTTTATGAGCAAGATACTCCAATTACAGGCCTGTCTCCAACCTTCCTTTATTAGCAAGATACTCCAATTACAGGCCTGTCTCCAACCTTCCCTTTATGAGCAAGATACTCCAATTACAGGCCTGTCTCCAACCTTCCCTTTATGAGCAAGAAATTCCAATTACAGGCCTGTCTCCAACCTTCCCTTTATGAGCAAGATACTCCAATTACAGGCCTGTCCAACCATTCCCTTTATGAGCAAGATACTCCAATTACAGGCCTGTCTCCAACCTTCCCTTTTGAGAGCAAGATACTCCAATTACAGGCCTGTCCCAACCTTCCCTTTATGAGCAAGATACTCCAATTACAGGCCTGTCTCCAACCTTCCCTTTATGAGCAAGATACTCCAATTACAGGCCTGTCTCCAACCTTCC
Source organism: Gymnothorax javanicus (assembly GCA_029692085.1). Classification (NCBI taxonomy): domain Eukaryota; kingdom Metazoa; phylum Chordata; class Actinopteri; order Anguilliformes; family Muraenidae; genus Gymnothorax; species Gymnothorax javanicus. Next base: position 3,290,627 of record CM056193.1, read on the forward strand.
CTTTATGAGCAAGATACTCCAATTACAGGCCTGTCTCCAACCTTCCCTTTATGAGCAAGATACTCCAATTACAGGCCTGTCTCCAACCTCCCCTTAATGAGCAAGATACTCCAATTACAGTCCTGTCTCCAACCTTCCCTTTATGAGCAAGATACAAGGCCTGTCTGCAACCTTCCCCTTTTATGAATTACAGGCCTGTCTCCAACCTTCCCATTAAGAGCAAGATACCCAATTACAGGCCTGTCTCCAACCTGAGCAAGATACTCCAATTACAGACCTGGCCTCTCCAACCTTCCTTTCATGAGCAAGATACTCCAATTACAGGACCTGTCTCCAACCATCCCTTTATGAGCAAGATACTCCAATTACAGGCCTGTCTCCAACCTTTATGAGCAAGATACTCCAATTACAGGCCTGTCTCCAACCTTCCCTTTATGAGCAAGATAGTCCAATTACAGGCCTGTCTCCAAAGCAAGATATTCCAATTACAGGCCTGTCTCCAATTTTTTACAGATAGATTACAGGCTCCAACCCTGTCTCCAACCTTCCCTTTATGAGCAAGATACTCCAATTACAGGCCTGTCTCAACCTTCTTCCCTTATGAGCAAAATACAACCTTCTCCAACCTTTCCTTTATGAGCAAGATAAAAGATAGGACATCCAATTCCAGGATACTCCAATTACAGGCCTGTCAACCTTCCCTTTATGAGCAAGATACTCAAGATAACCTCCCTTTATGAGCAAGATACTCCAATTACAGGCCTGTCTCCAACCTTGTCTCCAACCTTTATGAGCAAGCAAGATACTCCTGTCTCCAATTTTACAGGCCCAATTACAGGCCTGTCCTTCCCCCTTTATGAGCAAGATACTCAAGACAGGCCTGTCCAATTACAGGCCTGTCTACAGGCAACCTTCCCTTTGAGCAAGATACTCCAATTACAGGCCTGTCTCCAACCTTCCCTTTATGAGCAAGATACTCCAATTACAGGCCTGTCTCCAACCTTCCCTTTATGAGCAAGATACTCCAATTACAGGCCTGTCTCCAACCTTCCCTTTATGAGCAAGATACTCCAATTACAGGCCTGTCTCCAACCTTCCCTTTATGAGCAAGATACTCCAATTACAGGCCTGTCTCCAACCTTCCCTTTGTGAGCAAGATACTCCAATTACAGGCCTGTCTCCAACCTTCCCTTTTATGAGCAAGATACTCCAATTACAGGCCTGTCTCCAACCTTCCTTTATGAGCAAGATACTCCAATTACAGGCCTGTCTCCAACCTTCCCTTTATGAGCAAGATACTCCAATTACAGGCCTGTCTCCAACCTTCCCTTTATGAGCAAGATGTCTCTCCAATTACAGGCCTGTCTCCAACCTTCCCTTTATGAGCAAGATACTCCAATTACAGGCCTGTCTCCAACCTTCCCTTTATGAGCAAGATACTCCAATTACAGGCCTGTCTCCAACCTTCCCCTTTATGAGCAAGATACTCCAATTACAGGCCTGTCTCCAACCTTCCTTTATGAGCAAGATACTCCAATTACAGGCCTGTCTCCAACCTTCCCTTTATGAGCAAGATACTCCAATTACAGGCCTGTCTCCAACCTTCCCTTTATGAGCAAGATCTCCAATTACAGGCCTGTCTCCAACCTTCCCTTCATGAGCAAGATACTCCAATTACAGGCCTGTCTCCAACCTTCCCTTTATGAGCAAGATAGATACTCCAATTACAGGCCTGTCTCCAACCTTCCCTTTATGAGCAAGATACTCCAATTACAGGCCTGTCTCCAACCTTCCCTTTAAGAGCAAGATACTCCAATTACAGGCCTGTCTGTCTTCCCTTTATGAGCAAAATATCTCCAATTACAGGCCTGTCTCCAACCTTTATTTATGAGCAAGATACTCCAATTACAGGCCTGTCTCCAACCTTTCCCTTCATGAGCAAGATACTCCAATTACAGGCCTGTCTCCAACCTTCCTTTATGAGCAAGATATCTCCAAATACAGAACTGTTCTCCAACCTTCCCTTTATGAGCAAGATACTCCAATTACAGGCCTGTCTCCAACCTTCCCTTTATGAGCAAGATACTCCAATTACAGGCCTGTCTCCAACCTTCCTTTATGAGCAAGATACTCCAATTACAGGCCTGTCTCCAACCTTCCCTTTATGAGCAAGATACTCCAATTACAGGCCTGTCTCCAACCTTTCCCTTTATGAGCAAGATACCCAATTACAGGCCTGTCTCCAACCTTCCCTTATGAGCAAGATACTCCAATTACAGGCCTGTCTCCAACCTTCCCTTTATGAGCAAGATACTCCAATTAGGCCTGTCTCCAACCTTCCCTTCATGAGCAAGATACTCCAACAGGCCTGTCTCCCTTCCCTTTAAGAGCAAGATACTCCATAGGCCTGTCCAACCCTTCCCTTTAGAGCAAGATACTCCAACAGGCCTGTCCCAACCTTCCCTTTATGAGCAAGATACTCCAATTACAGGCCTGTCTCCAACCTTCCCTTTATGAGCAAGATACTCCAATTACAGGCCTGTCTCCAACCTTCCCTTTATGAGCAAGATACTCCAATTACAGGCCTGTCTCCAACCTTCCCTTTATGAGCAAGATACTCCAATTACAGGCCTGTCTCCAACCTTCCCTTTAAGAGCAAGATACTCCAATTACAGACGTGTCTCAAACCTTCCCTTCATGAGCAAGATACTCCAATTACAGGCCTGTCTCCAACCTTCCCTTTATGAGCAAGATACTCCAATTACAGGCCTGTCTCCAACCTTCCCTTTATGAGCAAGATACTCCAATTACAGGCCTGTCTCCAACCTTCCCCTTTATGAGCAAGATACTCCAATTACAGGCCTGTCTCCAACCTTCCTTTATGAGCAAGAATTCCAATTACAGGCCTGTCTCCAACCTTCCCTTTATGAGCAAGATACTCCAATTACAGGCCTGTCTCCAACCTTCCCTTTATGAGCAAGATACTCCAATTACAGGCCTGTCTCCAACCTTCCCTTTAAGAGCAAGATACTCCAATTACAGGCCTGTCTCCAACCTTCCCCTTCATGAGCAAGATACTCCAATTACAGGCCTGTCTCCAACCTTCCCTTTATGAGCAAGATACTCCAATTACAGGCCTGTCTCCAACCTTCCCTTTATGAGCAAGATATTCCAATTACAGGCCTGTCCCCAACCAAGATCCTTTATGAGCAAGATACTCCAATTACAGGCCTGTCTCCAACTTCCCTTTATGAGCAAGATATAGTCCAATTACAGGCCTGTCTCCAACCTTCCCTTTATGAGCAAGATACTCCAATTACAGGCCTGTCTCCACCTTCCCTTTATGAGCAAGATACTCCAATTACAGGCCTGTCTCCAACCTTTTTCCTTCAAGGAGCAAGATACTCCAATTACAGGCCTGTCTCAAACCTTCCTTTATGAGCAAGATACTCCAATTACAGGCCTGTCTCCAACCTTCCCTTGGAAGATACTCCAATTACAGGCCTGTCTCCAACCTTCCCTTTTAGAGCAAGATACACCAATTACAGGCCTGTCTCCAACCTTCCCTTTAGAGCCTGTAGTCCAATTACAGACCTGTCTCCAACCTTCCCTTTATGAGCAAGATACTCCAATTACAGGCCTGTCTCCAACCTTCCCTTTCTCCATGAGCAAGAGCAAGACAGGCCTGTCTCAATTCCCTTTAGGCCTGTCAGGCCTGTCCAACCTTCCCTTTAATGAGCAAGATACTCCAATTACAGGCCTGTCTCCAACCTTCCCTTTGAGCAAGATACTCCAATTACAGGCCTGTCTCCAACCTTCCCTTTATGAGCAAGATACTCCAATTACAGGCCTGTCTACAACCTTCCCTTTATGAGCAAGATACTCCAATTACAGGCCTGTCTCCAACCTTCCCTTTATGAGCAAGATACTCCAATTACAGGCCTGTCTCCAACCTTCCCTTTAAGAGCAAGATACTCCAATTACAGGCCTGTCTCCAACCTTCCCTTAATGAGCAAGATACTCCAATTACAGGCCTGTCTCCAACCTTCCCTTTATGAGTAAGATATCCCAATTACAGGCCTGTCTACAACCTTCCCTTTAAGAGCAAGATACTCCAATTACAGGCCTGTCTCCAACCTTCCCTTTATGAGCAAGATACTCCAATTACAGGCCTGTCTCCAACCTTCCCTTTAAGAGCAAAATACTCCAATTACAGGCTTGTCTCAAACCTTCCCTTAATGAGCAAGATACTCCAATTACAGTAATGTCTCCAACCTTCCCTTTATGAGTAAGATACTCCAATTACAGGTCTGTCTCCAACCTTCCCATGAAGAACAAGATACTCCAATTACAGACCTGCCTCCAACCTTCCCTTCATTAGCAAGATACTCCAATTACAGGCCTGTCTCCAACCTTCCCTTTATGAGCAAGATACTCCAATTACAGGCCTGTCTCCAACCTTCCCTTCATGAGCAAGATACTCCAATTAAGGACCTGTCTCCAACCATCCCGTTATGAGCAAGATACTCCAATTACAGGCCTGTCTCCAACCTTCCCTTCATGAGCAAGAAATTCCAATTACAGGCCTGTCTCCAACCTTCCCTTTATGAGCAAGATACTCCAATGACAGGCCTGTCTCCAACCCTCCCTTTATGAGCAAGATATTCCAATTACAGGCCTGTCTCCAACCTTCCCTTTAAGAGCAAGATACTCCAATTACAGACGTGTCTCTAACCTTCCCTTCATGAGCAAGATACACCAATTACAGGCCTGTCTCCAACCTTCCCTTTATGAGCAAGATACTCCAATTACAGGCCTGTCTCAAACCTTCCCTTCATGAGCAAGATACTCCAGAGGCCTGTCTCCAACCTTCCTTTTACAGCAAGATACTACAGTCCTGTCTCCAACCTTCCCTTTATGAGCAAGATACTCCATTACAGGCCTGTCTCTCCTTCCCTTTATGAAAGATACCAATTACAGGCCTGTCTAACCTTCCCCTTTATGAGCAAGACATACTCTAACCTTACAGGCCTGTCTCCAAGGCCTTCCTTACCTGAGCAAGATACTCCAATTACAGGCCTGTCTCCAACCTTCCCTTCATGAGCAAAATAAGATAAGAACTGTCTCCAACCTTCCCTTTCAGGCCTGTCTCCAACCCTGTTCCATTTTTAAGAGCAAGATACTCCAATACAGGCTTGTCTCCAACCCTTCCCCTTACAAGATACTCCAATTACAGGCCTGTCTCCAACCTTCCCTTTAATGAGCAAGATACTCCAATTACAGGCCTGTCCAACCTTCCTTAATGAGCAAGATACTCCAATTACAGGCCTGTCTCCAACCTTCCTTTATGAGCAAGATACTCCAATTACAGGCCTGTCTCAACCCTTCCCTTTATGAGCAAGATACTCCAATTACAGGCCTGTCTACAACCTTCCCTTCAAGCAAGATACCCAATTACAGGCCTGTCTGCAGATCCCTTTATGAGCAAGATACTCCCATTACAGGCCTGTCTCCAACCTTCCCTTTATGAGCAAGATACTCCAATTACAGGCCTGTCTCCAACCTCCCTTTATGAGCAAGATACTCCAATTACAGGCCTGTCTCCAACCTTCCCTTTATGAGCAAGATATTCCAATTACAGGCCTGTCTCAACCTTCCCTTTATGAGCAAGATACTCCCAATTACAGGCCTGTCTCCAACCTTCCCTTTATGAGCAAGATACTCCAATTACAGGCCTGTCTCCAACCTTCCTTTTATGAGCAAGATACTCCAATTACAGGCCTGTCTCCAACCTTCCCTTTTTATGAGCAAGATACTCCAATTACAGGCCTGTCTCCAACCTTTCCTTTTATGAGCAAGATACTCCAATTACAGGCCTGTCTCCAACCTTCCCCTTTATGAGCAAGATACTCCAATTACAGGCCTGTCTCCAACCTTCCTTTTATAAACAAGAGACTCCAAATACAGGCCTGTCTCCAACCTTCCTTTATGAGCCTGATCTCCAACAAGAACTGTCTACAACCTTCCCCATGAGCAAGATACTCCAATTACAGGCCTGTCTCCAACATTCCTTTTTAGAGTAAGATCCACCAAATACAGGCTTGTCTCCAACCTTCCCTTTATGAGCAAGATACTGCAATAACAGGCCTGTGTACAACCTTCCCTTTATGAGCAAGATACTCCAATTACAGGCCTGTCTCCAACCTTCCCTTTATGAGCAAGATACTCCAATTACAGGCCTGTCTCCAACCTTCCCTTTTTGAGCAAGATACTCCAATTACAGGCCTGTCTCCAACCTTCTCTTTATGAGCAAGATACTCCAATTACAGGCCTGTCTCCAACCTTCCCTTTGTGAGCAAGATACTCCGATTACAAGACCAGTCTACAACCTTCCCTTTATGAGCAAGATACTCCAATTACAGGCCTGTCTCCAACCTTCCCTTTATGAGCAAGATACTCCAATTACAGGCCTGTCTCCAACCTACCCTTAATGAGCAAGACACTCCAATTACAGGCCTGTCTACAACCCTCCAGTAATGAGCAAGATACTCCAATTAGAGGCCTGTCTCAAACCTTCCCTTTATAAGCAAGATACTCCAATTACAGACCTGTCTCCAAGCTTCCCTTCATGAGCATGATACTCCAATTACAGGCGTGTCTCCAACCTTCCCTTTATGAGCAAGATACTCCAATTACAGACCTGTCTCCAACCTTCCCTTTATGAGCAAGATACTCCAATTACAGGCCTGTCTCCAACCTTCCCTTTATGAGCAAGATACTCCAATTACAGGCCTGTCTCCAACCTTCCCTTTGTGAGCAAGATACTCCAATTACAGGCCTGTCTCCAACCTTCCCTTTATGCGCAAGATACTCCAATTACAGGCCTGTCTCCAACCTTCCCTTTAAGAGCAAGATACTCCAATTACAGGCTTGTCTCCAACCTTCCCTTTTTGAGCAAGATACTGCAATTACAGGCCTGTCTCCAACCTTCCCTTTATGAGCAAGATACTCCAATTACAGACCTGTCTCCAACCTTCCCTTCATGAGCAAGATACTCCAATTACAGGCCTGTCTCCAACCTTCCCTTTATGAGCAAGATACTCCAATTACAGACCAGTCTCCAACCCTCCCTTCATGAGCGAGATACTCCAATTAAAGACCAGTCTCCAACCATCCTTTTATGAGCAAGAAACTCCAATTACAGGCCTGTCTCCAACCTTCCCTTTATGAGCAAGAAATTCCAATTACAGGCCTGTCTCCAACCTTCCCTTTATGAGCAAGATACTCCAATGACAGGCCTGTCTCCAACCTTCCCTTTATGAGCAAGATATTCCAATTACAGGCCTGTCTCCAACCTTCGCTTTAAGAGCAAGATACTCCAATTACAGACGTGTCTCTAACCTTCCCTTCATGAGCAAGATACACCAATTACAGGCCTGTCTCCAACCTTCCCTTTATGAGCAAGATACTCCAATTACAGGCCTGTCTCCAACCTTCCCTTTATGAGCAAGATACTCCAATTACAGGCCTGTCTCCAACCTTCCCTTTATGAGCAAGATACTCCAATTACAGGCCTGTCTCCAACCCTTCCTTTATGAGCAAGATACTCCAATTACAGGCCTGTCTCCAACCTTCCCTTTATGAGCAAGATACTCCAATTACAGGCCTGTCTCCAACCTTCCCTTTATGAGCAAGATACTCCAATTACAGGCCTGTCTACAACCCTCCCTTTATGAGCAAGATACTCCAATTAGAGGCCTGTCTCCAACCTTCCCTTTATGAGCAAGATACTCCAATTACAGGCCTGTCTCCAACCTTCCCTTTAAGAGCAAGATACTCCAATTACAGACCTGTCTCCAACCTTCCCTTTATGAGCAAGATACTCCAATTACAGGCCTGTCTCCAACCTTCCCTATATGAGCAAGATACTCCAATTACAGACCTGTCTACAACCTACCCTTTTTGAGCAAGATACTCCAATTACAGGCCTGTCTCCAACCTTCCTTTTATGAGCAAGATACTCCAATTACAGGTCTGGCTACAACCCTCCCTTTATAAGCAAGATACTCCAATTAGAGGCCTGTCTCCAACCTTCCCTTTATGAGCAAGACACTCTAATTACAAACCTGTCTCCAACCTTCCCTTTAAGAGCAAGATACTCCAATTACAGACCTGTTCCAACCTTTTTATGAGCAAGATACTCCAATTACAGGCCTGTCTCCAACCTTCCCTTTATGAGCAAGATACTCCAATTACAGACCTGTCTCCACCCTTTTGACCTTTATGAGCAAGATACTCCAATTACAGGCCTGTCTCCAACCTTCCTTTTATGAGCAATATACACCAATTACAGGCCTGTCTACAACCTTCCCTTTAAGAGCAAGATACTCCAATTACAGACCTGTCTCCAACCCTTTTCATATGAAGGTACAAGAAGACCTGTCTCCAACCATCCCTTAGAGCAAGATACTCCAATTACAGGCCTGTCTCCAACCATCCCTTTATGAGCAAGATATTCCACCACAGGCCTGTCTCCAACCTTCCCTTATGAGCAAGATACTCCAATGACAGGCCTGTCTCCAACCCTCCCTTTATGAGCAAGACACACCAATTACAGACATGTCTCCAATCTTCCCTTCATGAGCAAGATAGTCCAATTACAGACCTGTCTCCAACTTTCTTGCTCTAAGTCCAATTACAGACCTGTCTCCAACTTTCCCGTTTCGAACAAGATACACCAATTACAGACATGTCTCCAAACTTCCCTTCATGAGCAAGATACTCCAATTACAGGCCTGTCTCCAACCTTCCCTTTATGAGAAAGATAGTCCAAATACAGGCCTGTCTCCAAACTTCCCTTTATGAGCAAGATACTCCAATTACAGACCTGTCTCCAAACCTTCCCTTTAATGAGCAAAGATAGTCCAATTACAGGCCTGTCTCCAACCTTCCCTTTATGAGCAAGATACTCCAATTACAGGCCTGTCCCAACCTTCCCTTTATGAGCAAGATACTCCAATTACAGGCCTGTCTCCAACCTTCCCTTTTATGAGCAAGATACTCCAATTACAGGTCTGTCTCCAACCTTCCCTTTATGAGCAAGGCCTGGCCTGTCTACAACCCCCCTTTATGAGCAAGATACTCCAATTACAGACAGGCCTGTCTCAACCTTCCTTTCATGAGCAAGATACTCCAATTACAGGCCTGTCTCCAACCTTCCTTTAGCAAGATAGCAAGGCCTGTCTCCACAGACAGGCCTGTCTCCAACAGGCCTGTGTCCAACCTTTATGATGAGAAAGAATTACAGGCCTGTCTACAATTCCCTATGAGCAAGATCTCCAACCTGTCTCCAACCTTCCCTTTTAGAGCAAGATACTCCAATTACAGGCCTGTCTCCAACCTTCCCTTCATGAGCAAAAGATACTCCAATTACAGGCCTGTCTCCAACCTTCCCTTTAAGAAGATACTCCAATTACAGGCCTGTCTCCAACCTTCCCTTCATGAGAGCAAGATACTCCAAATTACAGACCTGTCCAACCATCCCTTTATGAGCAAGATACTCCAATTACAGGCCTGTCTCCAACCTTCCCTTTATGAGCAAGATACTCCAATTACAGGCCTGTCTCCAACCTTCCCTTTATGAGCAAGATACCCAATACAGGCCTGTCTCCAACCTTCCCTTTATGAGCAAGATACTCCAATTACAGGCCTGTCTCCTGAACCTTCCCTTTATGAGCAAGATACTCCAATTACAGGTCTGTCTCCAACCTTCCCTTAAGAGCAAGACACTCCAATTACAGGTCTCCAACCTTCCCTTTATGAGCAAGATACTCCAAACCTGTCTCCAACCCTCCCCTTATGAGCAAGATACTCCAATTACAGGCCTGTCTCCAACCTTCCTTTATGAGCAAGATACTCCAATTACAGGCCTGTCTCCAACCTTCCTTTATGAGCAAGATACTCCAATTACAGGCCTGTCTCAACCTTCCCTTTAAGAGCAAGATACTCCAATTACAGGCTTGTCTCCAACCTTCCCTTTGAGAGATACTCCAATTACAGATACTCCAACCTTCCCTTATGAGCAAGATACTTACAGGCCTGTCTCCAACCTTCCCCTTTATGAGCAAGATACCCCAATTACAGGCCTGTCTCCAACCTTCCCTTTTATGAGCAAGATACTCCAATTACAGGCCTGTCTCCAACCTTCCCTTTATGAGCAAGATACCAATTACAGGTCTGTCTCAACCTTCCCTTTAAGAGCAAGATGTCTCCAATTACAGGCTTGTCCAACCTTTCCCTATGAGCAAGATACTCCAATTACAGGAATGTCTCCAACCTTTCCAATTAGAGAGTCAAGATGAGACTCCAAACCTTCTCCAACATTCCCTTTAAGAGGCCTGTCTCCAACCATGAGCAAGATACTCCCAATGAGCAAGATGTCTCCAACCTTCCCTTACAGATACTCCAAATACAGACCTGTCTCCAACCTTCCTTTATGAGCAAGATACTCCAATTACAGGCCTGTCTCCAACCTTCCCTTTTATGAGCAAGATACTCCAATTACAGGTCTGGCTACAACCCTCCCTTTATAAGCAAGATACTCCAATTAGAGGCCTGTCTCCAACCTTCCCTTTATGAGCAAGACACTCTAATTACAAACCTGTCTCCAACCTTCCCTTTAAGAGCAAGATACTCCAATTACAGACCTGCCTCCAACCTTCCCTTTATGAGCAAGATACTCCAATTACAGGCCTGTCTCCAACCTTCCCTATATGAGCAAGATACTCCAATTACAGACCTGTCTACACCTACCCTTTATGAGCAAGATACTCCAATTACAGGCCTGTCTCCAACCTTCCTTTTATGAGCAATATACTCCAATTACAGGCCTGTCTACAACCTTCCCTTTAAGAGCAAGATACTCCAATTACAGACCTGTCTCCAACCCTCCCCTCATGAGCGAGATACTCCAATTAAAGACCTGTCTCCAACCATCCCTTAATGAGCAAGATACTCCAATTACAGGCCTGTCTCCAACCTTCCCTTTATGAGCAAGATATTCCAATTACAGGCCTGTCTCCAACGTTCCCTTTATGAGCAAGATAGTCCAGTGACAGGCTTGTCTCCAACCCTCCCTTTATGAGCAAGACACACCAATTACAGACATGTCTCCAATCTTCCCTTCATGAGCAAGATAGTCCAATTACAGACCTGTCTCCAACTTTCTTGCTCTAAGTCCAATTACAGACCTGTCTCCAACTTTCCCGTTTCGAACAAGATACACCAATTACAGACATGTCTCCAAACTTCCCTTCATGAGCAAGATACTCCAATTACAGGCCTGTCTCCAACCTTAACTTTATGAGAAAGATAGTCCAAATACAGACCTGTCTCCAAATTTCCCTTTTAGAGCAAGATACACCAATTACAGACCTGTCGCAAACCTTCCCTTGCTGAGAAAAATAGTCCAATTACAGACCTGTCTCCAAATTTCCCTTTTAGAGCAAGATACTGCAATTACAGGCCTGTCTCCAACCTTCCCTTTATGAGCAAGATACTCCAATTACAGGCCTTTCAACAACGTTCCCTTTATGAGCAAGATACTCCAATTACAGGCCTGTCTCCAACCTTTCTTTATGAGCAAGATACTCCAATTACAGGCCTTTCAACAACCTTTCCTTTATGAACAAGACACTCCAATTACAGGCCTGTCTACAACCTTCCCTTCATGAGCAAGATACTCCAATTACAGGCCTGTCTAGAACCTTCCCTTTATGAGCAAGATACTCCAATTACAGGCCTGTCTCCAACCTTCCCTTTATGAGCAAGACACTCCAATTACAGGCCTGTCTCCAACCTTCCCTTTATGAGCAAGACACACCAATTAGAGGCCTGGCTCCAACCTCCCTTTATGAGAAAGATACTCCAATTAGAGACCTGTCTCCAACCTTCCCTTTATGAGCAAGACACTCCAATTACAAACCTGTCTCCAACCTTCCCTTTAAGAGCAAGATACTCCAATTACAGACCTGCCTCCAACCTTCCCTTCATGAGCAAGATACTCCAATTACAGGCCTGTCTCCAACCTTCCCTATATGAGCAAGATACTCCAATTACAGACCTGTCTACAACCTACCCTTTATGAGCAAGATACTCCAATTACAGGCCTGTCTCCAACCTTCCCTTTATGAGCAAGATACTCCAATTACAGGTCTGTCTCCAACCTTGCCTTTATGAGCAAGATACTCCAATTACAGGCCTGTCTACAACCTTCCCTTTATGAGCAAGCTACTCCAATTACAGGCCTGTCTCCAACCTTCCCTTCATGAGCAAGAAACTCCAATTACAGGCCTGTGTCCAACCTTCTCTTTGTGAGCAAGATACTCCAATTACAGGCCTGTCTCCAACATTCCCTTTATGAGCAAGACATTCCAAATACAGGCCTGTCTCCAACCGTCCCTTTATGAGCAAGATACTCCAATTACAGGCCTGTCTACAACCTTCCTTTTATGAGCAAGATACTCCAATTACAGGCCTGTCTCCAACCTTCCCTTTAAGAGCAAGATACTCCAATGACAAACCTGTCTCCAACCCTCCCTTCATGAGAGAGATACTCCAATTAAAGACCTGTCTCCAACCATCACTTTATGAGCAAGATACTCCAATTACAGGCCTGTCTCCAACCTTCCCTATATGAGCAAGATATTCCAATTACAGGCCTGTCTCCAACCTTCCCTTTATGAGCAAGATACTCCAATGACAGGCCTGTCTCCAAACCTCCCTTTATGAGCAATATACACCAACTACAGACATGTCTCCAACCTTCCCTTGGTGAGAAAGATAGTCCAATTACAGACCTGTCTCCAACTTTCCCTTTATGAGCAAGACACTCCAATTACAGGCCTGTCTCCAACCTTCCCTTTATGAGCAAGACACTCCAATTACAGGCCTGGCTACAACCCTCCCTTTATGAGCAAGATACTCCAATTAGAGGCCTGTCTCCAACCTTCCCTTTATGAGCAAGATACTCCAATTACAGGCCTGTCTCCAACCTTCCCTTTATGAGCAAGATACTCCCAATTACAGGCCTGTCTCCAACCTTCCCTTTAAGAGCAAGATACTCCAATTACAGGCCTGTCTCCAACCTTCCTTTTATGAGCAAGATACTCCAATTACAGGCCTGTCTCCAACCTTCCCTTTAAGAGCAAGATACTCCAATTACAGGCTTGTCTCCAACCTTCCCTTTATGAGCAAGATACTCCCAATTACAGGCCTGTCTCCAACCTTCCCCTTTATGAGCAAGATACTCCAATTACAGGCCTGTCTCCAACCTTCCTTTATGAGCAAGATACTCCAATTACAGGCCTGTCTCCAACCTTCCCTTTATGAGTAAGCAAGATAAGATACTCCAATTACAGGCCTGTCTCCAACCTTCCCTTTATGAGCAAGATACTCCAATTACAGGCCTGTCTCCAACCTTTCATGAGCAAGATACTCCAATTACAGGCCTGTCTCCAACCTTCCCTTTATGAGCAAGATACTCCAATTACAGAGAGAGTCTCCAACAACCTTCCCTTCCCATGAGCAAGATACTCCAATTACAGGCCTGTCTCCAACCTTCCCTTCATGAGCAAGATATTCCAATTACAGGCCTGTCTCCAACCTTCCCTTTATGAGCAAGATACTCCAATGACAGGCCTGTCTCCAACCCTCCCTTCATGAGCAAGATATTCCAATTACAGGCCTGTCTCCAACCTTCCTTTATAAGAGCAAGATACTCCAATTACAGACCTGTCTCTAACCTTTCCTTCATGAGCAAGATACTCCAATTACAGGCCTGTCTCCAACCTTCCCAAACTTATGAGCAAGATACTCCAATTACAGGCCTGTCTCCAGGCCTTCCCTTTACAGAAAGATACCCAATTACAGGTCTGTCTCCAACCTTCCTTGTAAGAAGATCTCAGGCCTTCCAACCTTCCCTTTATGAGCAAAATACTCCATGGCCTCTGTCCAACCTTCCTTTATGAGCAAGATATTCTCATTACAGGCCTGTCTACAACCTTCCCTTTAGAGCAAGATACTCCAATTACAGGCCTGTCTCAACCTTCCCTTTGAGGCAGATAACCTTCCAATTACAGGCCTGTCTCCAACCTTCCCTTTATGAGCAAGATACTCCAATTACAGGCCTGTCTCCAACCTTCCCCTTTATGAGCAAGATACTCCAATTACAGGCCTGTCTCCAACCTTCCCTTTATGAGCAAGATACTCCAATTACAGGCCTGTCTCCAACCTTCCCTTTCATGAGCAAGATACTCCAATTACAGGCCTGTCTCCAACCTTCCTTTTTATGAGCAAGATACTCCAAATTACAGGCCTGTCTACAACCTTCCCTTTATGAGCAAAATACTCCAATTACAGGCCTGTCTCTAACCTTCCCTTTATGAGCAAGATACTCCAATTACAGGCCTGTCTCCAACCTTCCTTTATGAGCAAGATACTCCAATTACAGGCCTGTCTCCAACCTTCCCTTTATGAACAAGAAGATACTCCAATTACAGGCCTGTCTCCAACCTTCCCTTTATGAGCAAGATACTCCAATTACAGACCTGTCTCCAACCTTCCCTTTTATGGGCAAGATACTCCAATTAGAGGCCTGTCTTCAACCTTCCCTTTATGAGCAAGAGACTCCAATTACAGGCCTGTCTCCAACCTTCCCTTTATGAGCAAAATACTCCAATTACAAGAACTGTCTACAACCTTCCCTGTATGAGCAAGATACTCCAATTACAGGCCTGTCTCCAACATTCCTTTTTAGAGTAAGATCCACCAAATACAGGCTTGTCTCCAACCTTCCCTTTATGAGCAAGATACTCCAATTACAGGCCTGTCTCCAACATTCCCTTTATGAGCAAGATAAGTCCAATTACAGACCTGTCTCCAACCTTCCCCTTTATGAGCAAGATATTCCAATTACAGGCCTGTCTACAACCTTCCCTTTATGAGCAAGATACAGGCTTGTCTCCAATTACCAGGCAAGATGTCTCCAACCTTCCCTTTATGAGCAAGATACTCCAATTACAGGCCTGTCTACAACCTTCCCTTATGAGCAAGATACTCCCATTACAGGCCTGTCTCCAACCTTCCCTTTTAGAGCAAGACACTCCAATTACAGGCCTGTCTACAACCCTTCCTTCTTCAAGATACTCCAAATAGAGGCCTGTCTCAAACATTCCCTTTATAAGCAAGACACTCCAATTACAGGCCTGTCTCCAACCTTCCCTTCATGAGCAAGATACTCCAATTACAGGCGTGTCTCCAACCTTCCTTTTATGAGCAAGATACTCCAAATACAGACATGTCTACAACCTTCCCTTTATGGGCAAGATACTCCAATTACAGGCCTGTCTCCAACCTTCTCTTTATGAGCAAGATACTCCAATTACAGGCCTGTCTCCAACCTTCCCTTTGTGAGCAAGATACTCCGATTACAAGACCAGTCTACAACCTTCCCTTTTTTGCGCAAGATACTCCAATTACAGGCCTGTCTCCAACCTTCCCTTTAAGACCAAGATACTCCAATTACAGGCCTGTCTCCAACCTACCCTTAATGAGCAAGACACTCCAATTACAGGCCTGTCTACAACCCTCCAGTAATGAGCAAGATACTCCAATTAGAGGCCTGTCTCAAACCTTCCCTTTATAGAGCAAAGATACTCCAATTACAGGCCTGTCTCCAACCTTCCCTTTATGAGCATGATACTCCAATTACAGGCCTGTCTCCAACCTTCCTTTATGAGCAAGATACTCCAATTACAGACCAGTCTCAACCTTCCCTTTTTTAGCAAGATACTCCAATTACAGGCCTGTCTCCAACCTTCTTTATGATAAGATACTCCAATTACAGGCCTGTCTCCAACCTTCCCTTTGTGAGCAAGATACTCCGATTACAAGACCAGTCTACAACCTTCCCTTTATGCGCAAGATACTCCAATTACAGGCCTGTCTCCAATCTTCCCTTTAAGAGCAAGATACTCCAATTACAGGCTTGTCTCCAACCTTCCCTTTTTGAGCAAGATACTGCAATTACAGGCCTGTCTCCAACCTTCCCTTTATGAGCAAGATACTCCAATTACAGACCTGCTCCTGGCCTGCCTCCAACCCAATTCCCCTGTCTCCAACCTTCTCTTTACAAAATACTCCAATTACAGGCCTGTCTCCAACCTTCCCTTTAAGAGCAAGATACTCCAATTACAGACCAGTCTACAACCTCCCTTTATGAGCAAGATACTCCAATTAAAGGCCTGTCTCCAACCTTCCTTTTATGAGCAAGATACTCCACCACAGGCCTGTCTCAACCCTTCCTTTATGAGCAAGAAATTCCAATTACAGTCCTGTCTCCAACCTTCCCTTTATGAGCAAGATACTCCAATGACAGGCCTGTCTCCAACCTTCCCTTCATGAGCAAGATACTCAATTACAGGCCTGTCTCCAACCTTCCCTATTAAGAGCAAGATAATCCCAATTAAAGACCAGTCTCTAACCTTCCTTCATGAGCAAGATACTCCAATTAAAGGCCTGTTCCAACCATCCTTTTATGAGCAAGAAACTCCAATTACAGGCCCTGTCTCCAACCTTCCCTTTATGAGCAAGATACTCCAATTACAGGCCTGTCTCCAACCTTCCCTTTATGAGCAAGATTCTCCATTACAGGCCTGTCTCCCAACCATCCTTTATGAGACAAGATACTCCACCACAGGCCTGTCTCCAACCTTCCCTTCATGAGCAAGATACTCAATTACAGGCCTGTCTCCAACCTTCCCTTTATGAGCAAGATCACTCCAATTCACAGCTCTGTCTCCAACAACTTCCCTTTAAAGAATAAAATGCTCAATTACAGGCCTGTCTCCAACCTTCCTTTATGAGCAAGATACACCAGTTACAGGGCCCTGTCTCTAGCTTCTTCCTTGCCAGAGCAAAGATTCTCCATTTGAGCCTGTACCACTTCCTTCATGAGCAAGATACTCCAATACAGGCAGTCTACATAACCTATCCTTTATGAGCAAAGATACACTCCAGTGGGCCTGTCTAGCCTTCCTTTATGGTAGAATGCTCCAATTGCAGGCCTGTCTCCCAGCCTTCCGCTTAACAAAGGCAAGAACCCCCAATTAAAAGGCCGTCTAAACCCTTTCCCTTTTTTGGCAAGATCCCCCAAAATTACAGGCCTGTCTAAACCCTTTCCCTTTAAGACCAAGAACCCCTTTACAGGTTTAACCTTTTCCCTTTAAATAGCAAGATTTTTCCAATTACAGGCCTGCCCCCAAAAACCCTTTTCCCTTTGGGGGCGAAACCCAAATTTAGAGGCCGGGCTCCCCCCTTTCCCTTTATAAGAAAGATACCCCAATTAAGCCTTCTCCCTTTCCCCTTTTAAGAAAGAACTCCAATTAAAAACCTGCTCCAACCTTTTTAAAGAGCAAGATCCCCAAATACAGACCTGCCTAAACCCTTTCCCCTTTAGGGAAAAATACCCCAATTACGGGCCTGTCCAACCTTTTTTTGGGGCAAGATCCCCAAAATACGGGCCTGTCTCCAACCCCCCCTTTTGAGCAAGATACTCCAATTAAAAGGCCGCTCCAACCCCCCTTTTAGCAAAGATACTCCAATTACAGGCCTGTCTCCAACCTTCCTTTAGAGAAAAATCCCCAAAATTCGGGTTTGCCCCAAACCCTTTCCCCCTTTTTGAGCAAGTACTCCAATTACAGGCCTGCCCCCCAACCCCTTTCCCCTTCAGACAAAAAACCCCCAAAATTACGGGCCGGGCCCCCAAACCCTTTCCCCTTTTAGCAAGATATCCAATTACAGGCCTTTTCCCCAAACCCTTCCCTTTTTAAAAGGGGGCCCAAAGCCCATTCCCCAAAATCCCAGGCCGGTCCCCAAAAACCCGCCCCCTTTTATTAGCAAGAAACTCCAATTACAGGCCTGTCTAAAACCCTTTTCCTTTTGAAAAAAATTTTCCAAATTTACGGGCCTGTCCCCAACCTTTCCCCTTTAAGGCAAGATACCCCAAAGAAAAACCTGTCTAAACCCCTTCCCTTATGGGGAAAAAATACCCCAAATTTAAAAGGGCCTGTCCCCAAACCCTTCCTTTAGAGCAAGATACCCCAAAAAAGGGCCCTGTCTCCAACCCTTTCCCCTTATGAGAAAAGAAAACCCAATTACAGGCCTGTTAAAACCCTTCCTTTATGAGCAAGATACCCCAATACGGGCCCTTTCCCCCCAACCCTTTCCCTTATTGAGAAAAAATACCCAATTAAAAGGCCAGTCTAAAACCCTTTCCCCTTTTAGAAGTTTTCCCCAAATTACAGCCCTGTCCCCAACCCTTTCCTTATGAGCAAAAACCCCCAAATTACGGGCCCCTTGCCCCCAAAACCCTTCCCCTTTTATAGCAAGACACCCCAATTACGGGCCCCTTCCCTCCCCCTTTCCCTTTATGACCCAAGAACCCCAAATTGAGGCCGGGCTCCAAACCTTCCCCCTTTTTTTAGCAAATACCCCAAATAAGGCCTGCCCCCAACCTTCCCTTTATGAAAGAACCCCAATTAAAAACCTGTAAAAAAACCCCTTTTCCCTTTAGGCAAGATACCCCAAGGGCCCCCT